>JALMQS010000841.1:2108661-2371932 GCA_024734495.1 Forficula auricularia | reverse complement strand
TTTTTAGTAAGAGCAGTAGCAAAATTTGACCACACTCAGACACATATCGTCGCCTTAGAGTGTAAACCTGCTAACTCACAACAAGGAAATTTTACAGGGCAGAGAAAAAAACAAACAAAATTTAATATTGTTGTTATGGAAATAAATTATTTTTCTCATTTTTTTTCTACAACTTACTATCATAATTTTAAGTAGCAGTTTTAGATGGAAGATGCTGAATCTCTTTTTCTTTCGAACAGTATTAATATGTCTAATATATCATATATGATGAAAAGTGGATTTAGCAGGTTGACACTCAAGGCGACGATATATAGAAAATTATAAAACAACAATGGATTCAGCTGATCTAAAAATCTGAATATCGTTTTTTCAGAATTGCTAAGTATTGATGGAGATTTTCTTTAGGAGACGGACTGGTATAAATATGCAATTGGATGTTGATGAAAGCAGTCCACGGTGGTTGCAAAAAATAAGACTATAGAGGTTTTATTATTTTACATTTATTTGTTAAACCGACGTTTCGGAGATTTATTCTCTGAAGAAGGAGAGAATAAATCTCCGAAACGTCGGTTTAACAAATAAATGTAAAATAATAAAACCTCTATAGTCTTATTTTTGCAACCACCGTGGACTGCTTTCATCAACATCCAATTGCATTGCTAAGTATGATAAAAATAAAATTTTAAATTAATTAAGAAAAATTAAAATATGTAGTTAATAGTGACAAGTAACGTTAGTCATTTAGTTGGGTTGAATACCTGGCCACCATATAAAATCTTAATGCGTCTAGTTTAAGCTTAAACGCAAGGTACTTGACCACGTCTTGTTTCTCTTTTCCCACAATTAAGAACCGGAGAGATTCCTTCGGCATTGCCACCTGGTTGAGTCAGCCATTGGCACCTGACCTCTTGAGAATCCCCTTTATATTGTCCAGACAGGTAGCCTTCCTCTGGCCTATTATATGGCTGGCACCTTTAAAAAAAGGTATTCTACCTAATCTTGCAACTAAATCATTCTGCATGCCGACCTGTGCATAATTACTGATGAATAAAACTCCGCCATTAAGAACACCCATCACGTGGAATACTGTTCAAAAGAACTTACTGGGGGAAAATAAAAATAATAAAATTAGTTACAAGAAGAGAAAGCAAATTAAAACCTACAATTAAAATGATCAGAACCTGTAATGTAATTTAATGTTTTAAATGATAATCGTGAACTTTATAATTAAATTGTAAATATTAATAATCTCTCTGTGTTTATGGTTAATAATCATGAGCCCCAACGGCCTTGGCATGTTAAGACCACCTAGAGTGTAGCCGAGTTAAGCAAATGTGTAACAGTTTGTTCTGAAGTATGTTGTTGGCATCATAGCCTCCCTAACCCAGTCATGTTGTGTGCAACTCATTGGAATTGATTAGATAGGTCTTAAGAGAGAAACTGGAAGTTCCACCCTAGATACACAACGGTTATTCTCCTTAAAACAACACCCTTTACCAGAAGGCCTAATATTTCCAAAGTTTCAAATAGATACGACAATTAGAAGCAGGTTAAAATCGACTTTCTAAATTTGTTTACATACTGCTTAGTTACATACAAGTGAAGCTAATATAAAGCGTGTAAAAATGAACGGGATGAATGTTTACTTTATTTAGATTATTACTGTGTTCTGTTGGTATATCGTAATTACAGCTTTCTCAATCCTAGTACTTGCATCTCACTGAGTGATTGGGTGCTCCCCAGATGAATATTGGAAGCTGAGACTCTATCTTCACAAAAAAACTTGTAAATCAAACTTCGTACGAACTACAACATTACAACAGAACCCTTTAGAATTGAAGCTGCTTTGTATTTTGTTTGTAATGTATCTGATTTCTTTCTAATATTATTTATTCTTATAACATGTATTTGATCATCTTCCAATCAAAGTGTAATTTAATTATTCACAGGTATTATATATTTTATTGTATATTTTTATGTTTTAATTGATTGATTAATGTATATTGTATACCCTATTCACAGGAATAATAAAATCACTTACAACCTCAATGACTATAAGTAATCATTGAGGGTATTGAGGGAATTTCCTAATCGTTTATTCAATAATTTTCTCGCTGGTTATTTATTTCTTTAATGGAGGCACTCTGGACTAATTTACCTCTCTTGGGTCCAGTAACTAAGACTACATTTCTGCTTAAAACCTTGTATCCAGAGTTGTACTTAGATTTATCTTTTTGTGGAGGAAGTGATTCTGGCCCTGGCTATAAAATTAGGGATAGCTCCCTTGCATTTTTGGTTCCCCAGTATCACAGAAAATTTGGGTTGAAAGAATCAAGCAATTTTACTGACCTGACAAAAGATCGCACCTTTGAGTTTGGTAAGTGTACTACCTTTGGGAATTTGAGGGATAAGAGTTTTAGTAATTATTTCAAAGTAGATAGAAGTAATGCTTTTTTTGAGGTTCATGTAAAGAAGTCCGAAGAATTAGAATTCATGGTTCTCAATGTTTTCTCTTTTGACTAATATCTTTAATAGGAGGATAACTTTAATTGATATAAGATTCGGAAAAGAGGGAAGTAGGAAGGGAATTCCAGTCTCTTGAGCTTAAGGAGATATGAAATAATGTGGTGCAATTTATTTCTAATTTGACTACGGAAGGGTGTTGCAATTGGGGCATGTTGAAAAATGAATCCTTCAGAAGCTAATCCATTTTTTATAGATTAGTATGTTTTGAAAAACAGTTTAATTTATAATATATTATAATATATTCTTATGACCATTAGTAAATGTATTATATTTTGGTAAATATAATAAATATTACTAAATTTTTATTTAAAACACAAAATGACTTTGAAACTTTTGGAAAATGATAAAAAGTAAAATCGATAGAAATCTAAGTACCTAATAATTCGATGTTTTTATTTTGTTCAGTTTCCATTTAAATTAAATGACGGTTATGTTTTGACAATGATTCATCCGCGGTATTTTTCCGTGCAGATGTATTTATATGCAAAACAATCTTTTTTTTTTCAAGGAATGTTGCATGTGAAGTGTGACGTAATCGTTAAATGGAGAGGCTATTGGTTCGAAACTACTCTTGAAAGGAAATTCTCGCATGTTAAATTCTCTATGCACAGGGAAAGTGAAATTATTCAATATGATAGGCGAGCTTGACCAGTGTTTTGAATTCATCCACAAATTCTTAATTATTTTGTATAATTACTTCTTTAAAAATGTCTAAATTCTACAGAAGTTTCAAAATTTTCAAACATAATATTATTTTCCTGTTTGTGTGACTAGAACACAATAACTCAAGAAAGTAAGGTCTCGAAAAGGTCGTGGTGTCAAAATGTCTACATTTCCAAAAGGAAAAAGCGATTTGGAAAGGTACGTAACCAAACGCTGAACTCTTGAAATCTTCTAATGTGAATATCAACGAAATTGTAATATATAGAATTCAATACTTTAGTGCTTCGCAGAAAAAGTATTTAATTTTGAAAATTTTCAAATCCTACCTTATGAAATGAACCAAACTAAAATAAGATACTTTATAGCATCATACTATATACAGTAAAATCCTGAAAAATACCGTGATCTATAAGCAGTAGCACAACTAGGATTTTATCCTGGGGGGGGGGAGCTAATACAAATATAGTATAGTATAATATCAATAATATATTATAATAATCAGTCCATTTTCAGATATTGACCTGAGAAAATTGACATTAAGAGACTTTTGGCTATTTTTGAAAAGCTTTAGAATAAAAACAAGTGCATTCCCAGGACTACAACTTATACTGCAGTTAGTTATATAAATATACAAAACAGAAATAACTTATTATTAGTGAGTCTCTTTTTCTTCATAAAACTTTATGGTCTTAAAAAGTAAAGATTTATACATTTTTTCCGAGTTTTTACAGAAAGAGTTTGACTATCGAGGGGTGTAAAAACACGAACAAGCAGAAAACGTAGCTATCTTCATATGGATCGTTAACATCTAGTGTTAAAAATTAAAATGCTAACGTCGCTGTTAAAACTTGGTTTAGAGAATAGTATTTTTTAACGCTGGTGTTATTACTTTACTTTTTAACGTCTGTTTTTAGAGAATAGACCTGTTATGTGTGAAAAGTTTCGTTACCGGAAAAATTTCTAAATCACCAAAATTTAGAGAAAGCAAGCCGAATTTTGAAAAAGTTTTCTATTTTTTGTACAATTTTAAAAACCATTGAAAGTTGATTGAATCAATTTAAAGCAAGCATGTTTCACGATTGCAAGTGAGAAAAATAGCTAAAAAGAGATAGAAGATTGAAGAGAAGGAGGTCGGAGGATCAGAGGGAGAAAGGCAAGCTTGGCAGACAGAGTTTGGCGCCAGGCTGGCCTCGGGTCGACGCCGATCCCTCCTCAAGTGAGCAACAAAAAGAAAAAAAAAAAAAAAATCTTCACCCTCCTTGTTCAGGACAAGAAAGAGACTCCCGACTCGAAGAATTCGTTCAAATTAAGCGTCACAACTCTTCCGACACCATGCCAAATTTTACGGCACCCTGTACTCTAATGAGGTCTGTTCTTGGAAGACTCGCAACAATATAACATGTCTACCGAATGAAGATACAAACATAACAAAAGATCAGTTTAAATTATCTCTAGTATCATTTCGAAAGATAATATCAAGTAGATATTTATATAATGAAAACAGTATTTGATTAAAATTAATATATAAAATAGTTTTTTGAAAATAATATTTTATTCTCAATTAAATTGATAAGGCCCCCCCCCCCTTTGTATCAATGTCGATTTTAGGAGAGGGTTCAAAACGTAATTTTTTTCTAGATATATTCAAACGAAAGTATATTTTTTTAACTCTTTATAAAATATAATATTTAATATGAGTTTAGATTTTTGAAAATTAATATTTTATTTTCCCTAGAACAAACAAGTTGATAAGGGTCCCCCCTTTGTATCAATGTCGCTTTTTAGAGAGACTTAAAAAGTAATTTTTTTCGAGATATTCAAAAGAAAATATAGATTTCAAACTCTCTATAAAATCTACTATTTAAAATGTCCCTTTTTAGAGAGACTTAAAAAAAGTAATTTTTTTCAAGAGATTCAAACGATAATATAGATTTCAAGCTCTCTATTATACTATTTAAAATTATTTTAGTTTTTTGAAAATTAATTATTTATTTTCAATAGAAATTCTCAAACAAGTTGATAAGGGCCCCTCTTTGTATCAATGACGCTTTAAGGAGTGGATTCAAAAAATATTTTTTTTTTTTGAGATATTCAAACTAATGTATATTTTTTTAAACCTTTTCAAAATTCAGAGTAGGGCAAACCAAATTTTGTTAATTTTGTGATTTAAATATCTTCAAAAATAGACACAGAACAAAATTATACAATGACGATTCTTATATTTGAAATGTAATTAGCTTGTTATAACAATAAAATGAATTTTTCTATATCCAATCGAGTAATTGAGCCCATGAGAAATACCAAAATATTTCTAATTAAAAAGGTCAAACCTTAAAAAATATGTATATAGTTTCAAAAAAATATTAGATGTAATATAATATAGATTCAATCTTTAAATGAAAAATCAATATGAAATGATTGTGAAACCATTTTTGCTAGTAAAGATAGCAACAATGCCTAAAATAAATAGTAAGCGTCTCAGTGGCGTCTGCATTAAAGTCTCCAGAAAAAGGTTGTGTAAATTAGGAATTCTCATCATAATAACTACTTAAAGTAGTTTGAACTGAATTCCAGCATTTAAACATCACAATAGGGTAGGACTAATGAAGATTGAAATATTTGTAAATTCATTTTATACAAAAAAGAAAAACAGTTTTTATTCTTTTAAAATATTATTATTTTCGTATATTGTATAACTTATGTAGATATATAAATAAAATTTAAAGATATATATTTAAATATATTGTATATATAAATTGTTTAATAAGATTTAAAAAGTACTCTGATCCAGTTCGATTAATTAAAAGAAAAACAAAAATATTTAATTTAATTATTACGCAATGAAATAAAGTAATAATATCTAAATAAATGATTAATCATGTAAATATTGCAATAAAGGAGTAATAATTCAACCAGTTTCTTGTTGCTTGAAATTTTTTTATAATCGAATAGAGTAATTAGAAGTAATATATACTTATTGGACATCGCTAACATTACGTAATTAAAATTGCCCTCAAGGATTGCAACAAGTATGGAACACAAAGATACTTAATTTGATTTTACAATATGAATTCAAAAAATGCTTCCACTTTTATATTTTAAGAGATTTAAGAGATAAATCTTTTGTATTTCTACAGACTGACAACTTCTGCCTATTAAATTTTTTTAATAAAAAAATTGTTAATAATGAGGTTAATTTCGAATACAAATCTTTGTTTTGATAATATTAATAAAAAGAATATTGAGATAAATTTATTTAACACAAAAACGATTTCAAGAATTAGAGTTGAAATTCTACACTAGTGCTCCCGTTATATTCTGTTGGCTTCAAATAACTTTTTATTTTTGTACATTTATGAACAACTAATTAACTAGACTGTCAAATCTATTGAAAAATGTATCATTCGATTCATAAAAGTTGAGTTATTTATCTGTATAAATTTGTTGAAAATGGTATAATTTGTATAGAAGTTATAGCTATAGCTATAGTTATAATTAAAAGAACAATTTTCAATAATTTATTTCTCGAAAATGGAACCTCAAATTTCGGGCATAAATATTTAATACATCAATGATTCGATGGTAAAAATTTGAGAATTTTCTTATAAAAATGATAAACATTCACGAACCTTTAATTGAATTCATGATGACAAGAGTATATATGGTAATTAGAGGCGTCTCCCCACAAATGCAAGTCATATTGAGTTAGATGCGAATTTGAGTTTGTATAGCGTATCAAATTGGTTGCTTTCTCGTGTTTAATTTTGGTAACTCGTTATAAAAGATCGTTTATAAAACATTTGTATTTATTATTTTTATAATTTTTTAAGCTAAGGTTTCGTAAATATGAAAATTGTTGCCCAACACGTTTAATACAAAAATTTTGTTTATATATTTGATCAAATGAAAAGACATATTAAAAATATAACTAATTAATATATATTATTATAAAAAAATGTTTTAATAATATTGAAATTTTTTTCTCCCTATCTTAATATATCGTTGTTTTTGCTCTTTTTTATCGTGCTAGATGATAAAAAGATATAATGATGAAAACAAATTCTAGGAAAGACAAGATATGACTACACACGAAGGACAACCAAGATAAATAACTTAATATCTAAATTTCTGAATTATATTTATTTTTTCTTTGAATTAAATGGTTTTCCTCATGACATTATCTGCTAAATGACTAACCATGGAACCAAATAAAGATTTTATTTTTCACACCTGACGATATATATAAAAATATGAGCATTGGAATATCCCCTATTTTTTATTTTTATTTTTTATTATATTGACAAATCATAAAATTGCAAAATATCCATTAAAAAATTCTATCATCTTACTTGGTGCTAGCAAATTGACTTCTCGAAACTATAGGTGGTGCTGAGTACCTTGAATTTTGTCCATTTTCTTCACCCTTAAATTTTATTAATTATATTATTACTTTTTTTATATAATTTATATATATTTATAAACTTTGTTTATATTTTTTTGTGGATATTTGTATCTTGCAATTAGTTAAATTTTTAACATTCATTTTTCAAACCTTTTATCTTTATTTCTATAGATTTAATTTATTTCTACCATCACTTGTATTCATCTTAAAGTTCATATTTTATCATCATTTTATATAAAATTTATTAAACCTAGATACAGTCCACTTAACGAAAAGTAATTTTTTTTATTTATATTATAATTCCCTATGATTTAAATTATTTTTCCACTCTGCCATCGTTGCACCATTACTTATATGGCCAAAGACACAAATATGGAATTATGTTTCCATAACTGAATAACTATATTTATATTCGTTTCCATTTAATTTAATATAAGTATAAAAGTATTTGATTAATGAGAAAAAATCAATTAGAACGATTAAATGATAGTAAAAAAAGCAGGATTAAATTTTCAATAGTAGTTACTTATTACTTTTTGTCAATGAGCTATTGTTTAAGTCTAAATAGACTCTTATAATCTTAGAAAAAAAGAATGATTGAGAAGATCCAGGCGTTGGATTGAAATTGAGGGTATTTATAGACTTGAATCTTAAAGAATTGGAAATTAAAAAGAATTCTTTTCTCCAGAGTATTTATAAAATAAGTTGTAAAAATAGAAAATACCTAGGTTTCAATCAGGACCAGGTCACAAAAATAATTATTCACGGCTTACAATTATTATTCAAATTTTATAAATTTAAGGGTTTTTGAAGTTACATAAAATAAATAAATAGAGTAATTTTAATTAATTATCATTATTTATTTAATCGATTTACCAGACAGTACAAGTATTATATATCTTGTTAATATAAATGAATAATTGTGATTGGGTTCCACATCACTGATAAATCTTATGAAGATTTATATATGTGTCATTAATCAAGTCAGTTTATTTTAAAAAAGCGAGCTGTCTAGTTCGTCGAATGGCTTATTTTTCTAAATTTAATAGAACTATTATCTAGCACGATAATGGACTCTGCACAGATGGAAATACTGTTAGACTGATATAATACTGCGACGCGAAAACTTTAATGATGCTATTTATTCAGCTATTACTACTGTAATACTCTTATCATAGAAACAATCAATGTGAAGAATAAGAAAATGTTTTGTTGAAATGCAGTATTTCTGTGAAAAGAGTGGTTTTAGACTAAATCTTGTCGCTTTTCAGCATCAAGTTTCACATAATGACCATTCATGTAAAAACCTGCCCAACTTAATAATATTTTAATTTCACGGTCAGAATCCTATAGGCATGGTTCGTTGCCAAATTCATGCTTATTTAAAGGGGTTCGGGACTGTTTATCATTTTTATAAGAAAATTCTCAAACTTTTACCATCGAATCATTGATGTATTAAATATTTATTCCCGAAATTTGAAGTTGATCATCTGTCCCATTACCGAGAAATAAATTATTGAAAATTGTCCTTTTAACATGGAACTAAATGGACCGAGCTTTTAAAAGGACTATAACTTCTATACAAATTATACCATTTTCAACAAATTTATACAGATCAATAATTCAACTTTTATGAATCGAATGATACATTTTTCAATAGATTTGACAGTCTAGTTAATTAGTTATTCACAAATGTAAAAATAAAAAGTTATTTGGAGGCGACAGAATATAATAAAAGCACTAGTGTAGAATTCCAACTCTATTTATTGAAATCGTTTTTGTGTTAAATAAATGTTTTTAAAATGAGAAAAAATTTATCTCATTATTCTTTTTATTAATATAATCAAAACAAAATTAACCTCATTATTTAATCTTTTTTATTAAAAAATTAAGTAGGCGGAAGTTGTCACTCTGCAAAAAATATAGATTTTTTCGAAGATCAACCAGATAGATAAGCTGTCCCGAACTCCCTTAAATGATTTCGAGATCTTTTGTTTAATATAATAATAATAATTTAAAGTTTATTTTTGCCGAGAGTAGCCGAATTTTTATAAATTGAAGGATACAATAAAAGAGTGATTCACATGAATTGAAATGTATCTAATTGTCATATAAATTACTGTGAATCAATTATAATAGACTGATGAAGAGGGCAAAGCACTCGAAACTATAGTCTCGTTATAAATAAATTAAAAAATTTATTTTTTCAGCAGAAGACACACTCATTATTGTCACCTTTAATAATAATAATAATAATAATTACATATATCTATATTTGGAAAAATACTTTTACATTTTGCTAAGTGTTTATTTAAAATTTCACTTTCAGTAAACACAAACTGATATCTAAAAACTTTTATTGAATTCAGCTTTAGTTTATTTATTTATTTATTTGATGACAATGGCTAATCGAATCCGCCCTGCCTCGCCCTAGAGAGGTCCACGGATATTCTAGTAGGATTTATTTTTTTAAACTTAGAGTCTATGTCAAATAAATCTCTGATTAGAATAAAAAAAAAGTGGATTTTGTAATAAATTATTCTCTTGATATGTTTATATTATTGATTTGATTTATTCAGAATGAAATAGAAAGAGCAACATTTACAGAGAAAAAAAATGAAGTAAAAATCAATTCTTATTGTGAATGGAAGAAAAAGTTGGAGAAAGTCTTATACATTCAAATATAGGTATAGCCGTTGTGTTTCTGGGAAATATAAAATGTCACAACCTTCACACAAACGGCTCTAGGAAAATTTAACGCCGCATTCTATATTGTGATTTGACTTAAAAAATGCTTGTTAATAATAATAATATTAATATTAATAATCATTCTATTGCTCTAATAGATATATATAGGCTTAAATTGAGTTTATAGACCGTGATTAACAAACATGCTCGCCACTCCGCGCCTGTAAGGTATTCCACTTCTGTGCTGAAGAATACATTAGGTTGTATACGTACTAGGCGTAAAATGAAATATGGTTGAAATTACAAGTAAATTATGAAAAAATTTCATAACTGAGTGTACTACATTCTCTATTTTCCCCAGCACCAAAAAGTGTGTGCAAAATTTCAGCTCAATTTGTTGGGTGGAACTAGTTTAAACGGTTCATAAACTCAATTTCAGCCTAAATATGTGCTACTGACGTCTTTATAGAGCGTTTTCACTTCAAATTGAACATTGTACAAATCAAATTGAATATTTTAGAAATCAAATTGAACATTTTACAAATCAAATTGAACATTTTACAAATCAAATTGAACATTTTACAAATATTAAAATAATAATAATAAAAAAATGTTCAATTTGAAGTGTAAAACCTGTACTAGAGTTTTGGCATAATGTTTTTCTAGATTTCCAAGGACTAAGTGCCAAAAAGTGTGGATTGAATGTCCCAAAAGTAAACACCTTTGATATCTTGAATTGAAACATATAAATCGTTCAGAAGTTTTTTTTTAATTAAAAAAACATCTTCACAAAAATTTCTTTATTTAAATTAAAAAAATAAATAAATAAATTATAAATATGCATATAGACAACCCCTGGGGACTTCTTTTAATTACTGAAAGTGTGAAAAAGTCCCTATTTTGCATAAAAAAGAACTAGTTAGTAAATTCTATAGGGTAAATGAAAAAAAATATATATTTAAATCTTAGTTTATTAACTATTTCTAAAAATTATACTATCATTTTCTAATATTTCAGATTAGCTAATCGAACTGAATTTAAAGATGATGATCGATTTTTTTTCAAGATTATTTATAAAAACAGAGTATAAATATTAAAATTTAATCTAATACAGAGAGAAAAACAAATGTTCAATCTCATATATGAATGATCAAAATAGATTATTTCTCAAGTCGCCATTGAATTGCGTCTACGCTATAAATTCTGAATCATTCATTTTCATATCACTTTTATGAACTTCCTTTATTTTTCTAGTAACGGATATGATTTCTCAAGCTGACTAGCAATCAAAGTGAAATATTTTCAGGCCATCTTCAAAATAAGTTCATATAATGCAGGAAATCACACAGATTAAATTTATTTTCAATTCTTTTTATCAAATTCATTATTTATGATATCTAACTAAATAAATTTGTTTTTACTTGTGCATATATCTATTACAAAGAATGGCCTGAAAACACTTGGGAGAGGCCTAGGTTCTTAGCGGCCTGGTTCCATCTTAATAATGTAAATATTTTAAGTTAATTTGTTTTTATATTATATTTGTGTATTACAAGAGCTAAATTAGGCAATAAATAAATATCTATAACATCCCCGTTAGCACACTTGGCCTAGAAGATGTTTTCTAGACATTGGGAGATCTTCTAGACGTCTTAAAGACAATAAGAGCTGAATAATACATCTTCTAGAGCGAGTGTATTATCTGGAATTATAAGAAAATAGATATATATTGAAGTATTGGATTCTTTCGTTCTGATTTTTTATAAAAAGACAAAAATGTTAAAATTTGAATAAATCACACATAATTAATTAGAATTATTTATTGAACACGAATAAATAATATAATATAACTACGATGTTTCGATCGACTTATTCTGCGATCGTTCTCAAGTATTAGCACACACTCCGATTATAGGTTAACTGAGCCAATCACGTGTCGGTCAAGCTTATATAGACTCCAAGTACAGTCCAGTCAAAAAACCAACCCACTGACGACCTTAGCGCCCCATGTCGGACTGAGCATTAAATGTTTTTAAAAACCATAAAGTGAAACATATTGACAAAATAAATGATAATAATAATAACAATAATAAATAACAATTAATCCACATATCAAGAATTTTATAGTTTACATAGTTGGATTTTATAATACAAGGTACATCGTTTACATTATCTCTATGAAGTTAGCAACAAGATATTTACAAAAATGTTGATAGATTTAAATCTCGTACGAACAGATTTTCTACGACCTTCCATAATGGGTTACAGATTGGAATACAGATAGATAATATAAACAAGCTTCGTCTGCTGAGTGTACTGCATACAATTAAGTGAAATCTTGGGTTAATAAGTCTTAACTGTATAAAACGAAAAAGTAATATTTTAAGTGTAATATTTTAGGGTATACCCAAAGGGTTGAGCTGTGATTTAAGAGATGTAAAGGGGCGAATTTGGGAAGAGAAATAAAAGCAAGTAGGAGTTGGAGCTAACGAGGGTGAATTCCAGTTAAGATATTGAGATCCACAGAAGTGAAGGTGGTTATTATTTGTTAGTTAGCAAGGGTGAATCCCGGTTGAAAAGGAGAGTTCTCGGAGGGGTCCTTAAAATTATTATAGATTAGATCTTGAGTCTATGTTCCTTATAGTCGACCAGAATAGTCACTTCGCTAGTGATATTTAATAAAGATCAGTTCTATTAACTTTATATTTACATTATGAATGTCTAAGCATTAAAAAAATAAAATAAAATAAAAAACATTTAATTTTAATGCTGAAACTTAAATGAGTAATAAAAGTCACTGAATTGTTTATTAATAATTTTTATAAAAAAAAATAAAACCGACTTCAAAAAAATTAAATGCAACAAATAAAATAATAATAGCTTAAAAATCAAATAAAATACACTAAAAGGTTTAAAATAATTATCTTATTTAGTTACAACTAAACGACGAAATATTAACATGAAATTACTTTTTGAAGTCTGTGCCAAACAAACTATACCTATAAGCGAGCGTACTCGCCAAACGTACTTAGTAAGATCCGTCGAATGCGACCTTTTAGTGTATTTTATTTGATTTTTAAGTTTTATTTGTTGAATTTAATTTTTTTGAAGTAGGTTTTATTTTTTATTTATAAAAATTATTTTTATTTTTCTCTTTTTAGTGATGTTATTAATAGTGACTTAAGATAATACTTTATATGCATCTCATAAGAGAAAGCGTCGGGCGAATGAATCAGAAAATGATAATAAAATTCAATTCATAAATATAGAAATTCTCTCGAAACGTTTGCGGGTTTTAAATGAATGTTTTAAGATATTTTTTATAAAAGATTTTATTTATTATAATTTCGATTATTTGGTCATAAGAATTGGAGATTTACGTTATTTTGTCATTGATCATATCTTCAGAACTTGACCAAATTAATATGGTACCACCCCTAAGTTACCCTCTTTCCAATAAAAAAAGAATCATTAAAATCGGTTTATAAACAAAGAAGTTATGCCTGAACAAACATATCAAACAAGGTCCAATGCCAATAAAAAAAAAAAACGGGACCAATCGGAAGCTAGACTGAATCCAATGCATTTTTTTTTCAAAATCGGTTCACCATTAGCGGAGATATGAGGTAACATAGACACAAAAAAATCAGTCGAATAGAGAACCTCCTCCTTTGAAGTCGGTTAAAAATGATGTCGTTTCTGTACTTATTACACGGAGCTCTAATGTGAATTGATTAACCCTTTTTAAGCTGTCTCACTGTAAAGAGTTTTTAGTTATATAATATGCATTAATTCAATTAGCACTCAATACCGACTTAATAATGGTAGAAGTAAGATTCGTCATGTATTAAGAATGAAATAAGATTCTTCATTTTACAAATTTCTCTTTTTCGAGTATGAAAATGTATTTTTAATATTAATATTAATATCCAAGTTACCATGAAACGACTTTCCTTTAAGGTGAGGATTTTGTATTAATATTAATCGAATAAATATCGTAGATGCGTGTATGATTAGTTGACTATCTCTAAGGGGTTTACTCGAGAGGGTTCGGAAACTTTTGCAAATTATGATATATAGATCTAATTTTATTCCTGTTAAGTTTCAAATAAACAAGTTTCCAGCGAATTATTTATTATATCTGAATATTGCATCATTCTAAAAGTAATAAGTACCTAATAAAACAGTTTGCTAACAACATATGAAATATGTAGAAGTAGATCTTGATTTTGAAAAATCAACTGGTGTGCACCCAACACATGACATTTGCTTACAACCTCTTATTCTTTGAAATCTTTTCTCTGTTCAAAATAGTCCCTCCAGAGTGTTTCAATCAAGGTAAAGAATACCCAGCGCAGAAGTTGAGAGAGATAATGTTAAGCAAAGTAATTTAAAAAAAAAGTTTAAAAAATAAATAAAAGCCACCACAAACATGTAGCAAAGTGGTACAAGCGGGGGGGTGTCGATTTTGACCAAAAGCTAACCATACTGTCATTAACTAAAACTTAGCTTAGGTTTCGAATTTATTTGTTATATGACTTTTTGATGTTGAGATATAGCAGTGATCATACACACCGAGCATTGGTTTTTCCAGTGTTTTGACTCTAGCACCCATAAAACCTGTTTATTGTTTACTTTTTCTAAACTCAGTTGGTATATTTTACAAGCATCAAATACTACACCCCAGGACGAAATTAAATTTTTTAGTTTGTATCTTTCATCCTTCACCTATGTAAGTTAAAATAATATTATTTGAATTAAGTAAAATAGATTAAATAATAATATAAAAACTTGTAGATTTCCTCGCCTAACATTACCATCCTAATGGACTCTCTGACAGAGATGCATTTTCAAGACAGTTTCTATAGGGACCGTGCGTCACGACTTTAGCGCCAACTGGCGACGAAAATGTAAGCTTTGGGGGATGATTTATTAAACGTCCAAGACTATGATACTCGCTCACGGCCCCCTAGGATCCGTGCATTCTTTTATCTATGATATATACTATAATACAATATTTGTCCCAATCCCCCCAAATTATTTGAATAAATTAACACAAGAAGTGCTGCCTCTATGTTTAACGCACGGTCCCTGTCCCTTGCTATAGTTTTCTAAAAATTGCAATTTCCATAGAGGGCAAATATTATAAGCTAACTCCATTTTTTTCAAATGGTGTCTAAAATTTAAATCTCTAGACCAGTGTAGGGGGAAAAAATTTTTTTTTATGGTTTCGGATACTTGTTCATGTTTGTGTCAAATTTCGGTGAGCGTATGTTTTAAGTGTAAAAAATCCAGATTAGAGCCAGATAAATTTAAATAATGTAATCGGGGCTTCATATTCATTCTAGATTCAGATGTTCCGGTGGGAAAATGCAGAAAATATAGAGTATTGCAAACTACTAGCTAATGATTTGAAATTTAGGTATACACGTTTATATTATAATTTTTAAAGAGTTAGGTGTCGGTTCAAGGTGAAACATTTTTAAATAATAAGTAAGTAAAATTTCTAGGTAGGTTTCATAAAATTATAACAAATACATGTTTTGAGTTTCATCTCGATATTATATATTTCGGGTTACGAGCCCATCATCAGGAGTACCTACACAAGGAAAACTATATCAAGATAAAACTCAAAAACATATATTTTTGTTTACTTTCACATTTATATTATATAGAATATAATGTGAAGTATTACGATGGCCTGCCGGGGTCCTGACTCTAGGAGGGCTTCTATCTCAGAGATGAAAAAAGTTAATTTCATTTTGTAACTTCTAAGTGGAAGAAATCGATGCCCTTAATAGTTGGAAACCGGATATTGTGGTCCCCAGAGGCCAAAAAGGAGCCAAAACCCATTGGTCAGTGCGTATGTATATGTAAGTATCCCCTCCCCTGCGTTTCGGAACCATAAGTCTCAGAACTACGAAATTCGAAAGTTAGGCTTGAAGGAGTACAGCAAGCTTTTGGTTGAAATCGGAACACCGGAAGTTTAGATGAAAGATTTATAGTTTTTTTTTTTATTTTCTCAAAATCAGCATTTTAAATTGGTGTACTTATCAAGTCTCATGAGTTATTAATCGTGTATAAATTTTAATCCGATTGAAATAAAGGAAGGGGGTATAAATTAGGAGTGTAGAGATGATTTCAAATAAGTGAGAATGTGAAAGTCGTGTAGTGACCACACTAATTGATTTAATTATGTGAAACCTACCTTGAAATTTTACTTAATTATTATTTAAATCACTAAAATTCGGTAAAAGTTCCCGCTTTTTCATTCAGTTTATCAAAATTATTTCAATTAATAAAGTAAAGGGAGTGTAGTTTCACAGTGAATGAAACAAAACTCAAAGAGGTTTATACAAATTCAATATATTTCGAATTATTAGTCCATCATTACGAGTTTGCAGATTACAAACTGTAACTTGTAATCTGTAAACTCCTGTTGATGGACTAATAATCCGAAATATATTGAATTTGTATAAACCTCTTTGAGTTTTATTTCATTCACTGTGAAACTACACTCCCTTTACTTTATTAATTAATATCATGTTAAACCTAAAAAAATGTAAAACCTACACCACTTTCACTAAGTAAAAAAAAAATATTTCAGCCCCTTTTTATGAAATATTGTAAAAACTACATGAATAATTTTCTGCAAGATTACGATACTTTTCCATAAATAAAAATATCATGATTATTTTTTTTTTTTGCTAAAAGAAGATAAACATCTCGCTTTGAACAGGTCCAACCCCTTTTTTAAAAACTACCAGCTGCAGTCAACCAGAAGTTATACCCATTACGTAAAGTTACAAATTATGGTAATTTCATAAAACTTGTGCTTTTCTCTTTTTATTATCCTCTCTGCCTATTTTTTTCTCATTTTTAATTCATCCAATGACAGTATAGTATTCTTGCTGCTGATGCCGATAGACATAATTTTACAATCCACTTTATCCAGTGAACTGAAAAAAAAGTATCGATCCATTTGTTGAACCTCACTCCCCGCAATCACTGACCTTTAGGCATTGAATTTAATCAGCGGATTATTCACTCATTTTTATATGAATATGAGATCAAGTAACGATTGATACTCTCATGTAAAGTTTAATTATTCCACTAGCAATTTTTTTCACTAGTAGATAATAACTAAGAGAGAGAGAGAGAGACCTTGGTTAATAAACATCACTCCCCTCGTTCTGCATCATTCGTTATTTACTTTGTCATTTAATAAATGAAACAATGACTGGAAGTTTTTTCACGTTGGATTGCTCATACTGGTGAAATTAAACAAATTAATTAAAAATTTTCTTGTGTTTGACATCCTTTATCTTCTTATTCTGAAGTTGTTTTCGTGTAGTCTTATTCTTAAGTGCTGATGATTCTCAGAGGTGTTAAATAAAAACAAAAGCTTCATTTTCAGCAATCTTAAATTCAAATGATGGTTTAAATTAATCCAAATATTTCGGTAATATTACAGTATTCCTTCTTCAATGAACCATGGAACAAAATACAATACTTCAGGGTAAACCTGTTAACTAATAAAATAGGTGTTAGTTAAAGTTTACAAATTATAATTGATGTAATATATTTTTTCTTTTTAAAAGGTAGTTTAAATTAATCCAAATATTTCGGTAATATTACAGTATTCCTTCTTCAATGAACCATGGAACAAAATACAATGGGTGTTAGTTAAAGTTTACAAATTATAATTGAAGTAATATATTTTTTTCTTTTTAAAAGGTAGTTTAAATTAATTAAAATATTTCGGTAATATTGCAGTATTCCTTCTTCAGTGAACCATGGACCAAAATACAAAAGGTGTTAGTTAAAGTTTACAAATTATAATCGAAGTAATTTATTTTTTTTCCTTTTAAAAGGTAGTTTAAATTAATCCAAATATTTCGGTAACATTACAGTATTCCTTCTTCAATGAACCACGGAACAAAGTACAATACTTCAGGGTAAACCTGTTAACTAATAAAATAGGTGTTAGTTAAAGTTTACAAATTATAATTGATGTAATATATTTTTTTCTTTTTAAAAGGTAGTTTAAATTAATCCAAATATTTCGGTAATATTACAGTATTCCTTCTTCAATGAACCATGGAACAAAATACAATGGGTGTTAGTTAAAGTTTACAAATTATAATTGAAGTAATATATTTTTTTCTTTTTAAAAGGTAGTTTAAATTAATCCAAATATTTCGGTAATATTGCAGTATTCCTTCTTCAGTGAACCATGGACCAAAATACAAAAGGTGTTAGTTAAAGTTTACTAAATTATAATCGAAATAATTTATTTTTTTTCCTTTTAAAAGGTAGTTTAAATTAATCCAAATATTTCGGTAATATTACAGTATTCCTTCTTCAGTGAACCATGGACCAAAATACAAAAGGTGTTAGTTAAAGTTTACAAATTATAATCGAAATAATTTATTTTTTTTCCTTTTAAAAGGTAGTTTAAATTAATCCAAATATTTCGGTAATATTACAGTATTCCTTCTTCAGTGAACCATGGACCAAAATACAAAAGGTGTTAGTTAAAGTTTACAAATTATAATCGAAGTAATTTTTTTCCTTTTAAAAGGTAGTTTAAATTAAGCCAAATATTTCGGTAATATTACAGTATTCCTTCTTCAGTGAACCATGGACCAAAATACAAAGGTGTTAGTTAAAGTTTACAAATTATAATCGAAATAATTTATTTTTTTTCCTTTTAAAAGGTAGTTTAAATTAATCCAAATATTTCGGTAATATTACAATATTCCTTCTTCAGTGAACCATGGACCAAAATACAAAAGGTGTTAGTTAAAGTTTACAAATTATAATCGAAATAATTTATTTTTTTTCCTTTTAAAAGGTAGTTTAAATTAATCCAAATATTTCGGTAATATTACAGTATTCCTTCTTCAGTGAACCATGGACCAAAATACAAAAGGTGTTAGTTAAAGTTTACAAATTATAATCGAAGTAATTTTTTTTTCCTTTTAAAAGGTAGTTTAAATTAAGCCAAATATTTCGGTAATATTACAGTATTCCTTCTTCAGTGAACCATGGACCAAAATACAAAAGGTGTTAGTTAAAGTTTACAAATTATAAACGAAGTAATATATTTGTTTCCTTTTAAAAGGTGGTTTAAATTAATCCAAACATTTCGGAAACTTTACAGTATTCCTTCTTCAGTGGACCTTGGAGCAAAATGCAATAGGTGTTAGTTAAAGTTTACAAATTATTTTTGCAACGAAATTTTCTCTGGAGAGAGACGGACTGGTAGAAATTTTATTTGAAAGTAATGGAAGGCAGCCCAGGGGTAGTGAGGAAATTCATTCATGGACCCTTTGAAACCCTGAAGAAGGAGGGAAGAATCTTCCGAAACGTCGGTTTGAAAGGAAAGGAGGAAGGATTCCAATAAATTACACCTTATTTGATATGTATTAATTTTTTCTTTCCTCACTACCCCTGGGCTGCCTTCCATTACTTTCAATTTACAAATTATAATCAAAGTAATGTATTTTTTTCTTTTAAAATGCAAAAAATATATTAATTTTAAAAGGAAAAAATAATACAATACTTTGGTTATAATTTGTTAACTTTAATTAACACCTACTGTACTTTGATCCAAGCCCCACTGAAGGAGGAATACTGTAAAGTTTCCGAAATATTTGGATTAATATTTATAGGTTTTAAATAAAAACAAAAGCTTCTTTATGAGCAATTTTTAATTCAAATGATGGTTTAAATTAATCCAAATATTTTGGAAACTTTACAGTAAGTATTCCTTCTTCAGTGGACCTTAGAACAAAATACAATAGGTGTAAGTTAAAGTTTAGAAATTATGATCGAAGTAATATATTTTTTTTCCTTTTAAAAGGAAAAAATATATTACACCGTAGGTAGCAAACGTAACGCTTCAGCGTTGCACTATGCCTGTGTTGTTTTTTTGAACGATTTCAAAAGTTTAAAATTCAACATTTTTGTCTTGTTTCATGCGATTTTAAATTTTCACATACTTTTTATCTAACAATTCAATTCTTGTCATTTTTTATTATTTATCCTTTGGTAGTAAGAACATTTATTTTTTTCAAATTGTGTGAATCATGATGAAATTATAAAATTAATTAAATTATTAGAAAAATTTTTCTCTTCGGAGAGAGACGGACTGGTAGAAATTTTAATTGAGAAGTGATGGAAGGCAGTTTCAATGACCCCTTTTAAACCCTGAAGAAGGAGTGAAAATCGCCCGAAACGTTGATTTTTGAGTGAGAAAAAAATGACTGTCCATAAACCTATTTTATTGGAGAGAATTTCTTCCAATATCCTTGGGCTGCCTTCTCAATAAATTAAAATATTCGAGTTTCGGGTTCTTATTTTGTAGTAATGTGTCTGCTTCTTAGTTTGAAACGGTTTTGTAGTGATGGCGGACATAGGTATGCTTCATGAATACGTTTTGGTTTCTTATTCTGGAACTAATTTTGTAGCTATGATATTTATAGGTGTTAAATAAAAACAAAAGCTTCTTTTTCAGCAATTTTCAAATCAACTGGTGGTTTAAATTAATCCAAATATTTCGGAAACTTTACAGTATCTTGGACCAAAATACAACAGGTTCAGTCCACAGCTCGTGTTCAGTTCTCTAAGGCAGTGTTCCGCAAAGTGTGTGCCTATGCACACTGGTGTACCGTGGTCATTAGATGGTGTGCCGTAGAAAAATGTCAAGTTTTGTTAAGATAATTCACCTACACATAGCTGAGAGTTATGCGAGCAGCCTTATCAATGATTCTGTGCTCAGTTAAGCAGGCTCATCTTTTCCTAGTATATTGATTATAATAATAAATAAATATTAAATAAACATTGTTTTTTTCTTTGGTGTACCTCTAAAATTTCTTGATTTGATAGGTGTACCTTGAACATAAAAAGTTTAGCGGAACACTGCTCTAAGGGGTTGTATGTCGGTTTGTAAAGTCCTTGTTAAGTTGACAGACGGTCAAACCTTAGTATTCACCGTGCCTGATCGGGTGGCCAATCAGATGACACGCACATTCATCTGATTGCCCATCCGACCGGGCACATGGTGAATACTAAGGTTTGACCGTCTGTCAACTTAACAAAGACTTTACAAACCAACATACAACTAGTCCTAAATGGTTACAGCACGCATATCGTCCCCATGGATGTTTTTTTTTATATAATGATATTGATACAAGAAGAAGTTGCACCAAGAAGGTACAACCTCTGTAACGTGAAGATAAGGGGAGATTTAGGGATTGGGTAGCAGTCGAAGGTATCTGTGGATGCTGGTCTTGAAAGATTGAAGGTTATAAGTTGCTGGAAAGACGGTCGGGGGAAGAGAGTTCCAGTCTCTAGATGTCATAGGGATAAATGAATTGGCGAATGCGTTTGTTCGATTAGTATCTAGTTTAAGCGCGTAGGGGTGTTGAATTTTAGAAAATCGTGTATTTCGCGCAAATGAAGCCTTTGGTGGGATTATCGATTTTATTTTGTCAGAACAAAAGCCATGGTAATATCTATAAAAAAGGGAAAGGGCGGAGACAGATCTACGATGGGCTAGGGAGTCGAGAGTGACAGTTAATGTAGGATCGCCTATCAGTCTGATAGCTCGCCTCTAAATTGCATCTAAGGTATTAAGAGAATACTTGGAGGCTCCTAGGCGAGCAATATTCAAGACAGGGGCGAATTTGAGTCTTGTATAATATAAGGAGTTGAGTGGGGGTGAAAAATCGTTTGGTTCGGAAAAGAAAGCCAAGCTTACATGCTGCAGCTTTTGCTACTGAGATAATATGGTCATTCCAAGAGAGGTCAGAACCTAAGGTGACACCTAACATTGATATTTTATTACGGAATTCCAATGAGCTCGAATCAAAGGAAATGTCCGGAAGGTTCCTATCTGCACGCCGTTTACAAGTCAAGTCTCCATTTTCATTAGGTAAATCCTCGGTCGACGTTTACTTCCGTAACAGATTTCTGTTGCGTTTTTCGTAGTATATGTTAATGATATTTCCAACGGCTTCGGTTGAGATATTTTAACATAAAAAAAGTGAAATACCTAGTATAAAGATAAAAATGCATTTCTTTGAGAATTTTAACAAATATATCTATTAGTTGTTGATAATCGAGAAAATTTTTTGGTTATAATAATAAATAGAAGATAATCCAGGAAGTGGTTGAATGACTAACCAGGCTTTCAACTGTGACCTTCGTTCATTTAATGAAAAAACAAATAAGGATTAATTTCCTATTCGTAATAGAAAAGGACAATATACACGATATACATATAGAAAAGGATCCCGAATTAAATTAATTCACCAACCAGAAAACGAAATGAAAACAATTTACATAACTAATTTTATGGAATCTTCAAGAAGGAAGAAGAATATTAAAATTGGACGTACTTGCCTTTACTATTGTTTATTGTCGATTACATCAGGGGCGTAGGAATAAATAAAAGAGCTCCTCATTGGCCGGTTGAAGAATATAATACATTAAATATTAATTTTATATTTGACACCAAGTTAAGTTTTTTTTTTATCTATAAAAAGAGGCTTAAGCCTCAGCACGCTCTCAAAATTGTTTAATTTAGACAGCGAATTGTTTGTGGTAAAAGCTCTACATTGACATGAAAGCTTATTAAAGAAACTTTTCTGCCGAAATTCTGTAAATTAATTACAGTTGTTCAAGAGGTTCTCATTTAGGTATAAGTATCTATTTTTTTCTGATTTTCTGCATTTCCTAAGCGGAAGTTCTTAAGGGAGTTCGGACAGCTTATCTATCTGGTTGATCTTCGAAAAAATATTTTATATTTCTGCAGAGTGACAATGTCTCCCTACTAAATTTTTTAATAAAAAAAATTGTTAATAATGAGGTTAATTTCGAATAAAAAACTTTGCTTTGATGATATTAATAAAAAGAATATTGAGATAATTTTTTTCTCATTATAAGAACATTTATTTAACACAAAATCGATTTCCTAAAATAGAGTTGGAATTCTACACTAGTGCTTTTATTATATTCTGTCGCCTCCAAATAACGTTTTATTTGTACATTTATGAATAACTAATTAACTAGACTGTCAAATCTATTAAAAAATGTATCATTCGATTCATAAAAGTTGAATTATTGATCTGTATACATTTGTTGTAAATGGTATAATTTGTATAGAAGTTATAGCCCTTTTAAAATCTCGGTCCATTTACTTCCATGTTAAAAGGAGAATTTTCAATAATTTATTTCTCGGTAATGGGACAGACGATCAACTTCAAATTTTGGGAATAAATATTTAATACATCAATGATTCGATGGTAAAAATTTGAGAATTTTCTTATAAAAATGATAAAGAGTCACGAACCCCCTTAAGATACAAGTAGAGAGAAAACCACAAATTTGAATTTACTACCAAATTTCAAAATAAGTAATAAAAAATAATCAGTTATATTTTTTATCAGTCTATTTTTATTCTAATCTAAATTAAGGACAATTTTAGTTAAATTAAAAAAAATAATAAATTCAAAAAATTTGGCCTCCTGAATGCGGGCAATCCGTCGTGCAGCATTGTAGTTCCTCTCTGTTAAATTCAGATGAATATTACTCGGTGTGCCAGAGGATTAAATTTATTTAAAAATGTTTCATTTATATGCTTATTTGTGTTAAGAAATGTCAGAAACGTGGAAAATATCATTTCCAAGCATTATTCTTTTGTCCGTTTGTGCGGGTGTCAGTTTAGATTTTGTTGTTAATGTATCTCCCCAAGAGTATTTTTTTAATCCCCAGGTCTC
The DNA here is from genome assembly GCA_024734495.1 of Forficula auricularia. NCBI lineage: Eukaryota > Metazoa > Arthropoda > Insecta > Dermaptera > Forficulidae > Forficula > Forficula auricularia. Next base: position 2,347,866 of record JALMQS010000841.1, on the reverse strand, counting down.
TCATGAATTAAATGAGATTTATTTTTAGCTAACACAATGTCACAATTTAGATTAGAGAATATTTGCATCAGTAGTTCTTTGAATTAACGTGCTCGACTACCAAACGCGACATCTCATGTAGCCTAGTCAGCCAATTTACATTACATCGAGGGGTCAACCACGATTGCAATTAGGTGTACACATCTTTGGAATTATGTGGAATTATTTTGGAATTCATTCATTTATCTATTGTCTTCTACTTGGAAATGAAAGTGAAAATGGAAGTAGGTGTACACAATATTAGGTTGCGGTTCACCCCTCGCATTACATTGGAGTTCTATCTTATACATACAACATACATATTATATGGTAGACCTTGAATGTTCTTGAAATTGAAAAAACGTTATCAACTTGAATTGTTTACTAATTAAATAAATCGTTTTATTTAATAAACGTTTTTAGTAAATTAAATTTTTAACTCAATATATTCTTCTTCATGTGCCATAATCAATACCGAGAGTTTGCAATCACTGGAAAGTATCCTCTTAATAGTAATTTTAGTTAATTGTTCTTATGGATGGTTTCCGGTTGCTCAATATATTATTAATTACAAAAAAAAAAAATGATTAAAGAAACCAATGTGATGTAACAGGTTTGCAATTACAATTGTATTTTAATTATTTATATCTTGTAACCGGAGAGTGACCATCCCTGACTATCAGTCAATAAATAAAATAGAAAGTCTCATTACTTACAACATGATTTGATAAAAAAACCACAAAAAGAAAAACAAAATATTTTTAAGAAAATGTAATTAAGAAATTTCCATTCATACGATTGTATTGGTATTATCAAATTCGATTTCAAAATAAAATGTTTATTTATTTATTAATTTTTGTTGTCATAATTGCATTAGCAAAATACGCGAATGATTCAGTAAAGTAATAGACTTTGTCAAATAAGTAAATAACACGTTCAAAGATGGTAAAAATAAATGTAATTCATTCAATGGAAGAAACCCAATTGGGAACTTAGTATGACATGTCAAAGTTCATTTGCAAACAACCGTAAATTACTAATAAATTCTCATTGAATAAAGTTGTTGAGGAAAAAATAAGTTCCCTTTCCCCATACCCGCAAAAATTTCCAGAGATCTAAGTCTAAGTTAATATGATGATTCAAATATAGTACTCAAATTTATCTATGAAAATTATATTTATTTACAATTATTGACAAGCATCTTTCTGCCTCTAGTGTCAATGTCAATAATTACCCTTTAGCCAAATTTCAAAGAAAGGAGAATACACGTTCTGTCTAGATCGGTATCAGGAAATAAACATAAACAGTTCAAGTTCGAACTCTATTTTTCGGCACTAGTTAAGTCTGCTTTCTTTCTAAATTCTGTTAAAAAATGCAGGACTCTAATATGCCCATTCTATCCACCCCCATTGATGAAAATGCTCTTGGGGTTAAACCGGATCTAAAAAGCCAACATCACACGATATCTTAAATAGTCTTACATTTAAGAATTAACCACATTACGAGTTGCTAAATGTTCGAAATTTACTGGGTTTAAGTATTATTAACGTACCAAATATAGAATAAATATGCTGCTAGTTTGGGCTAAAACGAAGATCAGATGCCCTCTGTCAAAAAACAACTTGAACAGGTTCGGTTTATGATCTCGGTTCGACTAGATAAAAAAATGCGTTCCCAAACAAACCTTGTAAGGTTCGGTTAAGATATATTCAGTTCGGGTCGGTTTTTTGGTTCATATAGCTTCATTTCGGGCTGGCATTTAGGCGGTTAGGTTGGTGTTTAATTTCTCATCGGGAGTTTACTGGCCGAGTTATCCACTAACAGTCAAATTGCTGAATGTGTTTGAATGTTAGCTTAAACAGTTAAGTGTGAGATATATGAGCACCAATGTCAAAAATGGCCACAAACTATAAACATTTTGACTCAAGTCCAAAGTTAGTCAGAGTTGAACAAACCGGTCTTAGGGCCAGTTGTATGTTATGTCGGTTTGTAAACTCCTTCTAAACGTTGACAAAGGGTAAAACCTTAAAATTAACCTTGTGCCCGGTGGAATGGCAATGAGATGACAGGCACTTTCAGGTTTTACCCTTTCCCAACGTTTAAAAAGAGTTTACCAACCGACATACAACTGCGCTTAATGCATTAGTGTTTAGCTTACATATTTTTATTTCCATATGTGGCTGAATTACGTTTCGATTTAGAATATTCCATATTGTAATAGACAAATTTTCACCATATTTCAGAAATAACTCCCAAATTGTAGGAACATATTCTATCTGAAGATAAAGAACAAAGAATTATCCTTCAACAATTTTCGATTAGATACAGATTTTGGATTTCCCTCAAAAGTTGTTCGTTTAATAATTATTTATGGATGGATGTGGTTTGTTCTTGAGCCAATCGACTTCCCACTCATATTAACGTTATCAGGTTTGCTGTGGCGCTATCAGCTTATCATTTAGCGCACTAGCGTCATTCCCTCTAGCAGGAGAGGGAGCAAAGCAATGGTGCGATCCTGTTCGAAGGTCGAGTCAACCAACTCCTCCGCCAACGCCAACTTCAACTTATAAAGTTGAACTTCGACCCCTTTCCTTCAAATCTAGGATAATGAATGACTTGGACAAGTGGGCAAACTCATAAAAATAGAGCAGGGGAATTACCCAGGCACTGGTGAAGTTTGCCACGTTCAATCAGCAATCACCACGCCAGGTGGATTACCCAATCAATTGCTTGGATTTATTTGTTGTTATAGAAAAGATAACAGCATGAATCATAACTATTTTATCTATGTTTTTAGTATTAGTTGACTTAAAATCGAAAAACAAGATACTTCTAATTATTATTAGAGTTCAACTAGAACATAATATGAAGATAAAAAGAGCCTAATTGCGAGCCTAGATTTAGGGTTCCTAAGGAAGAATCGAGGGGTGAACCGCGACCTAATATGCTGTACACCTACTTCAACTTGTACTTCCAAATATTTCCAAGTACTTCCAAATATTTCCAAGTAATTTCAAATATTTTCAAGTAATTCCAAATATTTCCAGGTAGTTTCAAATATTTCCAAGTACTTCCAAATATTCCCAAGCACTTCCAAAATACTTCCAAAGAGGTGTACACTTACTTCCAATTGTGGATCACCCCTCGGGAAGAATGATATTATGCTTTTGTAGGTTTATTATGCGTCTCTAAATCTTCAAAATGAAAATTACAAGTGAAATATTTAATAGTACTATATATTAAAAAGATAGTATTAAAAAAGATCTATTCAATGATACTAAACGTGAAGTAGTGCGCGAAATTTTTTTAGGGTTTTTTCATAATATGAAGATAAAAAAGAGACCGATTGCGAGCCTAGCTTTAGGGTTCCTAAGGGAGAATAATAGTATGCTTTTGTAGGTTCATTGTACGTCTCTAAATCTTCAAAATGAAAATTACAAGTGAAATATTTAATAGTATTATATATTAAAAAAATCTATTCAATGATACTAAACTTGAAGTAGTGAGCGAAATTTTTCTTAGGGTTTTTTTATCTGCCATTCAAACTATTCAGTTTGTTGAAGCGTCAAAAATAATCACACTAAGCTTTTTTCGTGAATTTTTATCCATTTTTAAATCCATGAGGGTTCAAGTTAGAGGGGTGGAGATACTGTGAGGAGCATAAAAATTACAAAATAACATGAGCTTAATGGAATTTTAAAACATTTATTCAACTGTATTCAACTCGGTGGTGCGTGAATAGCACTTTTATATTTCTAGTGAAGCCTCAAAATTTGATTTTTCAACTGGTTATATTCAGAGGATCATCTATACAATAACTATAAGCTCGATTTAGGGTTGTTAACTTTAATAGTTAGAAACTATAGACAGACGTACAACGAAGTCTCAAGGGTTCCGTTTTTTCCAATTTAGCTTTTGTATATTTTTCGTTAGATCCTGCATTAAGTATAAAAATTAAATATTTAATGACACGAATTTCAACAACACCAATTGTATTTTTCTAATAAAATGTTAAAAGAAACGAAACCTCAGTTATGATTGAATTTTGCGTCTTATAAGGAAGAAAAGAGATATTCAAGGTACGATATGATATAGGATGTGGTTTAATTGAATAAATAAATATTTGACAAAACTTACTTTGAAAAAAAGAAGTAGACTTTTTTAGATACGAGTTGATAAATGAATGTGCCACACTTACCTGAAACAGAAAAAAAAACAATAGTTATTATTATGATTATTTATTACACACTTATTATATATTATTATTCAAATGGGAAAAAATTGACATAAGGGGAGGGATTTGGATGAGCTAAAGGGGGGTTAATTATAGTAAATGAGTATATGTAGATATGTACATTGAGAGAATGCAGAATAAATTTTATACAGATTCGTGACGTCAAACTGTTCTTCAGCATAGCTCAGATCGAGGGTGAACCGCGACCTAATATGCTGTACACCTATTTCCACTTGTACTTCCAAATATTTCCGAGTACTTCCAAATATTTCCAAGTACTTCCAAATATTTCCAAGTGCTTCCAAATATTTCCAAGTGCTTCCAAATATTTCCAAGTACTTTCAAATGTTTCCAAGTACTTCCAAATATTTCCAAGTAATTGCAAATATTTCCAAGTACTTCCAAATATTTCCAAGTAATTGCAAATATTTCCAAGTACTTCCAAATATTTCCAAGTGCTTCCAAATATTTCCAAGTACTTCCAAATATTTCCAAGTACTTTCAAATATTTCCAAGCACTTTCAGATATTCCCAAGTACTTTCAAATGTTTCCAAGTACTTCCATATATTTCCAAGTAATTGCAAATATTTCCAAGTACTTCCAAATATTTCCAAGTAATTCTAAAAATTTTCAAGTAATTCCAAATATTTCCAAGTACTTCCAAATATTTCCAAGTACTTCCAAAATACTTCCAAAGAGGTGTACACCTACTTTCAATCGCGGATCACCCCTCGGCTCAGATTATAGTAGAAAAAAAAAATTAATTATAATTTAAAAATATGAAAATACAGAATTATATTTCAAGTCCTTAAACATAAATCCATAGCTTAAATTTGGTTAAGGTTAAGTACTTAAATTTAAATTTCGTTAATGAATTTAAAGCAAAATTTGTTTTTCGTTATTTTTAAATGATTGTTAATTAAAATAAAATTTTTTGGAGGAAGTGAAAAAATTAAAGCATCATCCAAAGAGACAAGCAATAAAATAATTAATTGAGTAGGATATAATTAGAGATGGAGATTTATCTTATCAAATATTTATTTATCTTGTCATTTGGCAATGATACTCAATGTTAAATAAATAAAAAAAATTTGTTTAATAAATCAAATTTCATTTTTTAGTTTTTTTATTATTATTATTATTGTTTCATTTTTAAATAGTAATACCACCTACTAACCCTGAGTCGTCTGAAAAAAAGAAAACAATATCTACTACAAATAATGACTCCATTTGTATTCAATAGTCAACAGAAATTAACATTGATACGATAAATATGATAAGATATTAACACAATAAAAAACTCAGACAATCAAATCGATAACTCATACGAAAAAAAAAATTGGCAAACGTTAAAATTATATATTAGGCAAGTACCCGGGGACCTATGTGGGGGGAAGACGTTCATGAAGCGCCAAAAACTTCGGTACTTGTTTGCAAAATTTAGTGTTTTTACAGTAAATTTTAAAGTAAGGGCAGATCCACTATGTTTAATGTATTCTTATGACGCAGATGAAAAAATAATCCCCGAAAGAATTCAATCTAACGCATCTAAAATAAACAGTATCAGTGAGAATTTAAAGTCCAAAAAATAGTAGCTTATAAACTTACTTTCAAGCATAAAAATTATAAATAAAAATGAGTTAAAATATTTTTTTGGCTCTACTCCGGATAAGAATGTAATGCGACCAAAAAAGTAGTCCGTTACAACGCGGAAGAAAAAATAGTGCCTGTAAGAATCCCTAGAAAATTTTCTGAGATTCAAAATTTTTACCCTACGAATGTCTGGATTCGTGTGTGGTAGTAAGTCATTATCTTTTTCTATCTTTATCCACAATTTTAATTGTATATTTTTGTAAGCAATTACTCAAAAAAAATTTTTTTATTAAAAAAATAGTCCGAATACAAAGCGGAAGAAAAAATAGTCCCTGTAAGAATCCCTAGTAAATTTTCTGAGAGTCAAAATTTTTACCCTACTAATGTATAGATTCGTGTGTAGTAGTAAGTATTTATCTTTATCTCTCTTTATTCACAATTATAATTATATATTTTTGTAAGCCATTTCTCAAAAAATTTTAAATCATTGAAATAATTTTTTTATTTAAATAGGTGAAGTCTCAAAGGCAAAAAAAATGTTTAAGATTTAACAGCTTAACATCTCACTACTACTATTTTTCAAATGCATATTTATAATAATTTAGATGGTCTCAAGGTCCTTATATTAATGAATAGCAAATTATTGCTCTTGCAATGCACATAACTTCTAAGGAAGGTTTTAAGTGAAACATTATTAATAAATAAAAAACAAATACCTATATAATTTTTTTATATATTTGCTTTTTATTGTTCAACAAAATATGTAATGCTAAAAACAACTTGTACTTAAGGTTGCTCGGACATTAAGGCAATGTTGGATTAAAAATCTGAATTTTTAATATGTTATTAATCGATAACAAATAGGTATAAAATAATTTTTTGAAAAAGATCTGACCAAGGGTTTTCGTGTAATTAATTATTAAAAATCGGACTTTTAACACGTAGTGAATAGGGAATGTTGACTGAAAGCATATATTTCGATTAATCTAGCCAAATCGTATGATGAGAAAAAAACAGAAAACCTTTATTTATATAGATAAATTATCGTAGGTAATGTTAAAAAAAAAAAAAACTTTCTGGCCCTGGGTTTTGTAAATATTCAAATCTAAATGATCGAAAATATCAGTCCGCTTCACTTAAAAATAAATAAATCACGTGACTTGAGTCAAAAGGCATTTATTTATTATATTATTAATTAAATTATTTCATATTTCTGATTAAAAATGATGTTACCTAACATCTAAATTAAAATAATTAATTTATGTTTTAAAATTTTTAATTTTATTCGTAAAAAAAATTTAGATTTTATTTTGACTTGCGGGGTACTGTCCGAGCAACCTTAAAATATTCATTTTATACCTGTTGTTTCCATTAGGTAGCTACTAGACAACAAATAGATATTGGATTTTCTATGTATACTTGTAATATCGAATAATAATAATCATTTTATATATACCGGGTAAGTTTTTTATATTGAGACAGTCTTATAACTCAAAAACTATGCATTATATAGAAAAAAGTTTCAAATAAAAGTTTATTTATATCAAGGGGGAAACTAAACTAGGCTATTGTTTGTCGACGCAGAACAAGCTTTCAAGGATATTTTAAGGTCAAGTTCTGTTTTTTAAATAGAACCCTATATTTTTCTTTGCGTCACCATATTCTACAAAAACAACTGAACAACTTTCAGAAGAACTATTTTTTATACGACATCAAATAAACAAAATACATGAATCAATTAGATCTCAAAAAATCTTAATAATTATTTTTAACAATTATTTAACTTAATTATCAATAAATAATGATTAAATAATTATTAAATTGAAAAGTCACAACAATGAAAATAAGTGTTTATATTAATATTAAAACTTCGTTATACTCAGATATTAAGAGATTATTTTCTACTTAATAGAACTACTTAAAATTCTTGAGTTTAAAAAAGTTTATTTCTCGTGTCAATCCAGAAGATAGTTATATTGTATTACTATAATAAAAATGGAGTATTTTTTGAAGACAGAATTGAAATGGTCTTAATTTATGGTGAATGTGAAAGAAGTGTTATGGGGCTGCCATTGAAATGGATGCTGAGCGTTTTCCTGATAGGAATACACCCTCACAAGCTTCATTTTAACGTGTTGTAAATCTGTTTAAAAAAATAAGGATATTAAAACTGGAATTCATCCAGAAGATTTGCGATAACACTCTGGAATGTCACAGAACAGTGTCGAAAAATTATTAAATTATTAATTATTATTAAATTATTTATTTAATAATTATTATTTGATAATTAAGTTAAATAATTATATTATATTTTTTTCTGAGACATAATTGATTTAATATTTTGTTTATTTGATGTCGTATAAAAAATAGTTCTAATGAAAGTTGTTCAGTTTTTTTTTTTTTTGTAGATTAAGTAGACGTAACAAAAAATATAGGGTTCCATTGAAAAAACAGAACTTGACATTGAAATACCCTTGAAAGCTTGTTCTACGTCGACAAACAATAGCATAGTTTAGTTTGCCCCTCGATATAAATAAACTTTTATTTGAAACTTTTTTCCATATAATGAACTGTTTTTGACATATAAGACTGTCTCAAGATAAAAAACTCACCCGGTAAATATATTATTTTTAAAGCACCATAGTTTCTGTTTTTGTAATTTTTCAATTATAAGGTTGTTTTAAATTTGAATAATGAAAGGATAAATTAATGAGATAGGGAAAGGATTTTAATAGAAATTGTCAAAACACTCTAAAAACATCTTACAATTTGATTCGGAATTGTAAAGTGACGGAACTTATGAATATTAATGAAGGTCCTTTCAGTTCCAATAATAGTTCAGAGAGCAGGGAAACCATCAGCCAAATCAATCAAATATTTAATATTTAAGAAAATTAAGGACCAGAAATCTTTCATTAATTTTGCATATCAACATGTCTAGTCAAATTTATTTATTTTATATTCGTATAATAACTAATGCATAGTCAAAAATTAAAGATATCGACACCAAGGAAGACGTCAATAAAAAATATGTTGACTAAAGCAGATTTGTAAAAAGTGATTATTCAAGGCTCCTGTTATCAAGGATCCAAAGATTTTTTATTATCATTTAGCTTCTCGCTTAATTTTTTGAATATTTAAAATATGTATTCTTACGCAAGCGGAAGTTAAAATAGTTCCCGTAAGAATCTTTCGTAAAATTATAAATATAGTGTATTTATTTAGATAAAAATGTTATCAGAAAATGTGCTGCCGTAGTATCTATTGGCTTTTCTCAAAAATTTTCAGTTTTTTACTTTATCCAATGCCAAGCATGGGTAAAATATTATAATCGGTCTCGCGGCTAGCGCGACTTCAAAGGGTCCAACAGGTAAAGACTACAGAACCCATGGTCTCAATTAAAGTCCAAATTGTAGTATTCAATTAGGTTGAATTTTAGCACGTGACAGTTTTGCCAAAAATTACATGGGATCTCGTCAATGGGCCAAAAGTGCGATTTTTTCATTTAGTGCGTGCGGATGGATGGATGTTATCGTTTTTTTCGTCCACGATTTTTTCCACACCGTTGCACCGATTTAAATGAAATTGAAATTCCACCATTATATCAACAAAATGAAGCGGTGATTAGTTTTTGGTACATATCGGCCCACAAACATTAGTACTTTATTTCAGTACTTTTTTAGTTTTTTCTAAATATCTTGAAAATGACTTAACCAATTTTGATGAAATTTAATATCCTAATTAAGTATCTTTTCAAGCAAGATGTTTTCTCCCTATATTAATATTTCAAAAACGTACTATAATATGAAATTTATTATCTGTTTAGTAGCAATTTTTGATGGAAAAATTGAAGCTATCTTTCTCTAATTGTTGTGATGTTAATGGCAATCGATAACACCAAACACGCAGTGTTAAACGAGACAAGAAGAAAGAAGGTGGTTACCATATTCTTTCATTGAGCCTGTTAAACCCTAAAGAAATGAGAAGTTGTTCTGAAACTTCAGTTTTGAAAAGATAGAAAATTACTTCCTTTTTGCCATTTTTAGACGCCTGATGAAGCCGAAATAAAATTGGAGAAAAGTCGAGTAAATCGATGAGGTTTGAAGTGCTTACTTTCCCGTCCAAATACCTGTCTGCTAACATAGTTAATTTATTAATTAATATGGATGCTATGGAGTTTAAGTTTAATAGAAAATTAGGTTCAACAATTTATTTTACGTATATGGAGTTTTTGTTTTTTCATTATCCTTAGGCCTCTTCATCAAATCTTCATTAAATTTATCCATTTGCTGATTTTATTTTTAATTTCACATTTATATTCAAAGAAAATAATGTGGAAGTATTGCGATGGCCTGTCTGGGTCCTGACTCTTTGAGAGCTTGTATCTCAGAGATGAAAAAAGTTAATTTCATTTTGTAACTTCTAGGTGGAAGGAATCGATGCCCTTAATAGTTGGAACCGGATTTGGGACATAAAACCGGATATTGTGGTCCCCAGAGGCCAAAAAAGTGGCCAAAAATCCATTGTTCAGTGCATACGTATGTATGTACGTTGTACGTATGTATATTTTTATTGATAATATTCATAATATAGGCATAAATAAACAATTTATATTTAATCTAATTATTTAATACTAGTGTGACACTCTACCATGAGAGCGTACCGAGTATTGAAAAGTTTTCACTTTTTTTTCAATTTAATGATTATATATACACTAGTGGGGGATTATTTATCAATCTGAAGTGTCTGATGTTCTCATTATAATAAATAAGTGCTAGACTCTTAATTTCATTCTATTATGCATTCAGATTTATTTTAATCAGCAATGAGATAAAAAAAAAATGAATTTCTCTTAAGATGCTTAAAAAACAGACTTCTTTCCATCAACTTTTTTATTCCTTAAAAAAAAGAGCAACTTTCGCGTTATAAATCCGTTTTAATTAAAAAAATTTTAAAATAATTATTTCGATTTCTATACGTTTACTTTTTCTTTCTGTTCATCCCTAAAACCTTTGAATCACACAAATAAAATTTCTCTTTAAAAATGATTTCCAGAATCTTTTTAATTGCTGTTGAAATGTAATTTCTAAATGTACACAAAATCTTATTCCATCTACCTAGTGATTATTAAAAATTTTCCTCACAATGAAATGAGATCTTTTTAACCGACTTTAAATAAGCCGGCTAAGTGATCATACCGAGAAATACTTATCAATATCAAATTCGTACTCGTCGTAAAAACCTCGTCTATCTTCTAAACCATTGATCCTAGTGAAATAGAACATATAAACTTTTTTGTAGAATATTTTAATTCCTTAAAATTATTTCATGTAAGTTTTTCTATATTTCAATTGGTTTTGAAGGTATAACTGTTTAAAGATGAAATGTAACATATATTTCACCATATTTGCCTAACCCTTTGAATTATACATATTTCTATAATGAACTTTGTTAAAATAAATTTAATAATAAACAAACTTGTATATAAGACTCAAAACTCTACGATTAATGGTTAAAAAGTTATTGCCGTTTGAAAAATTTATAGTCAGAAAACTCGAGCCCAATGAATTGATCAAATAATTTTTTGAATCGAAAAAAGTGAAAATTGGTCGATGTCACCGATTTCTCTGAAATTTTTAGAATATTAAAGGGACCATCCACTTAACCAAAACCGTGAATATTTTCGAAAAATTATTTTTAGTTTCTCCAAAAAAATTATAGAATATCCACTTAAAAATCTCGTCTATTTTCTAAACCATTGATCCTAGCGAAATAAAATATATCAACTTTTTTGTAGAGTATATAAATCCTTTAAAATTATTTCATGTAAGTTTTTCTATAAGTCAATTATTTTTGAAGATATTACTGTTTCAATCTGAAATGTAACATATATTTCACCATATTTGCCTAACCCTTTGAATTATACATATTTCTATAATGACCATTGTTAAAGTAAATTTAATAATAAACAAAATTGTATATGATACTCAAAGCTCTACGATTAATGGTTAAAAAATAATTGCAGTTTGAAAAATTTATAGTCAGAAAATTCAAGCCCAATCAATTGATCAAATAATTTTTTGAATCAAAAAAAGTGAAAATTAGTCGATGTCGCCGATTTCACTGAAATTTTTTATAATATTAAATGGACCATCCCTTTAACCAAAACCGCAAATATTTTCGAAAAATTCTTTTTATTATCTCCAAAAAAAATTCTCGAAATTCCACTTAAAAATCTTGTATATCTCCTAAACCATTGATCCTAGCAAAATAAAATATATTAGCTTTTTTGTAGAGTGTATGAATCCCTTAAAATTGTTTCATTTAAATTTTTCTATAGGTCAATTATTTTCGAACGTATTACTGTTTTAAGATGAAATGTAACATATATTTCACCATATTTGCCTAACCCTTTGAATAATACATATTTTTATAATGACCTTTGTTAAAGTAAATTTAATAATAAACAAAATTGTATATAAGACTCAAAGCTCTACGATTAATGGTTAAAAAATTATTGCAGTTTGGAATGTTCGATATTCATGAAAATAGACAATATAAAAAATTTAGTCATTTATTCTCATCGAATACTTGAGGAATAACAATTCTAAATTCCATATTTGATGTTTTGGCGATTAATAGTAAACTGTGACTAAAAATAATTACACTACTTTACCCATGCTTCGCATTGGATAAAGTAAAAAAAAAACACAAATGATTTTTTGATAAACAACTCAACCTCCAAAGCATCAAATCTATAATAGCACTATTATTTTTTGGAAAAATCATCTGTTTCTAAATTAGAACCTGAATGAATATTTCAATTTGTGACCAGTGACCATGGGTTCCGTAGTCTTTACATGATGACCCTTTGAATTCGCTCCTGGATAAAGTAAAAATGGGGAAATAACTTGCACCTTCTTTTGACAAGGGTAGTCAAACCCTTAACTGATCTGCAAATGGTTGTCTAAATTTCAGGGGCTCCCATGATCGAGGTGAAGCTATTAAACGACCGGCTTGATACTGCTATTGGCAAACAGCGAGCGTGCCAAGACTGGTGATGTGGTGATATCAGATGACACGCACTTTCATCTGATTGGCCATCTCGCCGGGCACAAGGTGAATTCTAAGGTTTTACCTTTTGTCAACTTTTACAAAGACTTGACCAACCGACATACAACTGGCCCTAATAGAAGAATGACATTCAACAATTAAAGTTAATAGAAATGGAAGGGAAGTTCGTTGATAAGTTGACAGCGGTTTTTGCGAACACACGCACTTTCATCTGATTGGTCATCTCGCCGTGAATTCTAATGTTTTACCTTTTGTCAACTTTTACAAAGACTTGACCAACCGACATACAACTGGCCCTAATAGAAGAATGGCATTCAACAATTAATGTTAATAGAAATGGAAGGGAAGTTCGTTGATAAGTTGAATTCAGTTTTTGCGAACACACGCACTTTCATCTGATTGGTCATCTCGCCGTGAATTCTAATGTTTTACCTTTTGTCAACTTTTACAAAGACTTGACCAACCGACATACAACTGGCCCTAATAGAAGAATGGCATTCAACAATTAATGTTAATAGAAATGGAAGGGAAGTTCGTTGATAAGTTGACATCAGTTTTTGCGAACACACGCACTTTAATCTGATTGGCCATCTCGCCGTGAATTCTAATGATTTTACCTTTTGTCAACTTTTACAAAGACTTGACCAACCGACATACAACTGGCCCTAATAGAAGAATGATGCATTCAACAATTAAAGTTAATAGAAATGGAAGGGAAGTTCGTTGATAAGTTGACAGCGGTTTTTGCGAACACACGCACTTTCATCTGATTGGCCATCTCGCTGGTCGCAGATTTTATCTTTTGTCAACTTTTACAAAGACTTGACCAACCGATATACAACTGGCCCTAATAGAAGAATGAGAATGGCATTCAACAATTAAAGTTAATAGAATTGGAAGGGAAGTTCGTTGATAAGTTGACAGCGGTTTTTGCGCACGCGCGCATCGTAGCCTCGAGCTTGGTTAATCTGTTGCTTTGTCATTGATCCGCTAGGCACGCAGCAGCGGGGGCGGCATCTCTGGTCTCCATAGCAACCAAAACGCGCGTGCCATCTCGATGTCTCCAACGTGTCGTGTTCCTCCCCTCCGGAGGGGAAGTGACCGACCGCGTGACTCAGCATCTGAGTTCCGGGAATTGTCCTTCGCCGGTATGGGCTGCTCACGGTTCAGTTCTGCGAACAGCCAACAGAGCCGCGATGGGTTCTTCAATGGGCTCCAGCAGACAAGACAGACGACCTCCAGAAAACGAGTATCGAGGTCAATCACTTCCAGTCCTCAAAAGGCCAAGACAAACAAAAACAACCACCCGATAGGCAGCAAACGAAACGCCAGGCTCTGAGACAATCAGGAAATTCAATTCATTAACAAGAAGAAGAAGACAAATCAACACCCCTTAATCAACTACACTTTCCATTCAATCCTATATTTTATTGAAAACAATTTCATTTAGAAAGAGAAACAAAGAGGTTGTCCTCTTCTTGATGAAAATAAACATACACACATATATATCTGTATATATATTATTTATTTGTTTGAGACTATAGTTTCGAAGACTTGGTCTTCATCATCAGTCTTTTTTAATTATAAATATTATTTTTCATGGGGTCAATCAATACCGTATGGATATTGAAAATTTTCGATCTTTACTTAGCTGGGAGCCATTTAAAATTTTACACACAGACAGACGATCTGCCTCCAGCTAAGTAAAGATAATTTTTTTTTGAGAAAATAAAAATAATTTTTTGAAAATATTTGTGGTTTTGGTTAAAGGGATGGTCCATTTAATATTCTAAAAATTTTCAGCGAAATCGGTGACATCGATTAATTTTCACTTTTTTAGATTCAAAAAATTATTTGATCAATATTGGGCTTGCATTTTCTGACTATAAATTTTTCAAACTCCAATAACTTTTTAATGATTAATTGTAGAGCTTTGAGTCTTATATACAATTTTGCTTATTATTAAATTTACTTTAACAAAAGTCAGTATAGAAAGTTATATATTTCAAAGGGTTAGGCAAAAATGGTGAAATATATGTTACATTTCATCTTACAACAGTTATACCTTCAAAATTAATTGAATTATAGAAAACATGAAACAATTTTAAGGTATTCATATACTCTACAAAAAAGTTTATATATTCTATTTCGCTAGGATTAGTGGTTTAGAAAATAGACGAGATTTTTAAGTGGATATTCGATAATTTTTTTTTTTTGAAAAAAAAAAATATTTTTTCGAAAATATTTGCGGTTTTGGTTAAGTGGATGGTTCCCTTTAATATTATAAAAATTTTCAACGAAATCAGTGACATCGACCAATTTTAACTTTTTTCGATTCAAAAAGTTATTTGATCAATATTGGTCTTGAATTTTCTTCGAAACTATAGTCTCGAAAAAATAAATAATATATAAACAGATATATAATTTCGATATATATGTGTGTATGTTTATTTGCATCAAGCAGAGGACAACCTCTTTTTTTCTCTTTGTGAATCAACAACTCTGCTACTCTCGGAAAAACAAAAACTTTTTAATTAAATTTCATTTAGCTTTTATTTATCTAATATGATTCATTTTAGATAAAAAATATGGTCCCCAACAAAGGACGATTTTTCTTTAAAAATGTAATTTCAACCATTTATCATTATCATAAACTTGCTTAAAAATAATTACTACAGGGAAACCCCTCATATCCGAACTAATTGGGGTTATAGCCTGTTCGGATTAGCCGAAAGCAGGTTCGACAATTGAAGCTAACTAATATCAAGTGAAAGATTAAGTGATATTTTGTGTGTTTCTATTATTATTTCATTGCTTTTGCAAAGTCATTAATCTAAAATGAATTTCAATAACCAACTTTTACCGTTTTTCAATCCTGGATCACATAAGTATGTAGACGTTATAGCTAACTGTAATTCTTTGTTAATTTTTCAACTAGGTAACTATGTAAAATAAGGTTATAATGTAGAATAAATACATAATTGTTTTATGACTAAATAAATAAGTTTCTCTTTTTTTGCGTTCGGATTTCGGATGAGGGGGTTTCAATGTAACTCGGAAAAAATAATTTTATGGGTTTTATCGAAAGAGTACTGAACAAAGGACCTGGAATGCAAATTTTTAATGAAAATAAACTGATGTGGCCATTCACATGACTTTACCATACACCTGGCCACTCTCTTATATTTAATTTTGAATTAAAATAATTTATACGTATTAAATGAAAGGCTTATTTTTCAGCAGTTTTTTAATTTTAAATGGCGTTTTTTTTTTAATTTATTTAAATATTTCGGAAATTTTGTACAATATAACTTCTTCACTGGAGCTTTTTTGTGCAAATACAATAATAGAATGTTAGGTATGGTTAGATATTAAATTAAGTTAAAGAATTTTTTTAATATATTATATGTAGTGATGTTTGTTATAATATTACCTCATCCACCTTGGATAAATTAAAAAAACCACCATTTAAAATTAAAAAAACTGCTTAAAAATAAGCCTTTAATTTAATACCTATAAGAATCCTCAGCACCACCGCGAATCGAGATAAAATAATTTATAATTATTTATGCCCCCGAAAAAATAATAACTCTTTTTTATTATAGGTTCTTTTTATGGTATATTTCATTTTTCTCGGTTTTTTAAGTTTGAAAATTTTATATAAAATTTTAATTTTTAACCCCCCTTAATTTTGGGTTCGATTTCAATCAAAATCTAATCAGCAAAACTATATGTGAAATTTTGTTTTGATATTCGCACTAGTTTTTGAGCTAGTGTGTCCACAAAAATTTTGTAACTTAACAACTAACATACAAATATACATTTTGACAAAACAGTTATTATCTCGAAAAATATAATTTTTTCGATGTTCACTTATTAGTGCATTTTTGTAGACCGAAATGCCATGGTATCGCCCAATTTTTTTAAACAAAATAGTTTGAGCTATTTTTGAGATATTTCGAAAAAATGAAACAAAAAACACTTTTTCCATGCACGATCAATATACTTGACCATACCCTGTAAAAACTAACCAGAATGGACGACGTTTCGACCTCTACTTCTAGAGAGCAAACGCTGTACATTCTGATGAGATTTTATTATTAAAACTTTATAGGTGTCTAGGTGATTTCAGGATCGATAAATAATTCACTCACCAAAGCATCAATACAAACTCTTCATAGTTTTGACCAGTAGTGCCTCATCTCTTTTAGATTTTATTTTATTAATTTTGTTGTTGGGAACCTTTCATTAAAAAATCTTGTGACTTCACACAATTTTTTTAATGGAAATCATTGGAACAATTTTTGAAGATTTTTAAAATTTGAAGTTCCTGCTCTAAATATAATATAAATTAATCAATCGTCCTCGATACTATATCTTTATTAATCAAAACCTCTCAAAAGATTTCATAATTAGTGGTTCAACAATCGAACCTTTCGTTTTAGAAGTATTATATTTTATTTTCAAAATTTCCTAGTTATATTTGTGGTCACGAGACTGCGTAGTGCCAAGAACCACTTTACAATAAATATGTGGAGTTAATTTTTTCGAGTCCTGATTCAAACAAAAATTCATCCCTAAGATGAAATAAGCATACATAATTACTTATTGAGGTTATTAAATTTGATATTATACTTCTATTCACACAAGTATTCCGTAATTCCTATAATTCGCACTAATAACCAAAGACAATTGGAATATTTTCTAAAATCAGGAACTAATTAAATTATGGAAGAAATTGAAGTTAATAACCCAGAACTTATAGAATTCAAAGAAAAAGAGCGAAAAGACACCTTAACGAATACAGAAGAAAGAAACGGAAAACTACCTAACAATTTCTCAGAATATTCGATTCTTTTGAATAAATAACAAGCTGTCAATTTTCCAAAACGAATATAACAAAAAAAGTTGAAATTTAAGAAGAGAGAAGGATGTGGAAAAAAGTATATTAATATTATAAAGAGAGAAACATAAATCATGGTTTAAAATAATTTTTTAACGCGGGTCACACATTATTAAACTCTCAATAAATCGGCAGAGTAATTATAATCTGTGTGTATTTTCGGAATTTTTTTTTTGGGGGGGGGGGAGGTGGCAGAGATCCCCAGACGCAGCCCTCCAGCTGTTAGTAAACGAATAAAATAATATTTGGACTCGATTCCTGAGAGGGTCCGAGAACCCTAGTGACATCTACAATATGTTCTAATGGCTTTTAATATATTTTTTCTAAAGTAAATTTAATATTGATAAAATTAGCTCCATGTTGATGAAATTTTGAAAAATATTATATTTTTGAAAATTCAAAAAACTCATTTGTTTTTAGCCATAAAAAAAAGTATATTGAATATTTTTGTTAATAAATAAAATGAAATTTTAAATTTTCTTTGAATTTTTCTGGCTGTAAAGAATAACGTGGTATTTAGAAAAAAATGCTTGTTTTTTAGAATTTGTTAAGGAAAATAAATAAATAGCAGATATAGCTATCTATATACCTACTATAATTCCTATGTGTTAGCTTACAGTACACAGCGACCCTTTGTTGGGCAAGACAATGATTCTAATTCTAATATCTAAATCCCGCCAGCGTGCCTGATTATTATTGATATCATTCGAAAATTTTCATTTTTTTTTTTTTGCTAATTCCTGCTTTGAAATGTCTAAAACAGAGGTTCTCAACCTTTTTTTTCTAAGAAATCCCTTCTGCAATTTTGTAAGAAATTTCATTCTCCCCTTTCCAGAATTTTACTTAGGGGAAGTGGTGGGTGGGTTTAAGGTGAAACATGATATTAATTAATAAAGTAAAGGGAGTGTAGTTTCACAATAAATGAAATAAAACTCAAAGAGGTTTATACAGGCTCAATATATTGAGGGTTATTAGTCCATCTTCAGGAGTTTACAGATTAAAACTTAAACAGTTTAGTTTTTAATCTGTAAGCTCCTGAAGAAGAACTAATAACCTGAAATATATTGAGTCTGTATAAACTTCTGAGTTTTATTTCATTCATTGTGAAACTACACTCCCTTTACTTTATTAATTACTTTCCAGAATTTTCTAACTCAAAAAGTTTATTTCAAATGATGTGCTTTTAATATTGAAAATATAAGGTATCATACTTTAATTTACAGATCAAGATAAGTAACATTTACCTACTGAGAAAACTGAGGTGTTTTGCCATTTCTTTAATACGTTCTGTAAAACTTGAAATTTGTACGGTGATTAAATCTCACTTGAAATACTAAAATTCCACCCCGTTGAGAACCCCTGGTCTAAAACGTGGACAAGAGTCTGTTACAAGCTCTTTCTATCTTTAAATGACTCTATATTTCGATACCCACGATATCTAAAAAATCAGAAGGTCGTATAGAGTTCGTTACAAGTGATGATTAGATTTCAGAATCTTCAGAACTTCCTCTTGGAAAATACAGATGATTAGGAAAAAATATCATGGTTAACAGCTGTACCTAAATCAAATGATGTGCTTTTAATATTGGAAATACAAGGTATCATACTTTAATTTACAGATCAAGTTAAGTAACATTACAACGCTCAGCACCCCTTCGCTGTCAAATTGGATAAAAGTCGAACAAGCGCTTTCGCTAACTCTCTTATCCCTATGACCTCCAGAGACTGGAACTCGCTCCCTGCCACCATCTTTCCCGCGACTTATAACCTTCAGCTATTTAAGACCCGTATCCACAGATACCTTCGACCCCCGCCCAAACCATAAAATTCTTTCTTCTTCTTTTCACGATGGAGCGGCCAACCCAGGCCTTTAGGGGTTGCACCTTTTTGGTGTAACTCCTTCGCTCATCATTATCATAAAAAAAACCTAATGAGAAATCTGAGGTTTGTTGCCATTTCTTTAATACGTTCTGTAAAACTTTTGAAATTTGTACGGTGATTAATTCCCCCTTGAAATACTAAAATTACATATTTAAATGACTCTCTATATTCTGATACTCAAGGTATCTAAAAAATCAGAAAGTGGTATAAAGTTCGTTACAAGAGATGAGTAGATTTCAGAATCTTCAGAACTTCCTATTGGAAAATACAGAAGATCAGTAAAAAAATCTCATGGTTAACAGCTGTACATACCTAATTTGACCCATAAGTTTATTTTTAATAAACTTATCTATCTATTTCACAAAAACTTGCAAAGAATATACTGAGTCTTGAAAAAGTTTGAATTTTTTCGTGAAATGAACTATAGACCTGAAATATTACTTAAAGATATGCAACTTCATAGTGCCTTGAGAGAAGTGGATTTGTTGATTTCTAGAGGATGGTGGCTGTAGCCCTGGGGCACGGTCATTGAAGGAACCCTTTTATACTTGGTATTTTCAATTTTAATAAGAGGGAAGGGTGCGATAAGTACTTTTTAAGCTCGGTTAAGCTCCCGTCTGCCGTGACTAAGTCTCAGTATTTATTAAAGTGATTATTTCACGAATAGTATGTCAAAGTTTGGAAACTAAAAAACAAAACTACAAAGCAAAAATAATCTTAAATGAAAGTTATTGTAAATATGGTTTTCATGTACCATTGTAAAAATTAAAGCTCAATAATATTATTAACCAATGCTTTATTTCATTGCCATTCCCATTAATATTTCTCAAAATGATTTTTCATATTATTAAATTTAATATCAGTAAATGATGGCCCTATTGCTAATTACTATCGAGAGTATTAAAAGCTTCATAACATGGTTTTAATGATGCGGTTGTTGATTTGTTGTATCACTAATATTGTATAATAATAGAATAAAGCCCATACATACATTTTTTCCCCATTTTTCACTATGTCTGGCTGGTCTAATCCAATAAATATCTAAAATCATAATTTTTTCACCCCTTGAGTAAATTTAAATACTGACTTATTAAAAGAACTATAAAATAATTTTTGTCAAATTCATTAAGAACTTCGAATCCATTTTTAACCGACTTCAAAAAAGGAGGAGGCTCTCAATTCGACTGATTTTTTTTTGTGTCTATGCGATTGGTAAAAATATAAATTTCATTGGTATTGGACCATTTTTGTTGTTTGTTCAGGCATATCTTCTTTGTTTATGAACTGATTTTAATGATTCTTTCTGCGTTTGGATCAGTATAGCTCCAAGATAGTCAAGATACCTAACTATTTATTTATATATTTATTTTATGTATGTTCAGTCAGAACTTTTTGCAACGTGGACCGATTTCGATGATCCTTTTTTTATTGGAAAGGGGGTACCTTAGGGGTGGTCCCATATTAATTTGGTCAAGTTCTGATGATAAGATCAATGATGAAATAACGTAAATCTCCAATTTTTAGCAAATAATCGAAATTATAATAAATAACATCTTTTATAAAAAAATCTTAAAAACATTCATTTAAAACCCGCTAACGTTTTGAGATAATTTCTCTATTTATGAATTGAATTTTAGTTACAACTAAACCACGAAATATTTACATGAAATCACTTTTTGAAGTCGGTGCTAAACAAACTATATAAGCGAGCTTACACGCCAAACGTACTAGGAAAGATCCGTCGAGTTCGATTCATAAAATGTATATTTTTGGCACCGACTTCAAAAAGTGATTTCATGTTAATATTATGTCGTTTACTTTTAACTAAATTAGATAATTATTTTATACCTTTTAGTGCATTTTATTTGATTTTTGAGTTCTTATTATTTTATTTGTTGAATTTAGTTTTTTTGAAGTCGGTTTTATTTTTTTTTATAAAAATTATTATATTAGAAATAATCTTTGATTAAAATCGTAAAATCCTTGTTTTTAACGATCAAACTCTCAACACCTTGTGTCTTTTATCTTTAAAAGTATCTTCAAATTAGCAAAAAATCATCTTTTTTACAAGATACTATTTCTGAAAATTAATTTTAATTTTTTTACATAAGTACAATACAAAATCTTATAAATATATTCACATACATTTTCTTATTCTATATGTCATAACTCGTATTTGTCCCATAAATGTAAAATATTCATATAAAAAAGTCATGATCAATCATTGTTATTATCTCTTTCCTCTTCTTCTTAGAACTATTATTATTAATAATAATTGTGATAAAATAATAGTTCCAAGAACCACGATTAATTTCTTTCAAGCTTCCCGTCATTCTTAAAAGGGAAGGATTATTATAATCGTACCTCAAATCAAAATTTGAATTACTTACAGACTCCTTAATATGAGTACATATATATATGGAAGTCAAAGATTATTATGGTACATTTAAGTTAGTTGTTATGCAGGAAGTCTAATTAATAGGCACAAGAGCACGGACTTGATTTATTAAGATTCATATATTATATAAATAACTTTAATATCATCTAAAAAATATTAGAGTTAATAAAATACGGGCAAAAATTGTATCCCCCTTAAAAAATCACACTCCATAAATACTGGCTATTATTAATCAAAACAACAATCTCCGAAATTCGAAGAGCGTTCCAAGTTTTTACTTTTTCCTTGTATTAGTCGAAATTCTTTTCCACAATTACTGATATCATAACTTGAGAATAAAATTCAATATTGGGTCGATGTAAAACATTAACATCAATTTATTAATCCCCATTTTATTATGCTAATATTGTACGTCAATATTGAAATTTAATTAAAGTATGATACTGTGTTGGTAAATTTATAAATGACGAGTGATTTCTGTGTCTGTGACGTCACAAGAACAGAATTTTTTTCGACTGAAAATTCATTACATGTGAGTTGGCTGGCCATTCAAGTCGATTGGCAGCTAACGGTCGAAAGTCAGGTTTGTTAGTTAGTAGGCAGCCTGGCTGACTAGCTGGTGAGTTGGGCTCAAATTTCGTACAGTTAGAATGCCGAATTGTTTTGCTTATAGAATTCATGTGGAACCTATTCGATTTTCTCACCTCAGATGGTAAACAATTGGCTAGGTCAAATGGATTAATCATATAAGAATTGATATGAAAATATATTTAAAAAACTTTTTTGTAAAGACTTTTATTTAAAAATCTTCTAAAAAAAAAAAAACTCTTCAATGCCAAAAATATTTCGGTACACTCGTGACTATATAAAAAAGTGAGGGTATGATTATTTTCATTACATTTAATGTCAAAACCTTCCATCGGGTTTTATATTTGTCATGGTTGTATTGAAATTTATGATTCTTCTTATCTTGGATGGGAAGGCTTTTTTACTTCGATGGATAGTAATTTTTTTGAGAACTGTTGGATATATTTTTCTAAATGTTTTTTGGTAAATAAATGGGCAGAGATTCAAGTTATCTGTTTGTGAATGAAATTGGAATAGTAATGTATTTGGAGTGTCAGTATATTAAAACAGTTTTTCATATTGAAATTTAAATAAAAATATAAAAGATAAAGTGATTGTGATATTTTTGAAAACTAGTCAAAATTTCTTCGGCAATATATAACCACTAATATCAAATAATCATAGTGATAAATATGTTGCTTTTCATATTTACGACATTAGCTATGTATTTGATCAAAAAATTCTATGGGTAGAATTACACAGAAAGATCAAAATATAAATAATGATTATTTCGAGAGAAATAAATTCTTGAAAGATTGACTTTGCAATATAGAGCAATTTAAAAGTTGAATTTTTACCACGACTATTTTTTTCTCTGTGTTACAATAGTTTTTCATAAGGACTATTTTTCATCCGCGATTTTAAAAGCACGTTGTAAACAAGCTCTAGCGATCGTCGCGCTTGCGAGCGGTTTTTCACATTCTTCACCCCTTTATTACTTATCTCTTTTCAACGTCGCTGTTCATTTCTTATCTCTTTTCAACGAAAGAATTAAGGATGAATTAAAATAATAAAGATAAAGATTTCCTAGTGAATTGATATCTCCTGGAATAGTGGCTTCGTCAACTGTTTTGATTTGACAAACATATTTCCTATCGATAAACAAAATTTTCGACTAATCGGCATTAAATGAATATAATTATCAAATTGTCTTGATGCGATACATTCAATACCATTGGAGCTCTTTTTCTAATCTTGTTGGCCAAAGAATTCGTTTGATTACACTATGCTATTTCTTAACTTCCTTATCATTAGAAAAAATAAAATTAATAAAATTGTACCATTTTAAAAAAATATTAAGTTAATTTAAAACCATAAGAAAAATAATAAATAAATCAGGCTAAAATCATTGAACATGTGTGAAAAACAGAAATAAATAAGCGCAGCAGCGACTGAACGGCGCAGCTGTTAGATATGCATGCTGTCTGCGAGTTCTTTCCTTGTTTGCTGGAAATATGTGAGTCATACGGCCAGCCAATACGCGATTATACTCCTCATACGGCTACGTAAATTTCAATTTTTATCAAAAGAATAAATTAACAAAAGACAGGGAAAAAGCCTTATATTATCTTTTGCCTATCTAGAAAAAAAATAAGTTTTTCTTTTGAATTACATATGTAAATATTTGTATAAATCCGTCTCTAAATAAAAATTATTTTTTAATACATATTTTGTACAAAAAAGAGGCGACTGTGGGTCAGTGGGTATAGTGTTGGCTCTCCGACTCGAAGATCGCTGAGACCGAGTCTCGGCAGATAGATATTTGCAGTCGCCTCCTCTTGGAAAGTAATGGCAACCTACCAAGAGTATAATTGCCTAGTAACCTCTCCAAATTAGCCGTTCGGAACCGGCGTTAAAAAGTAGATCCCGTATATCTGTGTAAAACAACTAAACACACTCAGCACAGGTATATGTGGAGAGGAGCCGACACCGGTTTCGGGTATGGCACTCGAAGAAGAAAAAAAGACTAGGCTGGGTTTTCTGAAAGATTTGCCTAGCAGCACAAAACGTAGTGGTACTATATAGTTTCCCTATATCGTAACTACATCAAAACACCGTTCTGCTGTGGCCACACTCTGAAGCACACATCTGGTGTGAGGGGATCTCAAAATAGAAATGAAACGGGGATTCTATTGATACATCAAAACCATATGGGCAGCCTATATAGTTACTGGGTCGAAACTATATTTAAAAAGACTAGGCTGTGTTTTCTGAAAGATTTCCCTAGCAGCACAAAACGAATTGGAACTATATAGCTTCCCTATACAGGAACTACATCAAAATACCGTTCTGCTGTGACCACGCCCTGAACTACATATCCGGTGTAAGGGGATCTCAAAAAAGAAATGAAACGGGGATACTACCTCAAAACCATATAGGGAGCCTATATAGTTACCGGGCCGAAACTATAGTGGCAATCAACACTGATCCAACGCCAAGATTATACTGGCAGCCTGCATCGATCCAACACCAAGACTATATTGATGTAGGTACTAGATGAAACCTTTTAAACAAGAGTTGATTAAAAATACTTGGTAGGTTTCACATAAATACTATAAAACAAAAATATTTTAAGAGTTATCTCGCTATATATTTCGGGTTATCAACCCTTGTATATGTTCTATAGTGCCCCCGGCATCTAATATATGTTTTAACCTAGATCAACAAAGATCACGGACAAATACCATAATGAACTTTTCAGAATTTTAACTTGAAAAAACGATTTTTCGATGAAAATCACGGATTAGGGAGTTTTCAGGTCGAAAAATCGATCTATCAGGGTCTCATGTTCGGGTAACTTTAATTTAATTGTTTTTTTCTTTATTTAAAGTAATTATAAAATGTGATTAATTAGGGGTAATATCATTTGAAGATGGAGTGGAAGAACTCAATGCTGAATTGATGCAAAGATAGACCAAGGATAATTTATTAGAACCTCATTTTCATCCTCTTAAAAAATCCGATGATCGGAGGATAGTCTCAGCTTTCTTCAGGGTATAAATGAGCCAGTGAAGGAACATCCGTGTACATTATTATTATTTTTAGATGAGATTAAGATAAGAGCTTTTTGTGATATCGTGCGAAATAGTAAAGCTAAAGTTAGTTAGTTAGAGGGAATAATGTTGAAGTTCACCCTCAACAGAATATTTAAAAAAATTGATAGTAAATTGATTGTTTTTTCAAAAAAAATTTAAACAAAAAATAGAGTAGAAATAACGTTCGATCCTTTCGAGAAAGATTAGTATTCTAAAAATGTATTTATTTTTTATTTAATAAAGAGATACAGATGAAATACTGGTCATAAGTAAGATGATACTAGAAGATTTTTCACGCTAGGAAAATGTTCACAATGAATTTATTCTTTCTTGCGCGGATGAGAAAATAGTGCCATTTTGTGGCGTGGAGGACAAAATAGTCCCTATAAGAAGTTTAATTTTTTAAGGGATATAATGATTTTCCAGATACTGTCCCCCGAGTGTTCTAATTCTCTATTGTCAATCTACTAATGAACCCTAAAATTGAATTTTAAAAAATGATAATTATTTATTAGAAGGAATTTCTAACAATCTAATTAGTGATATACGGTAAATGAATTTTCTATTTTTCTCTTTAGTATTCGAAAAATGTATTCATATATTATTTAATAATAAGATGCAGATGCAAAACGGGTCATAAGTAAGATGATAGGAAAATGTTCACAATGAATTCATTCTTTTTTGCGCGGATGAGAAAATAGTGCCAATGTGGTGCGGAGGACAAAATAGTACCTGTAAGAAGTTCATTTTTTCAGGGATATAATGATTTCCCAGATACTGCAACCCGAGTGTTCTAACTCTTTATTCTCAATCTACTAATGAACCCTAAAAATGAATTAAAAAAAAAGATAATTATTTATTAGAAGGAATTTCTAACAATCCAATTAGTGATATACGGTATATGTATTATCTATGTTTCTCATGAGCGTATCAAACTTTTAAGGAAGGACATGTGATATTATTTTTCTTTATTATATAAATTAGCAGTCGAGGATATGACGAAGCTAATACGACGTTTCCGTGTTAATGCAAAATGTCGCGACAGGAAGGAAGATTCATTTTCAAATAGACATTTCTCAGGAATAATATAAATAGAAGATATTTTTCAGAGTAACCTATTATCAATTATTATATTATATAACATTGAGGGGAATAGAGAAAGTGAAGTGAAGAAGAATCAGGCAGGAACTATCTAAAAGATATAAATTATTAAATCAATTGAAATAAAGCAAATGATTTATGAATAATCACTTGAAAATGTAAATAAATAAATACAATTTACGGTGATGTATTCGAAGGGATCCGCCAAACTTATTACTCCGAAGTTATTATCGATATAAATGATCTTTAGTACAAAAATATTTATCTTAAATTTTTTAATATTTTTTAATCGATAAAAAATTGATTTACGTAAAAGGTAATTGTGAACGAACGAGACTTGAACAATAGACCACTTCATAAACAAGATAATCGATTCATAAAAAAAGTCCGCTAAGTCAGAATCTTGTTCTTTCTATCATTTAACACTGATTAGAATAAATTCTAATCGTTTATTTTATAAATACTTTTTCATTTTACACTAAGTACACACATATCACGACAAAAACAATATTTATTTATTTTTTTATATTGTGTGGCCAACTCATGACATAATAATACACCTGCTCCTCATAAGAGACATAAAAGGTAAGTGTGTAGAATTTTGGAGAAATCAGACAAAGATGAACTTTTTTAACCCTTTGAGTAAAACACAGTGTTCGATATTTGAGGGGTGTATAAACAAACGTTCTTTTTTTGTAATGATATTGATACAAGAAGAAGCTGCACCAAGAAGGTACAACCTCTGTAGTCGCGGTGGACCCTTGTATCGTGAAGTTAAGAAGAGATTTAGAGATTGGGTAGGAGTCGAAGGTATCTGTGGATGCTGGTCTTGAAAGATTGAAGGTTATTGAAAGATTGAAGGTTATATTAAATATATTATATTAAAAATAATACATTCTGTCCGCCTCCGTGGTGTAATGGTCAGAGTAACTGACTGGCAACCCGGAGGTCTCGGGTTCGATTCCCGGCTATACCCAGACATTTTTTCTGTAAGTATAGGGTCTGGTAATAAAAATTAAGTGGGAGATAAATTTAACCTAATTTATCGTGCGGAGAATTTACCACTGCTCGAAGCCCCTAAAACCTTAGTAAATTGGATATTGAATTGTATCTAAGTTTCTGAGATTGGCTCGTGATCCCGGCTTCTTTTCCTTCTGCTCTGTTCTTTTCACGATGGAGGGGCCAGCCCATACTGGCCTTTAGGGGATCCACCTTCTGGTGTATCTCCTTCTCACATCAATATCATTAAAAAAAAAATTCTTTCTCGGACTAGTAGATGACCTTAAATATTTAAAATCTACTTCATTCGACGATTTGAACTCTTATATAAAGTTTCATTTTGTAAATTTAATTATCGTATTAGATTGACGAGAGCTTAAAGACCCCAAGGATTAAGTCGCTGAAGCTAAAGCCAAAGATACACTCCGTGGGACCTCCAGACATTTATTTATTTTTATTTATGTCTGCATGGCGGCTATTATTATTACTAACTAAACGATTTTTTTACGAATACTTTTTGATTTTTGATGTTTTTCAATGGTAACTACTTTTAAATAAAATAAATAAATCTTCTAGAATCTTCAATGAATTAAAACTAAGAGAATGCTGTGAAAACTAGGGATGGCAACGATATGTCGATTATTTGTTTATATCGATATATTTCCAAAATATACTCCTTGCGATATATATCGAATATCATTATATGCCTTGCGATATATATCGAAAAATATATCGGAATTTTTTTTCACTTGCAAATACCAAAAAACTGCTGCAATTTTTTAATTGCAAAATTTTATACGAAATTTTTATTTCACAACATCACAAATATTAAAAAATACTTTGACTAGGTACCTAATACTGTAAACTCAAAAAAATAAAAATTTATGTCATGTATTGTAATATAGAGGGGGGAAAATACCATAATACTAGAAAAATACTGACAAAAAATCGAAGACGTCTGATTGGCAAAAGACTGTCCAAGCTTTTGTTTTTGGAATCATTTTGTGAAAAGTAGTTTTTTTCATGTTTTTTGTGAGTTTTTTTAAGTTATTTTTAAATTTAAAAAAATGGCGGTTGGGTTAGGCTAGGGGTATCATGCCAGTGTGCTAATCAAGTGGACCTGGGTTCGAATCCGACTCGAGGTAGAGACAAATTTAAAAAAAAATAATAAGTATTATCGTAAATTGGTTTATGGCTAGAAAGGCCGAAAAACCAAAAAAAAATTTAATGTACTCCACATGACTATTGACTACTGTTTTTGTTTTATAACTAGCTTTGAATATAAAAAAAAATTGTATTTTTTAAGATTAGATTATTTTTACTATCTTAGGCTGTTTTTATTTCTCAATAAGTTACATTTACCTATTGGTTAGTTGTTTATATGTTAATATTTAAAAAATAATATATCGATAGGTATATTAAAATAACACTGCTCGACAAAAATTAAACAAAAATTTTTCCCCATAAACCTAACAATGGATTTCAGCAGAGTTCTATACTCTGATTATCATGCAATTTCCCGATTTTCCACAACACGTCATAGTTTTGAGATATTATCGGTCAAAACGACGAAAAATGGCATTTTGGCCCATTTTCCAGTCCCATCAAATATTAAACAGAAGTATTTGAAATCAAAATATTTTGTTGAGGTAATAGAAAACGGATTCCTCTTTGATTTTCAAATTACAACTTGTTTGTACCTCAATTAGAACTCGAGTTATAACTAAAAACTGAAACTACGTGATTATAAAGGATGATAGTTGTAACTAGAGTTCTAATTGAGCTAAAATCAAGTGGTAATTTGAAAATCAAAGAGGAAGCTGTTTTCTATAACCTCAAGACAATATTTTGATTTGAAATACTTCTGTTTAATATTTAATGGGACTCGAAAATAGGTCAAATTGGCATTTTTCGTCGTTTTGACCGATAATATCTCAAAACTCTGACAAGTTGTAAAAAATCGGGAAATTGCTTGATAATCAGAGTATAAAACTCTACTGGAATCCATTGTAACGTTTACGGGGGAAATTTTTGTTGACCAGTGTAATTTGCCATCCCTAATGAAAACCTTGTCAACAGTAATAATTATGGTATTCGAAATAGAGATTGATTTTTGAAAAATTGTTTTTTTGAGATAGCGTGAACATAAATAAAGAATAAATTTTAACGATGGGTATGCAAATAAGAAGAAGTAAAGAGTGGGATGGAGGGGATCTTAATGTTAGCTGTTCAAAGGTTAGTCGAGCTTATAAGTGCGAAGTTTCTTTCCCCGACAATTATTATTCACTATTAGTCACTTTGCCTTGAAATATTCAACAAAATGTTATTAAAAAGTCAAAGAATCCATTATATAAATTGTAGAAATATATCGATTGTATATTGGTATAATATGCGGTCTAAAATATCGTTTAAATTGAAACTTTTTATAAATAATTCCTGAATTTGTCCTAATTTTTTAACAATATTTATAGATGTTAACATTTTAAATATTATCTCTGCATTTATTTGATTAGTCTACTATTCTCTTTATTATGTGAGCAATCTGGAACGTCCTGTATCTAATATAAGAAAATTAAATTATTGAATTATAATTCTAGTGATCCTTTAAAAGAGAAATCATGAGGCTGTTCTCTGCTTGATGCAAATAAACATATCTATATACATAAAATGGAAAAGTATGTATATATGTTTGTATGATCCAAAAGATCTGATTGGCCAGTGCATAGCCAATGGCAATGCGTTAAATTATTAGAAGGATTCTGATTGGTCAGATAGTGATCGTGCTTAGCCAATGTGTTAAGTAAATCTTTCCTTATTGTTCAATCAATTTCATTCAGCACATTCTTTCAATACTTACAGTATCATTTTAAATTTCAATTATTAAATTGGTATGAACGAGACGCTCCCCGCCAGGGCCTAGGTGACGCCGGGCCGAAGGCTCTAACGATTTCGCTAAAGATTGGTGTACTTATCAAGTCTCATGAGTTATTAGTCGTGTATAAATTTTAATCCGATTGAAATAAAGGAAGGGGGCGTAAATTAGTCATTGGTGTACTTATCAAGTCTCATGAGTTATTAGTCGTGTATAAATTTTAATCCGATTGGAATAATGGAAGGGGATGTAAATTAGTCATGTCCCAAAATAAATATTTTAATCGTTCATATCTCGTCTTCAGAAAGTCGTAGAGCCTTGAAATTTGAAACTTAAGCTATCTAGAGGCTACCACAAGTATCACAAGATTTTGGCTAAAATAGAAAAACCGGAAGTTGATGTTTACGTACGTAAGAATGTACCCTCTTGCGTTTCGCAACCATAAGTCTCAGAGCCACGAAATTCAAAACTTAAGCTCGATATAGGTTAGAAGGAGTACAGCAAGCTTTTGGTCGAAATCGGAACACCAGAAGTTTACATTTACATGAAAGTTTTTCGTTTTATTTTTGATTTTCTCAAAAACGGGACTAACGATTTTGGAGTGTCGTAAAATAAATATTTCAATCATTCATATATCGTCTTTGGTAAGTCGCAGAGACTTGAAATTTGAAACTTGAGCTATTTAGAGTCAAAAAGTTACCGAGCATCGCTCGTTCCCCAGGAATTAGAGTAATTAATGGTCAGAACGCTGTGTAATTCTGAGTGGAATGTCACATCAACAATGTCTTAGGGGATTTTAACTTAATATTAAAAAAAATGTATCTGTCTCAAAATATTTACGCAATTAAAATTAAAAAGATTAAAAAAATTAACGAGACAAAAAGAAAAAAAAATAGAAGTCTTATTTTCATGAATACATATTGTTTTTATTCAAGGCTATTTGATTTTAAAATAAAATAAATCAATTGTCGTGATTACAATTCCTCAATAAATATTCATTGAGTAATTGAGTTGGATGAGGAGATTAAGAAATAAATTTAGTAGTGAAAGTATATACAGGTGAAGTTTTACTGCGATATATATATATATATATATATATGTATATATATATATCTATACAGCTAAAATCAGAGGAGGCTTTTTAACAGGAAAGTAAACCCATTGATCTTATGGGAGAATGGAAATTGTTTCCCCGATAACTTTAGATGTCAGGAGAGGAGAATTCGCAATTCCACATAAAAGATTTTACTGAGATATAAAAAGCAAATCAATGAACATACTAATCAGCAATGATTACATAAAATATGACTCATCTGGTTAGGATTCTTATTATAATACTTTTTTTCTAAGAAATGTTTTCTTTTTCTATTCAGGTATCAGCATTATAAATATAATAGCTATACCTACACTATTTTTAAATTCCAAATTCGTTTAAAAAATTTTAAAAATAGACAATGATACAAATTGTGTTGGTGATGAAATTAAATTAATTTGCGTTAAGTAGAGCAGCGATTCTTAACAGGGGCCGCGGAGAGTATGTAGAGGGGCCGCGAAAATACAATTAAAATTTTTTAAGTTATTATATCTTTAGAAATAAAAAAAATATGTTATTAGTTTTTATAAGTGATACATATGATTGGAAAACTGTATGGTAGGGGATATCTTTGATATCAATGTGTGTTCGATAGGGTTTCATTTTTTCAGCACACGTATCGTGGACCTTGAAACTTAGGCTCTATTTCAAAAGACTAGGTGTACTATGTTGTAAATAATCGGTGTCCCATCGTAATTTTATTTAATTCAACCAATTTAAAATTATTCTTTCTCTCTTTAGTTTCGAAATTCCCCAAGCGAAAAATAAAATAAAATTTTAAAAATTGAAGGGTTATATTTTGGACAGCATCTTCTGATTTAAATGTAACAGCCCGCTACTGATATACATATATGTATGAGGGATTCCACGCTAAATCGGACTGTTTGAAAAATATTAATTTTTGATTTCATTTATCTTTTGACAATTTTAGATCCAATCAAAAGACTCTTCCTGGTAAATTTTGAAATTTTTTTGATCACAGGTTAAAAGATGTCGAATTTCGGTTTTTCTTCTTCAATGGTTCTTCAAATGGTCGAAATTCAATTTTTTTTTTTTACATAAGTACATACATTTTTTTTCGATTTTCGATTTTTTATTTTTATTTTCTTTCAACAAACTAAAATACTAATTATTTATTTTAAACACCTGTTAACGATAAAAATCAATTCAAAATACCTAAAAAAAGAGAACTCAATACCAAAGAGGTTTAATAATGGTAAATATAGTGAATTAAATTTTTTCGAAATTTTCAAAAATCAAAAAAAAATAGTAATTATCATAGGACCACTATCAACCCGGTCTTAAAATTTGTAGAATGAATAGAAGTTTAAAATAAAAAATTGTCAAAAAAAAATCGAAGAGTACATTCAGTTTCAAAAAAAGATTACAATTTTCAAACTCAAAAAATTGAATATAAAAAACACTATAAATAATTTTTTTGTATTTTTTATAAATAATAGTAAGAAAACAAAAATTAAAAAAAAAAAAAAAAAAAAGTTAAACTAAATGAAAACGTTGAGCACATAGGTAAATTTGACAAAAACAAACAGACTGACAAAATTACAAATTGAATAAAACCGTGTAAATATTTATTATACACATGAATAATTTTTATACTATATAAATATACTTTCATTTTGCAAATATATTTATTTTTCAAGAAATATGTTATTACTTATTACTGGTCATTGTAAATTAAAAAACGTTTAAGAATATACATATATAAATATATATGTTAAGTTCTGCTTTTTATTTGTTCACTGAATTATTGTTACATTTGAGAGTTTTTTTGTACGAATAATAAAAAGTATGTTACCTAATGGTGGGGAAGGGGGGGGTACTGGCCGTAAAAATATGTATTTTAGTATTTTAAGGGGCCCGCGAATATACTTTCGGATTTTAAGGGGGCCACGACTACTAAAAGGTTAAGAGCCACTGAAGTAGAGGACACCATTTTTGATTAAATCTTAAAAATCAAAAACTTTGCTACTTTATGCAAAAATCTAATCTATTCATTAAAGGTTCATCCCAAGGATTATCATCTCCATACAAAATTGTATTGCAATCGACGGGGGTTCATGTCCATGTCACGACCTTGTCTCCTTGAACGCTCTCTCTGATCCCTTTAATGAGTCCAGTTTAGTTATCAACGTTAGTGATTTTAATGATTCATTCCATCTAATGAGAATTCCTTCTATTTAAGTTGTAGCAATAGAGTTATTATTATTTCAGTAGAATATTAACGAAGGAATTTGTTTTGATGAACACCTTCGCAGTCTCTGTATGACGGAGGATGTTTATATATTGGTGATCGTCGTTGATTGGGATTGTGTCACCAGCTCTGGTCTGTTCGTATGTGCAGGCTTGATATAGTGAGTCATTCCAACCTCTATAAATAACGATGGCCAATTGCAAACCTTGCATCTGGTAGACTTTCTCGGAATTTTGACCCAACTTTCCACTAACGAACCACCTAGAAGTGATTGACATGTCACACTTGTTCTGATTCTCAATATGGCTATCATTTAAACAACAGATTTCGATCTCAGTTAGGTATAATTTAATTTGTTTTTCCGAGGGTAGCAGAGTTGTTGATTCATAAGGAGAAATCAATGAGGTAGTCCTCTCCTTGATGCAAATAAACATACATATACATATACTAGTATATCTATCGTTTATTGTTCTGATTTTCAATATGGTTACCATTTAAACAACAATTTTCGATCTCAGTTAGGTATAATTTAATTTGTTTTTCCGAGGGTAGCAGAGTTGTTGATTCATAAGGAGAAATCAATGAGGTGAGTCCTCTCCTTAGATGCAAATAAACATACATATACATATACTAGTATATCTATCGTTTATTGTTCTGATTTTCAATATGGTTACCATTTAAACAACAATTTTCGATCTCAGTTAGGTATAATTTAATTTGTTTTTCCGAGGGTAGCAGAGTTGTTGATTCATAAGGAGAAATCAATGAGGTAGTCCTCGCCTTGATGCAAATAAACATACATATACATATACTAGTATATCTATCGTTTATTGTTCTGATTCTCAATATGGTTACCATTTAAACAACAATTTTCGATCTCAGTTGGGTATAATTTAATTTGTTTTGCCGAGGGTAGCAAAGTTGTTGATTCATAAGGAGAAATCATTGAGATAGTCCTATCCTTGATGCAAATAAACATAAATATACATATACTAGTATACCTATCTATCGTTTATGTGGCTAGTTTGCTTTAAGAACATAAACGAAATTACTATCCAATCGATAAATTGAACCCCTGTGAAATAACAAATAAAATATTTCTAATTAAAAAGACTGATGATCATAGCCAGAATTTCGAAACTATAGTCTCAAACAAATTATATATACAGGGTGTTTCAGAAGGAATAGTAAATATTTTAGGAGGCGGTAGTATAGTCAAATTGTAATAAAAAATGTTATATAACATGTATTCAATTTTTATTGTGTACAGAGATACAGCTCAGTTCAATACATTTTCGTTTCGTGTCTTGGTATGGGCGTATTTATCGAATGTCAGCAGTAGAGTGTTGATGTTCATGTTGTGAAGTTGTGCTTTAGTTTACATTAATGTTTTCATTGTGATTTGTTGGCCAAGTCTACTGTAGTGTAGCGTATAAACATGTCGCACGTATTTACACATGCTGAGTATGCCGATTTTTGGTTACATACTAACAGCTGTATCTCTGTACTCAATAAAAATTGGAAACATGTTATATGACATTTTTTATTGCAATTCGTCTATATTACCACCTCTCTAAAATATTTACTATTCCTCCTGAAACACCTTGTATATATATGGTGGCGCAAAAGTTGTCACCCCATGTTCTTGTGGCGCAAATGTTGTCATCCGATATTCTTTGGCTGTAATTTTTTTTATGAATGAAAAACTTTGGTTCTGATTTTGGATTATGTTTATTTGATGTCTTAAATAAGTAACGTGTATTTTGTATCTGTTTACTTCACAAACGTCAAAGCAGAATTCACATTTGCAAAAATTATAGCATCTTCCGATAGGGTGATGACTTTTTCGCAACCCTCTATATTTGGTATATTATATCGGTATTTATATGTTTATTTACATCAAGCAGAGAACACCCTCATTGGTTCTTCTTTATGGAGATAATTTAGATGATTATTTATTATTCTACGCCACTATTTCTAAACCTATATTGTCTGAGGTTGAACGAGGTATCTTGCTGGTTAATTTTACAAAAATCATTGTGAAATGAAATTTGTTAGCGAAGGTTTTGATCTAGAAAATACCTTCAAGTACTACAAAAATGCACCGGAAGTTTTGAAGATAAAAATTTCAAAATTTAAGAAATTCTTAGTATGGGAATACAAACATTTGAGTATAGATGTAGCAATGTAAATGTATTGATAGATATGTAGGTAAAGGTTCTTCTAAATTGAGAAGATGAATAATTAACAAAGTTATTTTGAGTTCTACTGAAATAAAGATTTGAAGAATGAAAATGATAAATACTTGAGGTGGACTCGGTCATCACTTAGGTATGAATCACGCGATGTTTATTTTTATTATTTTAGGAAGAAAGAAAAACATGGCGTTTTCTTTTACATTCCTTTTCATGTGAAACATCTAATAATTAACATTAGCTGTTGACAGAGAGTCTAATTAAAAGCTTGACGAGATTTCTTTCAATGCTGTTTTTTTTTCATTCACATTTTCATTTTCAAACGAATATGACCTGACTAGAGTAAAAATAATTATCCCTCGGTATGCTTGACGACAGCCAAATTGTTTCATTTACTCAAAAATGTTCATTTTCAATATTTTAAATAAGGGGAAATTACATATTCTAACTAGTTTTTTCTGGGTCTGATCGTCTGATACCCATGATAACTCAACATCATCGTCACACTCAAGAAATAAATTCAATAATTTATATCAATTATTATTCTTTATTTAATCAATTTACTAGACGGTTTCAGTTCCCACTGATTGGCCATCTTCAGTAGTAAACGTGCAAGATTTGGAAATTTGGAATTGAAGGAGGTTCGGGACTGTTTATCATTTTTATAAGAAAATTCTCAAATTTTTGCCATCGAATCATTGATGTATTAAATATTTATTCCCGAAATTTGAAATTGATCGTCTTTCCTATTACCGAGAAATAAATTATTGAAAATTGTCCTTTTAACATGGAAGTAAATGGACCGAGCTTTTAAAAGGGCTATAACTTCTATACAAATTATACCATTTTCAACAAATTTATACAGATCAATAATTCAACTTTTATGAATCGAATGGTAGATTTGACAGTCTAGTTAATTAGTTATTCATAAATGTAAAAATAAAAAGTTATTTACAGCAAACAGAATATAACAAAAGCACTAGTGTAGAATTCCAACTCTATTTCTTGAAATCGTTTTTGTGTTAAATGATATATAATGAGAATAAATTTATCTCAATATTATTTTTATTAATATTATCAAAACAAATATTTTTATTCGAAACTAACCTGATTATTAACAAATTACTAAAGTAGGCAAACGTTGTCACTCTGCAGAAATACAAAAAAAATTCGGTAGATCAACCAGATCGATAAGCTGTCTCGATCTCCCTTAAGTCCCAAGAATTAATTTCTGACTCCTACCCTCACTCACACAAAGCTATATGCGTTTGGGGCGAAGGTCACAAAATATATTTTTAAAAAATGAAATTTGGATAAAAAAGAAGATTAAAATAAAATTTCAAAAAATGAAGGGCACTTTTTTGGACAGGATCCCCTGATTGAAAAGTCACCAACCCCCACTGATATATACATAATATATATATATATGGTAATAGGGAGTTCCTTATTTTGGATATTTTCGAATATTTATTTACGCTTACAGAGGCTCATATGGTTTGAAATAAATAAAAAAAAATATCCCCCAAGTTTCAAGTCTCTATCACAATTTTAACCTAGTGCTACACAGCGATTAAGTTTCCCATCTAAATGACATGCATTTTTTGACATTGAACGATCAATTTTTTATTCCGGTCAAAGTAATGGTTCAAAAAATTTGAAACTCTGTAGACTTTATCCTTATAATAGTAGCTATTCTTCAGAATTTTTACAGATTTTTAACTATTATAATTTTGGAGTCTATAACTTACTAATACTAAAATATAGCAGTATTTTATCTACAAAGATGTAACTCCAAAATTATACTAGCAAAAAATCTGTAATAATTCTGATGGATAGGTAGTATTATAAGGATAAAGTCTACAGAGTTTCAAATTTTTGAACAATTACTTTGGCCGGAATAAAAAATTGATATTTTAATGCCAAAAACCCCATGTTATTTAAATGAGAAACTTACATCGCTGGAGGCACAGGTTATAATTGAGATAGAGACTTGAAAATAAGGAAATATTTTTTTTAAATTTATTTCTAACCATATGAGTCCCTGTAAGCGTAAATATTCGAAAATATTCAAAATAAGGAGCATATAATATATGGGGGTAGATATCAAGGGTTGTTTACCTTTGAGTGGCTGCACGGGGTCGTTCGATACTGCCCCAGGCATTTCTCGACACCAAATGAAGTGAGGAATAAGAAAAGAAAGAATCCCTTTACTTGATAAGATAATCAACCGGCCAATATTCCAAGTAATTTTTCGATATGAAATCCTTCAGGAAATCCTCAAATGCAATTTTTATACAATATGCTATGTTTTTATAATTATAATTTAATTAAATGAGGTAACTAATTAAATATACACTTGTAATTGTATAGGGATATAAGTACATATTAATATAACATTTTCTATGGTACTTGGATTGACTTTGAGACACATTTTAATCATTTTTTTTTCATTAAATTTCACAATTTTTTTTTTAAGGGTATGTGTATTAACCGAATGGACAAGGGAGAAGGATTGGAATAAATAAATCAACAAAATGAAAAAATATAATTTTCTAATTTTTTATTATTGTTTTTTGACCAAGATAATGAATAAGTCAGCAAGTGATACCCGGAGAAGATGTTTGAAATATATGAAATTTCTCCACGTTTCAGACAGTTTCTTCAGTTTTCTTTTACAGATGTTTGAAATTTCTCCACTGGTCAGGCATTTTTCAAATCTTTTTTTTTACAGATGTTTCAAATAAGAAATTTCTCCACGTTTCAGACATTTTTATATACAATCAGCAAATCTTTTTTCTTTTACAGATGTTTGAAATATGAAATTTCTCCACGTGTCATGGATTTTTATAAGCAATCAGCAAATATTTTTTTTTACAGATGTTTCGAATATGAAATTTCTCCACGTTTCATACATTTTGATAAACAATCAGCAAAAATCTTTTTTACATATATTTGAAATATGAAATTTCTCTACGTTTCAGACATTTTGATAAACAATCAGCAAATCTTTTTTTACAGATGTATGAAATATTAAATTTCTCCACGTTTTAGACGTTTTTATAGAAAATAGGCTAATCCTTTCTTTTTTTACATATTATGATTAAAATTTGAAATTTCTATACGTTTCAGACATAAACAATCAGCAAATCTTTTTTTTTACATATGTTTGAAATATGAAATTTCTTCACGTTTCAAACATTTTTATAAACAATCAGCAAATCTTCTTTTTACAGATGTATGAAATATTAAATTTCTCCACGTTTTAGACGTTTTTATAGACAATCAGCTAATCCTTTCTTTTTTAACATATGATTAAAATTTGAAATTTCTATACGTTTCAGACATAAACAATCAGCAAATCTTTTTTTACATATGTTTGAAATATGAAATTTCTCCACGTTTCAGACATTTTTTATAAACAATCAGCAAATCTTTGTTTTACAGATGTTTGAAATATGAAATTTCTCCACGTTTCAGACATTTTTATATACAATCACCAAATATTTTTTTACAGATGTTTGAAATATGAAATTTCTTCACGTTTCAGACATTTTTATAAACAATCAGCAAATGTTTTTTTTTTAATAAATTCAACACTAGGACTGCCTGGCAGATAGGCTAAGTCTTTCTTTTTCAATTAAATTATTGTTTTTGTTTTTTTGAATGGATCAAAATTAGCTAGATAGAATGATAAATTTTACAGATGAAAAGGCCAAGGATAATTCACATCCACATCCCTGCCTAATACTTACGTTTTATATTTTTTAATCACTTGAGTAAATGGATGCCCTATTGAATATTTTAAAAGGTAAATATTGTAGTTCCATTAATCTTAGTTAATAATAATAAATGAGTTTTTGTTTTCGGCTTTTTTTCATTTTGTTTTGTTTTTCATTTTACCAAAGGGAATTGAATTCGAGGTAAGCTGTTGCCTGGAGTCAAGCTGTTGCCAAGTCTGTTGAAAAATCGACTGCGTCTAAGGTGTTTATTATAAAAAAATAAAACAGACTGAACTGCCGAATAAATTATGGTTGGAACTTAAATGATAGAAAAAAAACGTTTAACTGAGATGGCTTGGCCTCTAGTCTCTAAGTATTTAAGAGTTTTTATCGGATCATGGGATCCTGATTTAATTCTTTCCTTGTCCTCTTTCTCTTTCACTGATACGATTCTTAGAGATAGAGAAAGGGATTCTAATAAGAACGAGAAGTTTTCTCTAAAGACGTTAGACTATGAAAAAAAAAGGAAAGAAACTTGTTATAGAAATGAATTTAGTATTAGAGAAAGAAAAAGCTAGAAAAAAATAGCTTTGCAAATTCCACGTTTTTTTTAAACTAAATCAACTAGTGTACCACACACAAACAAATCTAATAAATGCTTTATTTTATAAAATAAATAGTAATAGTTTTTTCTTAAATAAATTAAAAAGCGATGTAAAATTAAAATCATATTCATATTATAGACCGAGAGCTAGTGAATGAACATTTTGGACTATTTTTTCAGGTTTCTGCCCCCCCCCCTTAGCGATTTTGGAATCCTTGTACTTTTCGTATAAAATATTAAATATTCTCATTGGGAATGTCTTGAAATCAAATTTAACCATTCTGAAATGATTTATTTTACAATATTTTTGACTTCTTCAGTGGTTATTTACCCCTAAAAATGACAGGATTCGGCAAGTAAGAATTTCACTTTCGGAGTGTGTGATCACACTACAGTATGGGATATGTTATTTCCATTCTGAAATATGTTCACTAGCTCATATACTATTATCCTAGGAAATATCTATTTATTATAAATTCAAATGAATTAACAGCCATTTTTTTAATATAATAAAATTAATTTTTATAAATTTAAGAGTTTTTTAGTCACATATAATAAATAAATACAATCATTTTTATTTATTTTATTAATTTACCAATAATAATCGATAAAAATTATTGTATTTAATTATTATAAGTGACTAAAAAAACCTTTAATTTATTTAAAATTTAAATTCTACGGAGTCACTTAAGTTTTGGAAGAATCTTAGAAGAAAATAAACTGACACGTTCTGATATGGCCATCCACTTGACTTTACCATACAACCTGGCCCCTCATTTATATTTAATATAATTATTTATAATCATGTAGGACGGGGGGTTCATAGACCTATATTTTCATTTTTGACCATTTTGGGTGGTTAGTTTTTGCATTTTTAGACTTCTGGAGGTCCATTGATTATGTATACAAAATATGGTTGAGTGTGCTTAAATGGCCTAGATTTTTAATTTTTAACCCCACCTCCACCCCCCTTAATTTTGGGTCGATATACACCAAAATCTAATCAGCTCTTAATCTCAATGTACCAAAACTATGTGTGAAATTTGGTTTTAATATTCACACTAGTTTTTGAGCTAGCTCGTCCACAAAAATTTGGTAACGCACAGACTAACAGACATTTTGACAAAACAGTTATTATCTCGAAAAATATAATTTTTTAGATGTTCACTTATTAGGGCTTTTTTGTAGAGCGAAATGCCATGAATTCGCTCAATTTTTTTAATCAAAATAGTTTCAGCCGTTTTTGAGATATTTGGTTAATTAACTGGTTACTTACTTTCTGTATTTCCTGAAGATGGGTCGATAGCCCGAAATATATATATTGAAAAAGAAAAAAATTTTTATATCTTTTAATTTTTTAATTTTAAATGTGAAATAAGTGACCCAGTATCCTTAACTCATAGTAAATCCATATTAAATAAAATATTTATTTACTCTTATCTTCATAACTGTATGGTAAAGTAATTAATGATCAGGGATGAGACAGAATAAGAAATGTACATGTAAATCTATTTTAAACCTTCATCAGTACAATGGGTAATTTTTTTCTAAATAAAAATATAGGTATAATTGATTAATACGACCGAAATCAAAAGAACAATTCCAAAGACATTTCAAAAAATATCTTCCAAAAAATTACACCACCCTGGTTCTGGTCATATAAGAGGAAAAAATGTATTTAGAATGAAATATATATATAATATGTTAATCAATAAGATAAAAAATCTTAAAAACCTTATTAAATATTTCAATAATAGTTTCAAGGATATCTTTATTTAAAATATAGCGAGTTTCAGCGCCTGCTTTTCGGCAACCCGAAACACAGAGTTCATTTTATAATTGCTGGGATATCGATAGAATGACTCGCTGCTGTCGTTATCTAAATCAGCATTTTAACAGACTTTTTAAAATCAGAATCAAGGTAAGTATGTTTGTTTTTTATGAAAACTTGTGAATTTGGTGTCTGTTGATTAATTGAGGTCAAGAAAAAAAAATAAGGAACCTAAAGTATCATATTTATATTAAAGATACATATATTAATATTTGTCGGCATTTTAATTCCACCTTCATCAAGACAGTAAGTTACTCTGGTTCCGAATTGAAGATTAGAATAACCTAAAAAACGTCGTCAAATATTATTATTTTTTTTATTTTTAAAATAATAAATAAATAATTTAAAATAATAACCATTTCAAAAAATTTCTTCAAAAAATTAAAGAATTCTCAAATCCAATCTTATGAATATATATTTTTTCAACTTTCCTTCAGTCCACTGAGAAATTGTTTAATTTGAAATAGTCAGAACTTTGAGGGGTAAATATGGTAGATGATTTTTTGTAAAGTTGTTTTGGAGTTGTTATGAGCTATGTGTAAAGATTATCTGTGAGACTGATGATGGCAATTCGTTGTCGAAACGTCTCTCAATGAAAATAAAGTATATTAAAAAAAAAATTGATATAAGGTAGTTCTGTCACAAATTCAAAAATTCAAGAAGTCTTCAAAACTTGGAATATAAGTAATTAAAAGCATAATATACACACTGTTAAAATTTGAAGACGATTTACCAAAATAAAATAAAGAAATAATTAATTAATTAACAAAGGATCTCAAAAATAATTAAAATTTGATTGTAATTGTGAATAATTTATGTTTAGAAGTATTTTTCTAAATTATCTTCAAGTTATTTTGTCAACGGTCACTTAAAATTGATTTATACGATGAAAAAGAGCGCTCCGCATCCACAGATGTACTGGGGGCGAATTTAAAGGAACTTAAACCCCCCACTTTTATTTTGGAAGAAAAATATTTCAAACTTTTCGTCATTTTCGTGTAGAATTTAGTATCTAGTACAACTGCATAATAAGAAAAATGAATGGGTTATTGCTTTGTAGCTTGTTTACATCCTTTGTAATCCTACACTACACTTCGTGTCGTTGAGGCCTTTCCAGTTTTCTTCGAATTTTAATTAGTGTCCTCTTTCTTGTTCTAACTTCCTTTTCCTATTCACCTGGCCTTAATTCTGTGAAGAAGAAACTCTCCAAACATAGATTTTTGAGAAG
Organism: Forficula auricularia; assembly: GCA_024734495.1. Taxonomy (NCBI): domain Eukaryota; kingdom Metazoa; phylum Arthropoda; class Insecta; order Dermaptera; family Forficulidae; genus Forficula; species Forficula auricularia. Next base: position 2,304,248 of record JALMQS010000841.1, on the reverse strand, counting down.
ATAGAGGGTGCAAAAAATTAACATTTAGCATTATAGTATTTTATAATTTCGTCACCTGGAGTGATCCAAGTCCACATATCCTTATTTTTAGAAATTGATGTTCAAAGTTTTCAGATCCATTGATTTTAAATTGAGATAGTACATTTAATACATTGAGTTTTAGAAGATACATAACTAAAAATAATTTGGGACCAAGTGGACACTTGGTTTATTTTGTAAAAAGAAAGTCTTGTACATTAAGAGCCAGTTGTATGTCGGTTTGTTAAGTCGACAAACGGTCAAACATTAGTATTCACCTTGTGCCCAGCGGGATGGCCAATCAAATGAAAGGAGTGGGAGTCATCTGATTGGCCATCCGGTCGGGAACAAGGTGAATACTAAGGTTTGACCATTTGTCAAGTTAACAAAGACTTAACAAACCGAATTACAACTGGCCCTAAGAGTTAAAAAATTTTAAAAATGGATTTGGTTCACTCCTTGTAGCATTTGAAGAAAGAGTATTTCTTCGTTGTTAGAGTCATTTTGTAAACTTTCTTTCAATTTAATAGCACCTAACATTTGGTTTATTATAGCCTCAACAAAATACCACCTAAAATGGAGAATTTTCAAACTGCTTTTGTTGGTACTTTTATCAACAATCACAGTTCCAAAATAAACACACCAAAAAGTTTTAAAAAATCTGTTACAGTGAAACCCCTCAAATCCGAACCCCGGAAATCCGAAATCCCGGGAAATCCGAAAACAAAAAAGAGAAACTTATTTATTTAGTCATAAAACAATTATGTATATATTCTACATTATAACCTTATTTTACATAATTAGTTGAAAAATTAACAAAGAAGTACAGTTAGCATACCTAACAAAGTGTAAATGTGTCTACATACTTATGCCAACCAGGATTGAAAAACGGTAAAATTTGGTTATTAAAATTCTTTAGGTTAATCACTTTACAAAATCAATGAAATAATTATAGAAACACACAAAATATCACTTAATCTTTCACTTGATATCAGTTATCTTCAATTCTCAGAGCTGCTTTCGGCTAATCCGAACAGGCTACAGCCCCAATTAGTTCGGATTTAAGGGATTTAGCTGTATATCGTTATTTTAGACAAATGCCTTAAAATACATTCAAGCAAAGGGGCAGTTCCGATATGTCTTTTAGAATCATTAGCCGATATCTTGCTTAAGTATCAGATTTCATCTCCCTGAAATTTATCGTATTTAATATATCGCTGACCTTTAATGTGCTTAAAGAAAGTCTTCGTTTTCTTTAGTATAATGGAGTACATAGCTGTAGTCATTTAATTATGCATTTGATACATTTTTTAGTTAATATTACGTATAATATAATTAGAAAGTTAATTGGATTTTATAATGTTTACGTGATATTTTGGCTTGTATTTCCTGAGTTGATTGGCTAAACGAGAGTATTGTCAAAACAAAATCCACTTAAAGTGCAGCTTATGAAAAACAACAATAATATCAGAGTTCCTGATATTTTAGCTGGTTAAATAATTATAGTAAGAAAAGAAATACTACACTTCCATTGTAAAGGGTTCCGTTCCAAATATATATAATTTATAAGGATTAACAGATTTTGTTCAGCCTAATTCAGATTATTTTAGCTGATTCAATATTAATTATTGCGGAGTTTATATTCAAAAATATCAGAGTTCCTGATATTTTAGCTGGCTAAATAAATAATTATAGTAACCATACTTCCATTGTAAAGAGTTCCGTTCCAAATATATATAATTTATAAGGATTAACAGATTTTTTCAGCCTAATTCAGGTTATTTTAGCTGATTCAATATTAATTATTGCGGAGTTTATATTCAAAAATATCAGAGTTCCTGATATTTTAGCTAGTTAAATAAATAATTATAGTAACCATACTTCCATTGTAAAGAGTTCCGTTCCAAATATATATAATTTATAAGGATTAACAGATTTTTTTCAACCTAATTCAGGTTATTTTAGCTGATTCAATATTAATTATTGCGGAGTTTATATTCAAAAATATCAGAGTTCCTGATATTTTAGCTGGTTAAATAAATAATTATAGTAAGAAAAGAAATACTATACTTCCATTGTAAAGGGTTCCGTTCCAAACATATATAATTTATAAGGATTAACAGATTTTTTCAGCCTGATTCAGGTTATTTTAGCTGATTCAATATTAATTATTGCGGAGTTTATATTCAAAAATATCAGAGTTCCTGATATTTTAGCTGGTTAAATAAATAATTATAGTAACCATACTTCCATTGTAAAGAGTTCCGTTCCAAATATATATAATTTATAAGGATTAACAGATTTTTTTCAGCCTAATTCAGGTTATTTTAGCTGATTCAATATTAATTATTGCGGAGTTTATATTCAAAATTGTGCTTCTCTCGACAATATTGATTCAAGGGTATATTTATTATTATATAATAATAAACAAAAATTATTGTAAAAAATGTCAACATGAATGCGGAATGTTAAAAAAAAACAAACATCAAAAATACTATGATCGATTTTCTCGATTATCATTCCTAATCTATCCGGGGACAAAGACGTATTCAACTTCATAAATTTATGAGAAATGTGATTTGTAAATATGAGACTAAAAATGAATAAAAAAATGTTCCCGACTGGATTGGAACTGAAGATCTTTGTTCTCCAGACCACACACAGATTTGGTGATACACCCATGCATCAGTTATGTAACATTATGAGCGAATGAATACAAAATCAGTAAAAATTTTCAAGATCATATACTTAACCAATATCTCACAAATTCTTTAAATATGAAAATTGTTCTTATTTATTATTTATATACAGAGCAAGAACTTACAATTTGATCTGATTTTTACAATATTAAGTTGAATGGTTGAATGTGTCAACTTTGTCGCCCCTAAACACAGTTATTTTAGTGTGAGTTAGATTTTAAAAATTCATCCTTATTCTATTAATTAAAAACTTTCCCTTTTTGGACAAATTATTTCATTTAGAATCCAATTCAACAGGACAAATGCACTCATTCTCTTGTTGCAGATGAGAATCCAGGATAGCTTATGTTAGGGCTAACCATGTTCTCTCGATAGGGTTTCTTTTTAAGCAGGCATAGAGTAATTCGTGAAATTTGATCAAGATCAAATAGAATCTTATACTAGGACAGGCCTGGCCAACCATATTCATTATTTCATTATATATATATATTTATTTATTTTATTGTCCTCGGGAACATAGCCCATTTTAGACAGTCAGTTTCTTTATATATCAGTAGAAAAATTTGCGTTATATTTATATATACTTTGATCTGATCTATCATGAAATTTGCAATTTACAGGATTTCTTCTTAAGAGTATAAGCAACAATTGTGCCAAATTTCAAATTATTTCATCTATTTTTATGGGAGCTATGAAAAAAAGTAACTGGTTAAAAACATTACATGTATTTTTCCATTTAAAACTTTCAAAGCTTTGAGGCAGGTGTTAATGTTAAAATTAAGAGCTCAAATTGTACGGGGATTTTTTTACCTACACATTTATATTCATAGAATATAATGTGGAAGTATTGCGATGTCTGGGTCCTGACTCTTTGAGAGCTTGTATCTCAGAGATGAAAAAAGTTAATTTCATTTTGTAACTTCTAGGTGGAAGGAATCGATGCCCTTAATAGTTGGAAACCGGATTTGGGACATAAAAACTGATATTGTGGTCCCCAGAGGCCAAAAAAGAGGCCAAAAATCCGTTGGTCAGTGAGTACGTATGTATGTACGTATATATCCCCTGCGTTTCGCAACCATAAGTCGAAATTCGAAATAGGCTAGAAGGAGTACAGCAAGCATCATACTCCTACTTTACACCGCTTTCCTTTATTTCAATCAGATTAAAAATTTGACACAACTAATAACTCATGACACTTGATAAATACACTAATTTTTAAAAAAATCGTTTTTGAGAAAATCTAAAAAAAAAAAAGAAAAATATTTCATGTAAATATCCACTTCCGATTTTCCGATTTCAATGACTGATTTATTGCGCCAAGCAGAGGGGGCACCCCTTTACAGATTTTTTTTACAGATTAGAGTGCAACTTTTCATCAGCCGTCCAAATAATAATGCCAGATGTTGTGGCTATTTGTGATTAAAGTACATTTATGGGCGCCTATGACACAACTCTAGAACCGAGGCCAGAGTGTTGGGAGCGCAAAAAGCGCCCCACAACTGTGCAATGCTATTAATAAAGAAACAAATAAATATTACAAACAAAAAAAAAAACAAAACAAAAAATATATATAAATAAAATTTAACATTAAATGCTAAAAAATTATTAAAATTGGTTTAAAATGGAATGGCCATTGCAGAAAGGTCATTTGCCGAAGATGGCCAGCCCAGCAATGCACATAAATCTAAAGTTATATTTTTACTCAATTAAGGCCTGGCCCCGTCCTGAAAGTCCGCCTCATAAAACTGGAAAAGTTAAAAAGGTAGCATTGCCCTGAGTGTCATTTTGTTTAATGTAGTTTTGGGGACACCCAGGGGGCACAGGTCCCTGAAGGAAAAGCTTGCTGTACTCCTTCTAGCCTATGTCGAGCTTAAGTTTCGAATTTCGTAGCTCTGAGACTTATGGTTGCGAAACGCAGGCGGTACATACACACGTACGCACTGACCAATGGATTTTTGGCAGTTTTTTGGCCTCTGGGGACCACAATATCTGGTTTTATGTCCCAAATCCGGTTTCCAACTATTAAGGGCAACGATTCCTTTCACCTAGAAGTTACAAAATCAAATTAACTTTTATTTGAGAAAATCAAAAAAAACGAAATAAATCAAGGGGGTGTAAATTAGTAGTGTCGCAATGATTTCAAATAAATGAAAATGTGAAATTCGTGTGATGAACACACCAGTTGATTTTATATATTTATGGTAGAAGGTATCTGGGGGGAGTGTAACACAAATTTCAAAAATCATTGTAATAAGGGCTACCCTGATGTAGATAAAAGGTTATTTCAAATTCAGAGATCACATTAATCATATTGGATTGAGAATAGAAATAGGGGAGATCGTTCAAGAGTCAGAGGGGGGAGGACTCGTTCAGTAACTCCGAGCCGTTCACTTTGACCATAATTGCACGTCAAATGGATATCGACTTGTCGAATCGGAATAGTCAATAAATGGCAACAGAGATAACAGAAAGTGAAAGCACATGGGAATAGAAAGAATGTAAAAATAAATTAACACCAATTGACTTCGAGGTCTCAACAGTAAATACAAATAAAACGATATTTATAAGGAGAAATCAATGAGGCTGTCTTCTGCTTGATACAAATAATATAGTTTTGAAGTTTGATCTTTATCATCAAGGTGCAGCCAAGTTTTAATTCTCGATTCTAGTTAAAATTAACTTTTACATTTTTTAACTAATCCGATTCTATGTAAAATTGTTCAGATACCAAATATACTAAATTTTATACAATTAGGATATGTCAAATTTTTTGTCAAATCAGAAATTTCACAAGGCTTTATATAGCCTTGCAAGTATTTTTTCTTTTTGTACCCTTGAATTTTAAGAGAAAGTAGAAAGGGTCATCAGTTTTCCAATTTTTTTAGAAAATAAATATTTGAATTTCGAAGGAATTATACTTATTTCTAGTAGAGTAGTATTATAAAGATATAGAAAATTATAATTTCATTGAAAGTTTTTGCTGAGAGTAGCAGAATTTTTATATATTGAAGGAGACAATAAAAGAGTGTGTCTTCTGCTGGAATTATAAATTTTATTTATTTATAACGAGACTATAGTTTCGAGGGCTTTGCCATCTTCATCAGTCTATTACAATGGATTCACAGGAATTAATTTATGAATTCATAAATTAATTCCTGTGAAGAGAGCAAAGCCCTCGAAACTATAGTCTCGTTATAAATAAATAAAATTTATAATTCCAGCAGAAGACTTTACTCTTTATTGTCTCCTTCAATTATAATTTCGTCAAAGAAACTCGAAAAAGTTGTACCCTTGAATTTTAAGAGAATGTTGATAAGAGTAGCCCCTTATCATCAGTTTTCCATTTTTTTTAGAAAATAAATATTTGAATTTCGAAGGGATTATACTTATTTCTAGTAGAGTATTTTATAGAATTATAGAAAATTATAATTTCGTCAAAAAAGCTCGAAAAAAGTTTCTTTTTGTACCCTTGAATTTTTAAAAGTTCACGATTGGCAGCGGTTCTCAAACTATGGTACGCCTACCACCGGCGGTAAGTATAATATTCCCAGGTGGTAACCGTAATTATATCAAATTTAAAAATAATTCAGTATTTAATATGTTCGCAAAAAAGTTAGAAGAATAAACCAAAAGTCTGTTAACTATAAACTATTGTAAAAGAAAAAAAGGGTAAATAACATTTTTGCATTTTGCAGGGAATATTTTCTACAAAGTGGTAGGTGAGATGGTCAGGTATTGTTTGAGTGGTACGTGGAAAAAATGTTTTGAGAACTGATGGTCTAAGGTAATTACTTTAACTACCAAAATATATGAGATATCTTATTCGTTCTTATTTGTCTTTGATAAGGAAAAAATGAGTGAATTTATAGTATTTTTCACAATTTTAAGTCAAGCCGATTAAACAGATAGAAAAATCACTTAAATTATGTATGGAGTTCTCACACCGTTATTTTAAGTCGAAAAAGGTGTTTACAGGGACTTTACACTCTTTGATATAAAATATGCATATAAATATATAGTTTTGAAGGTTTGATCTTCATGGGTTATTTTGTCATGAGATATTTTGTCTGAAGGATATTTTGTCGGGGGCTGAAATGTCGCGGAATCATTGAAATGTCACCAACGGCCACTGATATACACATAATATAAATAAAATTAAGGTTTTGTGTGTACATTGGTCCAAATCACGCCAAATTTGGGTTGCACGCGCTTTAAGCAAAGTAATGAACGAAAACACCTTCAACAAAATTCCAGTCTGTCTGTCTGTATGTATGTATGTTTCTCACGATTCACGTAAGGGATTATTATGAAATTTTATATTTGGATCAGATGTCTTCTAACTTACGTTTATAGCTATATAACGTTTTGATATTTTGATCCCAAATGGGGGTTTGGGGAGCGAAAGAATTAAAATTATCAAATAACTCCTAAACTACTAACTCTACGGCAAATTTTATTATGAGCAATGATGTAGGGGATGTGATTTATGACAACTATTGTTTAAAAAATTGCCCGAAAAAAACCACCCAAAAAGGGGGGATGTAAATTCTTGCCCTTGGGGCAAACTTAACCTGGTGCTGGGTGGGTTTCGGGTGGTGGGGGTCCAGGGGGCGTAGCCGAAGGCGGACCTTGCAGCTAGTATATATATATAGGGGTAGATATCAAGGGTTGTTTACCTTTGAGTGGCTGCTTCCTCGATGCTGCCCCAAGCATTTCTCGACACCAAATGAAGCGAGGAATTAGAAAAGAAAGAATCCCGTTACTTGATAAGGTAATCAACCGGCCAATATTCCAAGTAATTTTTCAACTTGAAATACTTCAGGAAATTCTCGAGTGCAATTTTTATACAATTTGCTATGTTTTGATAATTATAATTTAATTAAATGAAGTAACTAATTAAATATACACTTGTAATTGTATAGAGATATATAATCTTCTCAACGAAAAATATTACCAAGTATAATAGTAAATCGGACCATAATAATATTTTTTTAAAAAGATTTTAATATGAACAATCTGGAGTGACTTAAACCATCGATATGATATTACCATAAACTCGTCCCTAGGCATATATAGGTATTAAGTGTTAAAAATACATTTTTAAAAACATCGAGATCAATGAGGTTGTCGTCCTGTGCTTGATAAAATAAATATTAACATATATTAAATAAATCTGGGAAAATGAGTTATTTTAAGTTTTTTATTAATATTACATTTGATAGTGATAGATGAAAATTTAATTTGTGATTTTCGATTTTTGGAGGCGTTATAATTGATTTAATATTGGAAGAAAAAATAATCATTTTTAAGCCCCCTCTGATTTGTGCAATTTTTATGGTCGTTTTCATTACTGAAGGAACTTAATGGCGGCTTTTTATGGGTATTTTTATCAGCTTTCGTTTAATGAAATAATTCTTTAATTAAAAGTTACCTTATGTTCTAAAGGATCGAAAAAAGTAGATGATTAAATTAATTAAAATATGAAGAATGAGGCCTCTTATATATTTGATCAAAAAGAGGCCTCTAGCATAGTATAGAAAAGCCATTAGTTGAATGTCAAGTTAATGAATGGTATGAAAAATGAAATTTGACTCAAAGAAAAAATATTTTTCTCCATTTTTCAGACATTTTTAAACACATAATAAATTTTAATCAACATTTGACATAAGATAATTAATTTAAAAAAATTTAACACTCGGTGAATTACAAATTGTAGCCTATCCAATTCGAAAACTTATAGTATGTTTCATAAAACAAAATTTCGTTTCATTTCAAATATTTTTCTTCATTTTCAGACATTTCTAAACACATGATAAATTTTAATTAACATTTGACATAAGATAATTAATTTAAAAAAAATTAACACTCGGTGAATTACAAATTGTAGCCTATCCAATTTGAAAACTTATAGTATGTTTCATAAAACAAAATTTCGTTTCATTTCAAATATTTTTCTTCATTTTCAGACATTTCTAAACACATGATAAATTTTAATTAACATTTGACATAAAATAATTAATTAAAAAAAATTTAACACTCGGTGAATTACAAATTGTAGCCTATCCAATTTGAAAACTTATAGTATGTTTCATAAAACAAAATTTCGTTTCATTTCAAATATTTTTCTCCATTTTTCAGACATTTCTAAACACATGAGTAATTTTAATCAACATTTGACATAAGATAATTAATTATAAAAAATTTAACACTCGGTTAATTACAAATTGTAGCCTATCAAATTCGAAAACTTGTAGTTTGTTTCATAAAACAATATTTCGTTTCATTTGAAAATTATTATATTTTTCTTTAAAACAATATAAACTGTCTCACATTGAACTTCAATTAATAAATTAATTAAATAAACATTTCAAGTAATATTCCTTTAAAACCTTTCAAATAATAGTAAAGTAATATGACGTACCTAATTAATAATGACGTTTTGTTTATACTAGTGACAAATTTTTAATTAATGTCAGAATTAATTATAAAACGTATTATACATAGAATGTGTACCTGGAAATCATTCTTTAATCTACCCTAAACACAAGTATAAAGCTAATTTATTATCTGTAAATAAGAGTACCAATAATTATTTACCAAATTTCGAAAAATCTCTTCCAACAAGATTCATGTTATGGGCCGTTTATTTTTATTTGAACTAACAAATTATTTTAGGATCAAAAAAAGTAGATGATTAAAAAAATAGGAAGAATGAGGGCCTCTTATATATTTGATCAAAAAAGAAGCCATTAGTTGAATGTCAAGTTAATGAATGGTATGAAAAATAAAATTTGACTCAAAGAAAAAATATTTTTCTCCATTTTTCAGACATTTCTAAACAGAGATAAGCAAAAAAAAATATTGATTAATTTTAATCAACATTTGACATAAGATAATTAATTTAAAAAAATTTAACACTCGGTGAATTACAAATTGTAGACTATCAAATTCGAAAACTTATAGTTTGTTTCATAAAACAATATTTCGTTTCAGTTGAAAATTATTTTATTTTTCTTTAAAACAATATGAACTGTCCCACGTTGAATTTTAATTTATAAATTAATTAAATAAACATTTCAAATAATATTGCTTTAAAACCTTTCAAATAAAATCCCGTAATATGACGTACCTAATCACTAATGACGTTTTGTTTATTCTAGTGACAAATTTTTAATTAATGTCAAAATTAATTATAAAATGTAAATAGAAAGTATACTTGGAAATCGTTCTTTAATCTTCTCTAAACCCAAGAATAAAGTTAATTTTTTAACCGTAAAAAAGGATACCAATAATTATTTACCAAATTTCGTAAAATCACTTCCAAAAAAGATTCATGTTAAAGGCCGTTTATTTTTATATGAACTAAGAATCTTTCGTGACAAACATTATTTTAGCACAATTATTTGCATAAAAAAATAAATTTGTAATAATTTAAATTAAATAAATAGTTATATATTTAAAATTTGAATTTTTATTTAAATCACACATAATTAATTTTAATTATTTATTGAACATGAACAAATAATAAGTATGAGCACCCACTCCGATTGTAGGTTAACTGAGCCAATCACGTGTCGGTCAGGCTTATATAGACTTCATGTACAGTCCAGTCAAAAAACCAACACACTGACGACCTCAGCGCCCACTGTCGGACTGAGCATTACATATTTTTATAAAACCATAAATTGAAAAATATTGACAAATCAAATGATAATAATAATAACAATAATAAATAACAATTAATCCACTATATCAATAATAGTATATATAGCTTTTACATAGTTGGATTTATAATACAAGATACATCGCTAATCTACATGAAGTAATGGCAACCCTGATATTTACATTATCTGCATGAAATTAGCAACAAGATATTTACAAAAACATTTTTATAATTTTAAGTTACATTATCTGGAAAATGACATGGAATTATTGAATTATATTTATAAGTTATATATTTCTCAAAGTCAATGATAAGTAAAGTGAAGAAAATTTTGAAAAATTTAAGAAACTTTTTAAAATATATTTAAAATGTTTCACCAAGAACCTCACCATTCTTCCTTAACAAAAATCAATGCTTAGTGTACTTTTCAGGAAATCGAGATTAATTTCATATAATTAACAGCCTCATGTTCATTAATCATACTTTAATAAATATTTGCTGGATGATGCATCCATGTGTGGGATGTTTATTTTTTCACTCAGCTAGAAATCTCTTTAACTAGTATAAATGCAAATTGGTTTCGATTAAGATAGATGTCAACTGAAGCTTAAGTACAATTAACAATCTTGCCTTTTTTAACCTTCTATATCAAAATTTATTTTAAATCGAAATAAAGTTTAAAAAATAAATTCTACATAAAGAGGTGTTTACGGGGACCTCACACTCTTTTATATAAAAGAAATATTTTTAACCCTACATAAAATTCGATCTTCCCCAAAAATAATTCAAATCAAATTTTAATACGAGTCCTGATTTGCAGCAAAATGAATAGGTATATATCAATGGCTTGCGGTCCATGGATGCTGTGGATGCTGCGCATCCCTAAAGTTTCAAAACATAAAAAGTATTTTCTTACTGTGTCATAAAAAATCTAATAGTACGACCTATCGAGTTTCCTAATGAAACTAATATTTTGATAATATAATGTATTAATAAACAAAACTTGATATGGTTGACATCCAATTTCCGTAATAGCTATTTTATCTAATTTATTAGATTTATTTATTTTATTTTATTTTTTAATTATCTACATTTTCATATATAACAATAAATGAAACTTATAACTACAAAATACTAATTCTGAAGTTACTTGGACTTATGCATGAAAAAAGATGCTGAACTCCAATTTGGCATTTTCTTATATTATATTTTACTTGATTAGTAATGATATTTATCCGAAACTTCGATAACTACTGATTATAATACTAACAACTTTAATTTTTGTCAAAATATCAGCAGAAATTGGATGTCGACCCTATCAAGTTTTGTTTATTAATACATTATATTATCAAAATATTAATTTCATTAGGAAACTCGATAGGTGAAGGTCGACCTAAGTCGGGATCTTAGACTATAATGTAAAATTTGAAAAATAACGAAAAATTCTTTTATCGATTAATTTTACAAAAAGAAGTGAAAAATAAAATAACATTTTTAAAAATGAAGGGTTCTTTTTTGGACTGCATCCACTGGTATATACAATAAATTTTAAATTTCACGTTTTTAACTTATTTAGTTTACGAGCTACAATAGACATAAAGGGAGACATTGTGGGGACACTAAAAGGACCCCGTTTTACTTTTTATATAGAATCCTAAAAAGTGGGAGTATATTGATTTGGATTGAAAGGCGGGCCTCACAAAATATTTTTAAAAAACGTTCCATAATTATGCATCAACCTAGTATTATAAAATCGATTTTATACATAAAAACATGTGGAAATTTTAATTTTTACGAGTGTGTGTGAGTGTATTTCTAGAAGTTAGTTTCTCTGAGTCAGTAATATGAGGGCTCCCAAGATGCCATCGATATCAAGAAATGGATTATTTGAGTAATTGAACACTCTGGAAGTAAAGGCCTACGCATTGTGATTAACTAAAAAAAATTTAATTAACTTTCTAATTTCATTAAGGTAGGTCTAATCTGAAAAAAAAACATTCATCATCGATATATAGAAATTAATTAATATTTGTATAATTTCAAAGTAGGCGTCCTTGGACCTTAGAGATGTTACCTTGTGGTTGATATTTATTTATTATTTTTATAACCTAGATAGAAATCAGAGGATGTTATTTCTTTTGAAAACCTTCCGTTAAATTGCTAGTATTTGGACTAAATCTCTAAATAAATAAAATTGATTTGAAAGGGTTTATTTAATAAATAAAGTCCATTGGAATAATAGCGCCTTGATATCGTGTCAAGTAGCAACGTGGATTTCCACCCGAAAGCAAAATGGCTTCGAGGAAGCATTCATTGACCTGGTGACCTTATCCGGAAGTTTATCTTGCCCCTTTGGCTCGAGAGTCTCCACTCCTTTCAACAAACCTTTAAACAAACCCCAAATTCGGAGCCGTACTCAAATCCAGTAGGCAAACATTCAAATAAAGAATAAAATGAAATCAATGAGAGTGTCCTCTTCTTGATGCAAATAAACAAAGATTATATATAAGTCAAATAAAGAATAAAAGGAAATCAATGAGAGTATCATCTGCTTGAGGTATATAAACAAAGACTATATATGAGTCAAATAAAGAATAAAATGAAATCAATGAGAGTGTCCTCTGCTTGATGGAAATAAACAAAGACTATATATGAGTCAAATAAAGAATAAAAGGAAAGTAATGAGAGTGTCCTCTGCTTGATGGAAATAAACATAGACTATATATGAGTCAAATAAAGAATAAAAGGAAATCAATGAGAGTGTCCTCTTCTTGATGCAAATAAACAAAGATTATATATAAGTCAAATAAAGAATAAAAGGAAATCAATGAGAGTGTCCACTGCTTGATGCAAGTAAACAAAGACTATATATGAGTCAAATAAAGAATAAAAGGAAATCAATGTGAGTGTCCTTTGCTTGATGGAAATAAACAAAGACTATATATGAGTCAAATAAAGAATAAAAGGAAATCAATGAGAGTGTCCTCTGCTTGATGCAAATAAACAGAATATATAATATATGGGTCAAATAAAGAATAAAAGGAAATCAATGAGAGTGTCATCTGCTTGAGGTATATAAACAAAGACTATATATGAGTCAAATAAAGAATAAAATGAAATCAATGAGAGTGCCCTCTGCTTGATGGAAATAAACAAAGACTATATATGAGTCAAATAAAGAATAAAAGGAAAGTAATGAGAGTGTCCTCTGCTTGATGGAAATAAACAAAGACTATATATGAGTCAAATAAAGAATAAAACGAAATTAATGAGAGTGTCCTCTGCTTGATGGAAATAAACATAGACTATATATGAGTCAAATAAAGAATAAAAGGAAATCAATGAGAGTGTCCTCTTCTTGATGCAAATAAACAAAGATTATATATAAGTCAAATAAAGAATAAAAGGAAATTAATGAGAGTGTCCTCTGCTTGATGCAAATAAACAAAGACTATATATGAGTCAAATAAAGAATAAAAGGAAATCAATGAGAGTGTCCTGTGTTGATACAAATAAACAAAGACTATATATGAGGCATTCCACGCCAAATCGGCGGTTTGAAAAATTTTAATTTTTGATTACCTTCATTTTTTGACAATTTTTAGTACCCATCAAAAAACTCTTCCTGGTAAATTTTGAAATTTTTTTCATCACCGGTTTAAAAAATATCTAATTTCAGTTTTTCGCTCATAACTTCTTCAAAAATGGTCCAAATTAAAAAAAAACGATAGTACAATTCACATGAATCTTGGAAAACTGTATGGTAGGGGATCGCTTAGATAGGTATTTCGATAGGGTTTCTTTTTTCAGCACACATATCGTGGACCTTGAAACTTACGCTATATTTCAAAAGACTAGGTGTATTATGTTGTAAATAATCGGTGTCCCATAGTAATTTTATTTAATTCAACCAATTTAAAACTCTCCTTCCTCTCTTTAGTTCGTTTCGAAATTCCCCATGCGTAAAAATAAATTAAAATTTTAAAAATTGAGGGGTTATGTTTTGGACAGCATCTTCTGGTTTAAATGTCACAGCCCGGTTCTGATATATTTGTATGGGGCATTCCACGCCAAATCGGAGGGTATGAAAAATTTTAATTTTTGATTTCATTTATTTTTTGACAATTTCAGAACCAATCAAAATAAAAACTCTTCCTGGTAAATTTTGAAATTGAGAATTTCTGTTTTTCGCTCATAACTTCTTCAAAAATGGTACAAATTCAATTTTTTTTAATTTTTGTTTATTTACATACTTTTTAGAAAAAAAAACACAAAAAATAATTTAACATGTTTTTATATGTGATTTTTGAATCAGTAAATTTTAATCTTGTTTTTGAAACAGTATATTTTTTGATAATTTTTTATTTTAAACTTCTATTCATTCTACAAATTTGAAGACCAGGTTGATATTAGTCCTATGATAATTACTATTTTTTTTTATTTTCAATTTTGCCGAGAGAAGTAAATTCTATTATACTTTGTTGAAAACAATCACGTGATTATTTTCTACTGTTCCGTGCCCTTATGGATGATTTTTATTAGATGCCTCGGACAGCTTGTTGGTTGGTTCAATTCCCAAGAGGGTGAATGCAATCCTTCTGACATTTTATAACAATAATCTACCTATAACAACTCGGATTCAGTAGAAAATAATCTTCTGATTGTTTTTAAGAGAGTCAAATCTACTAAATTGAACTTTAATATGTTTTGAGAATGTTTTACCCGATACCTTACTGAGTCAAATAAAATGATTTTTAATTTTGTTTAATGACAAGGTTGCAATCATTTGTTATAAAGGTGCAATATACCTATGAATTAGAATTCACGTTCGCGCCCAAGAAGGAAAAGCAGGTACGTATCTAGGGTGTGGCGAAGGTGGCCCATGCCACAGGCACGAGGGACAACTTGTCCCAGACAAGGGCAATGATTTCTTTTCCTATTATATTTACTGGAAGAAAAAAATGTGTGAGTCTCATCCACATAAGCTCATGGGGGAAGTGAAACTTTAACAAAGAAGAAACAAAAGAGGTTGTCCTCTGCTTGATGCAAATAAACATATACACATATATATCAAGATGATATATCTGTATATATATATATATTATTTATTTGTTTGAGACTATAGTTTCGAAGACTTGGTCTTCATCATCAGTCTTTCTTCAATTATAAATGTTTTTCATGGAGTCAATATCCATATGATATTGACTCCATGAAAACATTTATAGTTGAAGAAAGACTGATGATGAAGACCAAGTCTTCGAAACTATAGTCTCAAACAAATAAATAATATATATATACAGATATATCATCTTGATATATATGTGTATATGTTTATTTGCATCAAGCAGAGGACAACCTCTTGTTTCTCTTTGTGAATCAGCAACTCTGCTACTCTCGGCAAAACAAAAACTTTTCAATTGAAACTTTAATTTTAAAATCCACTAATAGCTCATGACAAATACAATTTAGTAAAATTAGTAAATAAAAATTATTATTTTAAAACACACTACGGAGTCCCCTGACCAGCAAGATGCCCCTCAAGGGTTGTATATTATTTCCCCTCTATTGGGTCATTTACCCTTTACTGTAACAAAAAATTCGAACATATACGTCGCTAAAGAAGTTTCACTTCAAAAATTGTGCAAAATATGAAGCAATGCTTTGCTAGTGCATTCTAGTATAGTTATCTCGAATATTATTTAGTAAATATGTTTTTTGTTTTTAGTGTTTACTTCAATATTTTGGTCTGTATTTTCTGAGATTTCGCTTTTATCTATTTGCTGAAAATTACTGGCTACTCTGGAGGGGGGAGGCTAATTAAGTATTAAATTTACTCAAACATAGATTTTTTTTTATTGTGTTTAGGAAACGAAACATGAAGAATAATCGTTTTCAAGAAAGTCTTTTTCTTGTCTCATTGTGTTCAAGAAAAGAAGGTCGTTGAAAGTTTGTTCTGGTTTCTGTTCAAAAATCAAAAAAAAATTTCTCAGATTTTGAGCTTTCTAAAAAAGAAAGATCCACGATATGTCTGCTAAAAAAAAGAAACCCTATCACAATACAGATTTACATATCTAAGCGAACCCCTACCATACAGTTTTCCAAGATTCTCACCCGTATCAGCCGACTAAGATCCTATGGCTTGTACTATCGGTTTCCAAATGAAAGACTTTTATAATTGTCTTTCGACAAATATAGAAATCACACATCAATTTTTTGAAAAATATGAAATTCAAAATTGCAGAAAATCAAAAAAAAATCGAATTTTTAAATAGGGATCTATCATAGGTATAATGAGCTAAAATTCGTCAAACCATTTTGTTTTGCATTTTTTGTTCAAGTCTTAACTCAAACCGTATGCTCCCTAAAAAAAGGACAAATCATCTAAATTATCAGATCATTTCGAGTCTTGGAAAAAGTTTTCACTTTTCCTTCCAAATTTAATATAAATACATTAATTATGCTTGTTGTGTTAATTGGCCATTCTTTTTCTTGTTGAAATCCTAGAATATATTTTTGTTGTTGCAACATATCCTCCTTTAAGCTGCACATTAATTCAAGTGGGATGCGAGCAACACTACTGTAATAAGCTAATAAGCAAACAGCCCACTGTGTTCTTATACGGTCCTCGATCCGACAACGTCACAAGCTGAACTTCCGAGATCTTTGGAATTGAAGTTGTTTTCTACATACCAAGGCCGTTGGCTTTAATATCAATCAAAAGCTCTATATATGTGTGTACTGAGAAAGAGAGAGATTTAGCATGGTCGAGATAGAATATAAATAGAATTTTCTATGAGATAACCGATTGTACTAAATCTATTTCAAGAGCTGTTATCAATATTTACGGATAGTGTAAATTTATTAAATTTGACCCTTACTAAAGTAGGGAATAAAAAATAGCATCAAGCATAACCTAAAATATCTGAATTGAAATAAAATTTATTTTCTATAGATATACACAAAATAAATTACTATAATTTTCATAATTATTAATAATCTGTTAGGGTCATAGTCTTAGAGGGGTGGCACCCATAATCCCGACAGTCAAAATCCCGAAATCTCCTTCATATTTGATAACCACTCGGCCAACATGACTACCTATATATATGCAAATAAACTAATAAGCATATAGGTACATAGGTATATGTTTATTTGCATCAAACAGAGGACAACCTGATTGATTTCTCCTTGTGAATTATCAACTCTGCTACTTTCGGCAAACTAAATATTTTCAATCAAACTTGAACTATTTACTTCTTCCAAATGAGGAATTTCTTGAAAAATTTCTGTGTGCGGTAAGATGTTGGTATCATTTTAACGATTTCTAGAAGCCACTTTATATATGCAACTAGGGATTCAGGCATTCCCGACAGCCAAAATCCCGACAGTCAAAATCTAGACAAGCCAAAATCCCGACAAGCCAAAATCCCGACAGTCAAAATCCCGACAGCCAAAATCCCGACAGCCAAAATCCCGACAAGCCAAAATCCCGACAAGAAAAAATCCCGACAAGCCAAAACCCCAACAATCCAAAATCCCAACAAGCCAAAATCCCAACAAGCCAAAACCCCGAGATTATGGGGTGAACCCGTCTTAGTGTACATCTAGACTCCTAGTTTAAATCGGTCCGGAAGATAAAGGTATATTCTAAGTGGCAACTCTTTTATTTTTATAGTAATGATGAGCCCCTGTAGTCCGAGGTGGATCCTTGCGTAGTAAAAGAAGAAAGATAGAAAGAAATTTCAGGGATTGTGACGTAGTTATAGGTAACTATGCTGCTCTTGGAAGACTGAAGTTTATTTGACGCTAGAAACAGGAATACGGGAAGTACGTTTGAGTCTTTAGAAGTCATAGGAATAAACGAGTTGACAAAACCATATATTTTGTGCAAACGATGCTTTGGAGAGAATTATTCATTAATTCTAGTTAGTTCAAGAAGGGAAACACGTAGAATGTTTGTTCTTTTGCCAAACTGTTTGTATTTTCAATGAGGGGAGCTGATAATATTTTGGAATCTCTAGCTACAGAACTTTCGGTTCAAAAATACAGATTTTTTTTTTTGAAATAATTTTTGAGATTTTAATTCGTTGAGGTGATTTTTATTTATTTATTTATTTAATATTCTAATCTACAGTTTTTTTACTAATTACAGATAAAGGACAATAAAAACAACATAGCAATTAAAAATTAAACATTGAATAGAAAATCAACAAACATAATGAAGAACAAAACAAAATACAACTAGAGTGATGTTTTTTGTAAAAATTTTTTTAAAGTGTTCAATAAAATATTTATTTCATAAAGATAAACAAAGAGGTTGTCCTCTGCTTGATGCAAATAAACATACACAACTATATATCGAATATAGATATGTATATACATATATTCTTTGTTTGAGACTATAGATTCGAAGGCCTGGCCCTCATCATCAATCCCTTTTAAATATTATTCTTCATGGGGCCAGTATTGCGTGGATATTGAAAATATTTGTTCTTAGCAGACAAGCTTAGTTAACTTAGTATGACCCTGATGAAAAATAGATATTTATAATTAAAAAGACTGATGATGAAGATATTTTTTAATTATAAATATTATTTTTCATGGGGTCAGTACTAAGTTGAACTAAGCTTATCTGACTGATGAAGGTATTTTTTTAATTATAAATATTATTCTTCATGGGGTCAGTACTAAGTTAACTAAGCTTGTCTGACTGATGATGAAGGTATTTTTTAATTATAAATATTATTTTTCATGGGGTCAGTAACTAAGTTAACTAATTGAAGGAGACAATAAAGAGTGTATAATCTTGAATTATAAATTTTATTTATTTATAACGAGACTATAGTTTCGAGGTTTTTGCCCTCTTCATCAGTCTATTACAATAATTCACAGGAATTAATTTATGAATAATAATAAATTAATTCCTGTGAATCCATTGTAATAGACTGATGAAGAGGGCAAAGCCCTCGAAACTATAGTCTCGTTATAAATAAATAAAATTTATAATTCCAGCAGAAGACACACTCTTTTATTATCTCCTTCAATATACTCGTATAAAAATTCTGCTACTCTCGGCAAAAACTTTCAATTTAAGTTAACTAAGCTTGTCTGCTAAGAACAAAAATTTTCAATATCCACGCAATACTAGCCCCATGAAAAATAATATTTAAAAAGGACTGATGATGAAGGCCAAGCCTTCGAATCTATAGTCTCAAACAAATAAATATGGTATATGTATATACATATCTATATTTGGTGTGTGTGTATGTTTATTTGTATCAAGCAGAGGACAACCTCTTTGTTACTCTTTATAATTCAACAACTCTGCTACTCTAAGCAAAATAAAAGTTTTTCAATTGAAATACTTATTTATTTTTATTACTAAGAAGGCTTCAACCCAGCGAAAGCTAACGTCTTTCCAACTATCTGCAAAATATGCGAAGATCGTACCAAGTCTTGAAAAAGTTTCTTTTTCTCTAATTATAATATTGAAAGCCGAAGAAAATCTTATAAGGAATGGCCACTGAATACAATCGATTCATTATATAAGGGTTGTGACTAGTCAGTAAAAAAAAAGGATTGATAAAGAATCCGAATGAAATGGATAAACATTCAAGAGTCAAGTCATCCTATTGGTCTATTGGTGAGGAATGAATCACTCATTCGGGTTATATAATAATAATCTTCAAGCTGGAGAGAGAAATGAAAGAACAGATAGAAAACAGGTTGCTGTTCGGATTGCTTTTTCGATCTTGTTTGGATGGAAGAGGAACCCAGAAGAACCAGGCCATGCAGAGCATTCTACTAGATGAGCAGTCTATTCTCTATTGGACTATTCATTGGACATGTTATATAATAACCAACGTCTGTCTGCGATGACGACTTTTCTTATCATTTCAACAGGGAACAAATAGAAGCATACCCCTTATCACTAAATACTAATGATAATGACATATTGATTAAAGCGACAACGACTTTAGAAAAAATAAACATTTGCAGTGTGCGCCACACACTTACCATAATCTTTAGGGTTCCACTTGAAAATTAAAACGGAGCCCTATTAGGGCCAGTTGTATGTCGGTTGGTAAACTCTTTTAAACGTTGACAAAGGTAAAAGGCGGGATGGCCAATCAGATGAAAGTGCCTGTCATCTGATTGGCCATCCCAGCCATTTACCCTTTGTCAACGTTTAAAAAGAGTTTACCAACCGACATACAACTGGCCCTTAGTATCGCCACCATGACATCAAATTTATGGTTTAAGTTATATCGTTATTAAAAAAGTGTTGCTTTTTAAATCTTAGAAAAAGCAACCTTTTTTTCTATAGGAACGGTGAGTTAAACATAGAGGCAGCCGAAGGTAGTCTTGTGTTTATTTATTCAAATAATTTGGGAGAATTGGGGCCAATATGGTATTATAGTATATATCATAGATAAAAGAGTGCACGGAGCCTATGGGGCTTTCGATTTTCTAGATTTATTTATATGGACCGTGCGTTAAACATAGAGGCAGCACTACTGCCGAAGGTAGCGCTCTCTTGTGTTTATTTATTCAAATAATTTGGGGGAATTGTGGCTAATATTGTATTATAGCTATTTTGATTAGTTATGTCCATCGATTAAATTATTAAAGTTGTTATAGGGAAATAAGGACTATATCTTTTATGAAGATAATTTATATCTTATTGCCAACGATTCGTCAACTTTGTTGACTTCTCTCAGGGCTCAAATATTTAAATAAATAAATGAGAAATATGCAGGGAAGTTTACTATTTGAGCCCTGAAGAAGTCAACAAAGTTGACGAAACGTTGGCAATAAAATATAATTATCTGCATAAAAGATATAGTCCTTATTTCCTATAACAACTTTAATAATTGTATTATAGTATATATCATAGATAAAAGAGTGCACGGAGCCTAAGGGGCCGTGAGCGTGTCTCTTTGTCTTGGTCGTTTAATAAATCATCCCCCAAAGCTTATATTTTCGTCGCCAGTTGGCGCTAAAGTCGTGACGCACGGTCCCTATTAAATTTAAAAATTCCATTTATAAAGGGAGAAATTCTCCCGAAACGTATAGATTTAAAATAGACGTTTTGAAAATTGTTTTTTTAAATATTTGTATTTTTTTTAATTATAAAACAATCAATTAATAATTTTTTCTATATCGTTATATAGAAATTATATTAAAATTTTATGTGAGGTCAAAAATAAAAAAAATATTTTTTATCCTAGAGTGTGTATCTTTGTAAAGATCTCTTTAAGTAGAATCAGGTTAATTTTTTTGAATTTATTTCGATTTTTAATGACGGTGTAAGAGATTTAAAGTGGTCTTTTTTATATTATGTTTGTACCTACCTGTCGGAGTTTAGAAATGGCTTAACTTAAAATTATGAAAAAATTACACAAGCCCCCTTATTCTCTCATTATCAACGATAAATAAGAACGAATTATTATTGTTTCAAGTATTTTGGAAATTATAAGATTCAGAACCCTCTTTTAAATATACCATACAATCAACTTCGACTGCCGGGGATAAAATTTAAAGATAGTTCAAGAAGATATAATATTTAATAAACCATCCAGAAGGCTATACTATATATCCCAGCAAACCACTTATGTAAAAAAAAATTCACTCCATATTAAAAAAAAAAGTTGTATTAGGATCGTTCAAGCAAAGAGTGTATTTTTGTACTCTCTATTCACATCAAGAAAAAAAAAGTTTTCTTTTGGTTGAGCGATTACATCAAGTAGAAATCACGAATTAGTGAAATTCTAACGAAACTTTGCCGATTTTACATTTATATAAATAAGTGAGTATATTGAAATTTTTACTCAAATTATCTTCCTTTTGGTGAGGAAATATTTATTATTTTGGTAGCTAAAGACAGAAAAAATTGATTTAAAACATAATATGATCAAGAAAGTATATTTCGGGAAATATCGTTAAATTAAAAAAAAAAAATATATACTCTCGAATTAGAAGAACATCTTGGAATATTTAATGTGATTTCCATTTTCCAAATTATCAGGAAGTATTGTTGTAATTGGAAACGAATCCTGGTTCCAAATCCTTTGATCCTCCACGTCTCAATTACGTGATTTGTGTGGACGGAATTGAGATATGGAAGAAGAACATTCCTTAAATGAAAGATGGTGTGAAGATAACTCTTGATGGAGGCAAGTTGGTTGGGAATCGATCGGGGGGCGATTGTGGCCAACAGCCCGGATCAGACCTCGACCATGACCCAGGGAAACCATCCGAGGCAGCCCAAAACCATTAAACAAGTGGATCTCGGATTTGCAAACAACCTGATTCTTTCACAAGACAAGAAACTGCGCCGTTCGAGAGAATTCCAAAAAATTTTAAATTCAGAATTTGACTCAGATTTGGAAATATTCTATATAACGCAAAACGGAATACATTTCTCATTGAGAATGTGTTTATTTTCTAGACTTCACACTTATAAATTTATATTGTTCTGTTAAATTTAAAAAAAAATATTTGTTACTTTTAAATTTTGAAAAAGATTTTGTTTCATAAATCATCAATTCGCTTCATTCAGCATCGGAAATATTATAGATGTTCTATCTATAACCGAAGATAATTTTTCAAAGAGAATATTTCTATTCCTTTATAAAGTCTAAAAAATTATACCTACATTCATAATCTTCTGAGAAAATAGTGATCGTTTGTGAGTTTTGAAAACGAGTGTTGTTTCATAAAACAGCAATTCACTTCATCTCAATCCTTTAAAGTTTCTAGAGAATTAGAACTTAGTTTTCTACTTAATTGAATTTGCAAACAACCTGATTCTTTCAAAAGACAAGAAACTGCCGTTCGAGGGAATTCCGAAAATTTTAAAATTCAGAATTTGACTCCCATTTGAAAATATTCTAGAACGAAAACAGAACGGAAAACATTTCTCATTGAGAATATGTTTCTTTTCTAGAAATTCTAATAATTAAAGAATTCACACTTATACTTATATTGTTATACTAAATTAAAAAAAAAATATTTGTTACTTTTAAATTTTGTTTCATAAATCATCAATTCGCTTCATTAATTTATAAAGCAATAGACATATTCTCTTTGAAAAATTATCTTCAGTTATAGATAGAACATTTCTGTGAATGAAGCGAATTGATGATTTATGAAACAAACTTTCTTTTTCAAAAACTTCACAGTAGGAAAAATCAGTTTAATTCCCGAGGGTGTGAATACAACTCTTCTAACATATGTTTGTTAAAAAATGATCTATAACAATTCGATTAAGTAGAAAACTAATTTGTAATGCTCTAGAAACTTGAAAGGATTGAGATGAATTGAATTGATGTTTTATGAAACAACACTCCTTTTCAAAATTCACAAACGATCACTATTTTCTGGGAAGATTATGAACGGAAATATTCTAGATGTTCTATCTATAACTGAAGGTAATTTTTCAAAGAGAATGTGTCTATTCCTTTATAAAGTCTAAAAAATGATACCTATATTCATAATCTTCAGAGAAAATAGTGATCGTATATGTGAATTTTGAAAACGAGTGGTTTCATAAAACAGCAATTCACTTCATATCAATCCTTTCAATTTTCTAGCGGATTCGTAGTAAGTAGAAATCGATTTTAAGTGTTGACAATGGTCTGAAAATAATGATGTTTCACTACGATGAAAATAACTTATTTACCATTCTAAGTCAACATCCGAGTTAAGAGACGAAACATTACCTATGCATTTTTACTTTCCCATTTATATTCTATAGAATATAATGGGGAAATATTGCGATGGCCTGTCTGGGTTTTTATATGCGATCGATTACAAGGGGAGCGCACCAAGAAGATACAGACCCTATAGATCTATAGATCTTAAAACATATTAACCTTAGAGAAGGAGAAAGTGATCAAGGAAAAGGGTGAAGTTGTTTTAACTACCATAGTATAAAATTTAGGATTTATCTAAAGTATTTATTTATTCGTTTGTTTTTGTACTATTTTATGATTGTGGCAAAATAAAAATTCCTTATTATTTTTTTAATAGTAGTTTTCGTTTAAAAAAAAATTATAAAATTTTACTAGAAAAGTGTTTTATATTTAATATACTTACTAACGTACTATCAAATTATTTTAAAATACAAATAATCCTTTGAGTAGTTTAATAATAGTGTTTTTTTTTTACTTTCACTTACCTTTTTAGTTTAAATCTTGACAACTATTAATAACTTTTTAAAAATAGAGAAACTTCATACAGTGGAACAAAAAGAGCGAACGTCTGTCTAGGTCTCTAGGTTTGTCTTGCGTTCCCTAATGTGAAGAAACTTAATCCTCTAGGATTAAATAAAATATGTTTGTTTGATGGAGTGTTGGTTTGTTGAAAGTTTGTTGACATTTTTTGGACATATACTAGTAGGGATATTATTAAAAAAAATGCATTTTGGATGATTTACCACTTCAATCAATTTCTTTTTCTTATGTGTAATATTTATTAAAAAACTGCTGTGAGATTAATTAATATCTCTGAAAAATCGTGCTTACGCCAATGTTTATTATTATTTTTTTTTTTAAATAAGGTGATTTTGATGGGATCCGGAAAATTCATCGACCACAATTCATCGACGATAATTCATCAAAAATAATATAATATAGGACTAGGCAATTCATGAATAGCCAATAGACCGACGCCCTATTGGTCAACGATCAGCTCATCGACAACAATTCATCGACGGCAATTCAGAGACATTTTTGATAAATTATCGTTGATGAATTTTCCTAGAGCCATATTGATAGGAAAAAATTGAGAGAACATAGGGGTCTAAAACCTTATAAAAAGATTTTTATGGCGTTAAAATTTTATCTTGAATAATACTTGTCTTAAAGGGGATTTGATGAAGGGGCAGCTCAAGGATTATAACAAATTGCTAATAAAATAATTTATTAGAATATAATTTTCAATCTTCATAAGGTATTTTAAAATGACAGGTCGAGGTATTGTCTTGTTTGATGTTTTAATTTCAAATCACGAGACGGTTTCGGCGGAGACTCTTCACCATCTTCAGTCAGTGTTTGAATTATACAGCGCAATGTAAGCCCCTTTGAACCAGATATATAATTCAAAAGCGCTATATAATTCAAACACTGACTGAAGATGGTGAAGAGTCTCCGTCAAAACGTGATTTGAAAATAAAACATCTAAACAAAACAATACATCTCAACCAGAATAAAATTCCTTGTCTTCATTTGAACACAACATCTGGTTCAAATGGCTTACATATCTCAAAACAGCATCTAATTATTAAAAAAATATATACCTATTTTTCCCTTTTTAGTGCGCCTATGAATTTTTTAATCGTATGTTTCCTACATTTGATTCAATCGCGGATCAAATATAGGTGATTTTTGTCAAATATTGAGTGAAAATAATATCTGAACTTATATATTTCTAACTTGAAATAATGATGTTAAATAAATTTTATAATTTTTCTCATTAATATGTCAAAGAATAATTGATATATTAACGAGAATTGTTTTGACCGCTTTTTTTGAAAAGATATATATCGCATGAGATTACTGTGGATGACTATTGGAGTCTGCGGAGTCTTAAGTCTGATTAAGAGAAGGTAGTCCATTTAGCTACAATCCAACGTCATGCTGGATATACGCAAAATGACGTTGGATTGTAGCTAAATGGATCACATCTTTTTTTCGCAGACTTAAGACTCCGCAGACTTCAATATTTATTATGGGAGATAAATTTAACCGAATTTATCGCGCGGAGGATTTACCACCGTTTGAAGCCCCTAAACCTTGGTAAATTGGATATTGAAATTGTATCTGTGTTTCGAGATTGGCTCGAGATCCCGGCTTCTTTTCCTTCTGCTCTTGTTCTTTCACGATTGAGGGGCCAGCCCATACAGGCCTTTAGGGGATCCACCTTTCGGAGTATCTCCTTCTCTCATCAATATCATTAAAAAAAAAAAAAAAAAAAAAATAGTCATCCGCAGTAGTCTCGCGATATATATCTTTTTCAAAAAAGCGCGGTCAAAACAATTCTCGTTAATATATCAATTATTCTTTGATAGATTAATGAGAAAAATTATAAAATTTATTAATTTTTTTGTTACAAAGAAAATAGTATGTACAATAGTCAGTCAGAAATCAGGCTGTTTACTCCCACCAATCTTTAGCAACTGGTATTAAAAAAAAAAAGTTTTCATTATTTACTTTTACGTGTGAATTACGTTTTCTAAAGATTTCTTGACGTGTTTCGGGTTTAATATACGTATGTAGCGTTATTGTGCGAAGGATCAAGGGTTGAAAATAGAATCAAAATAAATTTATTATGTTTATTATCAAATTAAAATAAAGAGTGACGCACGCAGTCGCCGTCCCCCTGTTGTATCATTATGTTCTGGTGTTGTTATTGTTGCCCTGATGCTATTCGGTTCATGTCCCTTCCAAGATGAATGGGGTCCCTCTTCCTCCACCTTCTGCCATGGCACCATGAACTGAAACCAAGCAAGCTTTCGATAAAGCCGAGTCGAGTCGAGTCGGGTCGACCTCCTCTCGTTCCCGCAGACTAGTGACGTCGACCTCGGAATCCCCCCAGGCAGAGCAGAGCAGAGCACATGCCACTTGGCGTCCATTCATACCGCTCCCATTCAAATCACCCACCACTACTTGCAATTACTCACTGGCTTTGCCTGCTCTCCAATTGAGGACAATTCGCTAGATCAGGGTTGTTGGCAGTCTTCTTGCTCTTCCGGCAACGATTCACTTTTATGTCGGCCACCAACCAACCACTTATTCAGTCGGCCTCACGATAAAAGTCTTATATAATGAAACGCAGCCATTTACTCTTCAATTATATCCTGTCTGTTATTTCAATTCACTCACACATTGTTCTATAAAGAGTGACGTATTGTCAGGGAATTATATTGATAGAAAACTTTGTAAAGGTTAAGGTAATTTTGATTTTTGTGCCCAAAATAATCAACTAGAAGTAAAATTTTAGGGGAAAATCAATGGGTACCGCGACATTTCAGCCCCCGACAAAACATCCCCCGACATAATATCTTCTGACAAAATATTCCCCAGTATAAGGGAGAATACAAAAGAGATTAAGTGAGAAGCTTATAATCATAGTTTTGAATAATATAAACAGACTTTCATATTTTGGCGGATAATTAGCCGTTTGAAAGTGTTTGTTTGATTAGGAAAAATGGGGCCCCAAACACACCCCGCCCGACGATTGGCTGGTTCGGTTTTCAATGTGTATTTGATTAGAAAAAAAAATGGGAGCCCGAAACACACCCCGCCCGGACTAAACTTTCGGAGGTTCGGTTAATATATATTCAGGGTTCGTATAGCTCCTTTCGGACTGACGCCAACCGAACCGTCTAAAAACCAGCCCGAAAAGGAGCTATACGAACCCAACCGAGCCGAACTGAATATATATTAACCGAACCGGAGTCGATTTGCATTACTCATAAGATTCACGAGGGGAAGGGTTATTTTGTCATGAGATATTTTGTCGGGGGCTGAAATGTCTCAGAATCAAATCAATGGGGGTGTCCTATTTGTGTATTCGTTGAAAGGTGAATAAACTAAATAAAAATGAATATTCATTCAATCGGGTATTTAAGCCGAAAAGAAAAAAAATAAACTGGTGTGGCCATCCACATGACTTTACCATAAACCTGGCCACTTTCTTATATTTATTATTGAATTAAAATAATTTATAATCATTTACGAAAGAACCCCCATCTTAATTTGCGGCCCATTAGCAATTAATAATATCTCCTTTCAATTATGAGACAATTTTATTAGAAATATCACATATATTCGATTTTTGTTTGAAAATATTTTTGAACCCCCACACCCTCAATTACACAGAGTGATTCATTTTCATATGGTCGTATAGGGTTCATGTGCAAAATTTCGTCTTCCATTAGAGGCTTTAGTTCTAATTTTTTGAACACCGCCAATTTTGGCCCCCGAAAAAATAATAACTCTATTTTTTATTATAGGTTCATTATATGGTATATTTCATTTTTTCGGTTTTTGTAGTTTGAAAATCTTATATTTTTAATTTTTACCCCCCGCTCCTCACCCCCTTAATTTTTTGTTCGATTTCAAACAAAATCTAATCAGCTTTTAATCTCAATGCACCTAAACTACATGTGAAATTACATTTTGTTATTCACACTAGTTTTTGAGCTAGTGCGTCCACAAAAATTTGATAACGCACTACTAACGTACTAACAGACATTTTGACAAAACAGTTATTACCTCGAAAAATATAATTTTTTCGATGTTCACTTATTAGGGCTTTTTTATAGAGCGAAATGTCATGGTTTCGTCCAATTTTTTTAATCAAAATAGTTTCAGCCTTTTTTGAGATATTTCGAAAAAAAGAAGCAAAAAAAAACACTTTTTCAACGCACGATTACAATACTTGACCAAACTCTACTCTCTCAAATGAAATTTCCCCTTTGATTTCTTATTAAAAAAACCCTTTTATTCTAGGCAATAAAATGTTTTCATTTTGTTTCTAATTGTCGCTACATTAGGTACTATCAAATTATAATAAATCATTCTCTTTGATATACTCTTAAAAATTACAGCTCTTATTGTTTTTGCAAAAAAAAAGTATTCCAAAACATGAATAGATTACATAATTTAAACTTAACTCTCTCAACGCAAACATTTGAACATAAAAATTCATTTAAAGACTATTTAAGGTTTTTATACCGTTCTGCTGTGGCCACACTCATTCGGTGTGAGAGGATCGGAGGGCTAAAAGGAGAGTTGTGAAGGCCCCCCCCCCAAAAAAAGACTATTTTGATAAATGTAACCAAAATAATTTTTGAAATTATTCCTCAGATTTAAAATTTTAGTCTAGATTAAATCTGAAACCTTTTTCTTCTAGTCCATTTTATTTGATTAATTATCTAAACTTTTTTCAAAATGATTGATTATTTTATTAAATTAATAAAAGAAAAAAATATATAACAAGCGTTCCAATTTAGATAAAATTGTTTACCTCTTCCTGGACCTTTTCTAAAACTTTTCTTTTTTTCCCCCTCGTTTAAGCAATTTGTGAGGAAAATAAATAGAATCAATGCCAATACCAGAAGCCCCTTCCATCAATTGCCAATAAGGGACTCTTGAATTGAATAAAAACATTGTATGTATTTGACATTTTGAAACTTCTTTTTTTCTTCATCTCATTTCGTTATTCTTTTTACTCCATTGATGATTTATATAATAAATAAATTTTAAAAAATTAAACAAATAAATAAAAAATAAATAATCGTTAGGGTTTACAAATTCAATTGAAAAGTTTTTGTTTTGCCGAGAGTAGCAGAGTTGTTGATTCACAAAGAGAAACAGAGAGGTTGTCCTCTGCTTGATGAGAATAAACATACACACATATATATCGAGATGATATATCTGTATATATATATTATTTATTTGTTTGAGACTATAGTTTCGAAGACTTGGTCTTCATCATCAGTCTTTCAAGAACCCAAAATTAATTAGGGCAATCGAATCTTTAGAAATTTTGAAATCACTCAATAGAAATTCAAAACTTTGTTTAAACAATCAAATAGAGTTGTCAAATAGTAATCTGCTTAAGATGTTTGCTAACAAAAGATAAAAGAAAAAAGAAAAACCCTTCCATTGTCAACCTTTCTCTTTGTAAAACAAGGAGAAAGGGAAATATATTTGAATGTGAACCGAAAAGAAAATGTCTTTGTTAGTTCCAGGTCAACCACCAGTGATGAAGGAACACCAAGTTTTCAATATCCATATGATATTGACTCCATGAAAAACATTTATAATTAAAGAAAGACTGATGATGAAGACCAAGTCTTCGAAACTATAGTCTCAAACAAATAAATAATATATATACAGATATATCATCTCGATATATATGTGTGTATGTTTATTTGCATCAAGCAGAGGACAACCTCTTTGTTTCTCTTTGTTTACAAATTCAATTGACCTTATTTTCAAAACAAATTACTTAGCAATACCGCATTGTATACCTCTCAATTTTTTCGATTCTGTCGACCATGAAAAATCCCTTATCACCCTAAATAATTAAATAATTAATATGTATTAAAAAAAAGCTTTTTTCAAATTTATGAGAATTATTTAAATTATTATTAATTAGCAAATAGCTCTGTCTTTTTTAGGAGTATAAGCGCAGTCATAAACTAGTTAAGACATCGAGTATGATGCTTTAGTAATTGAAATTCTCTGGTAAATCTGAAATTATCTTCAAAAATAATATGTTTCTGTGATTAATGGTGAATTTAGTAAGGAAAGAAACGTTACAAAATTAACTCGGTTATATCACCGTTTGGAAATTACGTATACATATTATTTCTGACTCGTTAGTTAATAGGAAATATATTCGAAATTTTTAAATGAAGAAAAAGAAATTAAAGAAATTTCAATTTTATATTTATTTATATATATTCAGTGTAGCTTCAATGGATGTATGATATTCGTCTGCTTTCTATTTATTCGTTTATAGTTATACATAGATACAGTTGAAGTCGAATTGAATCCAATTATAAAAGATGACGTCAATTGTCTTTGAGCTTCAATTAAATTATTTAATACAAAAATATCGCATTTAGATTAAACAAAAAGTTTTCTTTTTTTCAGATACTAACGACATGTCGAGACTGATTGTTAATAAAAATTCGGGTGTGTGCTTAAGACCACACGATAGAAGTGATAACTTATATGGCATTTATTATTCTAATATTCTAAAATTATTCAAATTTATTTTTTTATAAAAATATAAATTTTAATAATTTTTTGAAAAGGAATAATTAATATATTTTCCGACAATGATTGAATGGGTACTAGACCATACCTCAACCGTGACCCGTAACGTGACTCGAGACGGCTCAATCCCATTTACTGACCAGGAAAATAAAATGTACATGAGCGCCAAAATTTAAATATATGTTATTAATTTAAGCTTAGAGTTAATGCTGCAGCGCCATCTGTTGCTTGAATTGGTACCAACCGAGACGCGTGATGCGTCACGCATTACGGCTCAATTTTGATTAATAAATGAAAAAAAAAATCAAAAATTTGGAAAAGTATGAATTATACTTACAGAAATTTATATATGTAATTGCTTGTTCTAACTTCATTTTCTAACTGGTTACAGATCTGAAGACATCGAATTAAGGCTTATATTTCAATTTATATCATTGCAGTTGTTAGTTTCTACTTTTTTCTTGTCACTGTGATGAAGAAATAATAAAAAATTATTTAATTGTAATTTTGAGATCGTGCAAAATATATATTATAATAAACTAACTCTATGAGTTTTAATAGCAATACTGGTCTACTAGTAATACTGGGTAATATTGAAAACTTCTACTGAGTCTCAGTTTCCAAACATTATCCTTGACTTTTAAGGTTGCTCTGACATTAAGGCAATGTTGGATTAAAAATCTGAACCTTTGTTAATATGTTATTAATCGATAACAAATAGGTATACAAACTTACATTTAACTGGTCCTAAGAGACAATCAGGATATATACCAAGGGTTTTCGACTGTAATTAATCTAGATTAAAAATCGGACTTTTAACGACGTAGTGAATAGGGACAAGTTGGCTGAAAGCATAATTCATGTTCTTGATTAACTCTAGTCAAATCGTATGACTCGAGAAAAAAACAAAAAAACTTTTATTTATAAGATAAGATTATCGTCAGGTAAAGTTAAAAAAAAACTTTCTGACCCAGGGTTGTGTGTTGAAATTATGTCAAATCTAAATGATCGAAAATATCAGTCCAAATGCTTCACTTAAAAAGTAATATTCAAAATTCACTGTTGACTAAACGAGTCAAAAGACGTTTATTTATTATATTTAGTTAATTAGAATTATTTGCACTATATCAGATAAAAAAGCTGATGTTAGCTAATCCTTACTCTAAATTAAAATATATTAATTGTGATGTGTTTAAATTTTTTTTATAATATTTTTTATTCGAAAAAAATTTAGATTTTGATGTTGTTGACTTGCGAAAGAGGTACTGTCAATACAGCAACAACCCTTGGTAATTTAAATAACTATTAAAAACGATCTAATGATGTATATAAATGGAAGACATTCCGAATAAGTATCTTTTATCATTGGTTCTTATATGGACCATAGGTATATTTGATTTAAAATATGTATAGTAAAGTTGTAGTTAATAAATCATTAACGCTGATCAAATTTCAGAACCGGACTTATGTTGCTTATACAATTAATTTTAAATTAAAGTTGTTGCTCTAAAAATTAGACTCTGAATTGGCATAGGGATATCATTTGAAATAATTAAATATTAAACGATATTTAGAAGAAAGCGAGAAATTTTGTTGTAAAGAGGGAGGGTGAGATAATCCATTACCAAAATAAATCCCCTTTGTACACTGTGTAAAGCCCTTTTTATTATATTTCTGACAACAATTTTCTTTTCAAATAAAAAAACGAAAGCTTTAGCTAAAAAAGAGTGATTTTCTTTGAAAATGTCCCTTTAAGTCTATTATACGGATCAAATGCATTTTTATAGTTCTTTTTTTAGATTACTACAAACACTTAATGCTTTATACACTTAGGGCTTAGGGTATAGGAACCGGGGCTTCCCAGAAAATCATCTCGGTCGTATAGTAGGTATATAAATGGAAAGGAATTTTTTTTTTAATTTCAAATGATTTATTTCCAATACGTATATAAATTACATTACCAAAGGATTCCCTTAATTAATTATAATATTTTCTGACTTCGAGCCATAGCTTTCTATCAATATCCAATTTATTTTAAAGAAATATTTGGTCAGTTTACATTTTACATTTCTAGGGGGGCATTTTAAAAATAAAAACTTAATATTATTTTGAAAATCTAATTCACCTATAATATAAATTATTTTCATTATTTATGTCCATCTATTAAAGTTATTACTAAAGTTGTTATAGAGAAATAAGGACTATATCTTTTTGGCAGATAATTTATATTTTATTGCCAACGTTTGGTCAACTTTGTTGACTTCTTCAGGGCTCTAAAAAATGACAAGGACTCAATTAATACATATTATAACAATTTCAAATCAAAAACAAAATTGATCTCAAAAACCACGTCAATACATACAAAAAATAAATTAATACACATATAAAACTCATTTTACATACAAAATAGTTAACTTCCCTGCATATTTCTACAATTATTCTTTCTTAGTAAACATTTCAAGGCAAGTCAAAACATCAATCAGATTGAATAATTTTTCTTTTTTAAAAATTAAAAATATCTTTCTTTGTTTTTTTCTTATTTGAGATCAATTTTGTTTTTTATTTGAAATTGTTATAATATGTATTAATTGAGGCCTTGTCACTTTTTAGAGCCCTGAAGAAGTAAACAAAGTTGACGAAACGTTGGCAATAAAATATAAATTATCTGCATAAAAGATATAGCCCTTATTTCCCTATAACAACTTTAATAATATAATATAAATTTGATTTAATATTATATTTGTTCCAATATTTTTATAAATTTTTTTTTTAATTTTTCTTTTTTTTCAAAGAAACTTTTTGGCACTATCCCCCCTCCCGAAAATAATTTAGGTATATGTGCCTGCTCTATGAATAAGGCCATTTGATTGAGTGTAAGGATGCTAATTCTACCACTACCCAAAGTAAAGTTCTACCCAATAAATTCTATTGCCTTGCTAGCAACACGACTGTAAGTGGGGATTGTATAATAGCAAACATCAACGAGGATGATAGATTTATTTTAAATAATTTATTACTCCACATTTTATTTTTTACATGATAAATGTTTTTAAGAAGAATAATGTCAAGTTCAAATAAATAAATAGTCTGAGAAATATGAATGGATAAATACAACAGCCATTTAGAATTAAAAAAAATAGAGGAAATTAACATTCCAAGAGTTCATGTAAATGTTTCATGTATTCCATGAAAAGATTAGCGGTGGCTCATCAGCAAAACTAGTTCCAGGCTAACAATTCATCAGTCGTTTATGAATGACATGCGATGATGAATTCCAATTAGCCTTTCCTTTGGGAAATGGAGAACAAGTTCATTTGTAGGTTTGGAAAACCTAATTGTTTTGTAAAATAACTAGATGATTTAGAATATATTTAGAGAGATCTTTTAACTAATTTTCAGTTAAAAGTAGCTAATAATTAATGTGATAGAAAAATAGAGGGTTTAAAAAAAAATGGGGATTCCCATTTTTTCAATTGAGGAAAATGAATTATTTGTTTTGAAAAATTTATTATTAGTCATCTTTTGCGCATTTCGCTATTATATTACACGCTTTTATTTTATTTATTTATTTATTTATTTGGGGGGGGGGATGTTTTCAACAATTAAAGTTAATTGTTAAAAGCTTCTTGCGTAAAAAGTGCGATTTTGATTGTTGAAAAAATCAGCATTTTAAAATAAAATATATTGGACTCGCTAGTCAAAAAAGCGGTTTAATAATGACCGATTTAATTGTTAAGAAAAACCGCGATTTACAAATTTATTGAGAGATTTGTTTTGTTATACAATACGCTTGCGTAAAAATTTCGATTTAATTGTTGAGAAAATAAGCGTATTCAAAGAAAATTTATTGAAAGATATGATTGCTTTTTTTATTTATATGTTAAGAAAGTCCGAAGACGAAAAAAAATATTTTAATAATGAAAGATTTAATTGTTAAGAAAAACCGGGATTTATAAATTTATTGAAATAATTCTTTTGTTATACAAGACACTTGCGTAAAAAGTGCGCTTTTAATTGTTGAAAAAATCAGCGTTTTAAAACAAAATATATTGGGATTATATTAAGAAACTCGCTAGTCAAAAAAGCGTTTTAATAATGTCCGATTTAATTGTTTAGAAAAAGCGCGATTTACAAATTTATTGAGAGAATGGTTTTGTTATTCGCGCTTGTGTTAATAGTTAGCTTTAATTGTTGAGAAAATCAAGATATTCAAACAAAATTTATTGAAAGATGTGATTACTTTTTTTATTTATATAAATACACGATGTTTGTCTGAGAAATGAATGTCAATTTAATTTAAGAAGTAATAGAGAGGTGATAAGAATATATTAAGAAACTCGCTAGTCAAAATAGCGGTTTAATAATGACCGATTTTATTGTTAAGAAAAACCGCGATTTACAAATTTATTGAGAGATTGGTTTTGTTTTTCGCGTTTGCGTTAATAGTTAGCTTTAATTGTTAAGAAAATCAGGGTATTCAAACAAAATTTAT
Organism: Forficula auricularia; assembly: GCA_024734495.1. Classification (NCBI taxonomy): domain Eukaryota; kingdom Metazoa; phylum Arthropoda; class Insecta; order Dermaptera; family Forficulidae; genus Forficula; species Forficula auricularia. The sequence goes on along the minus strand of JALMQS010000841.1, from coordinate 2,268,578 downwards.
TAAAAGGTGTGATTACTTTTTTTTTATATAAATACACGATGTTTGTCTGAGAAATGCCTGTCAATTTAATTTAAGAAGTAATAGAGATGTGATAAGAATATATTAAGAAACTCGTGATTCAAAATATCGATTTAATAATGAGAGATTTAATTGTTGAGAAAAACCGGGACTTATAAATGTATTGAAATAATTATTTTGTTAAAAAGTGCGCTTTTAATTGTTGAAAAAATCATATTGTGAATATATTAAGAAACTCGCTAGTCAAAATAGCGCTTTAACAATGTCCGATTTAATTGTTAAGAAAAACCGCGATTTACAAATTTATTGAGAGATGTGTTGTTATACAAGACGCTTGCATAAACAGTTCGATTTAATTGTTGAGAAAATCAGCATATTCAAAAAATTTTATTGAAAGTTGTGATTGTTTTTTTCTATTTATATAAATAGACGATGTTTATATGAGAAATATGAAAAGTAATAGAGATGTGATAAGAATATATTAAGAAACTCGTGCGTCTTAATAATGAGAGATTTAATTGTTGAGAAAAACCGCGGTTTACAAAAACTATTGCAAGATTTGATTGTGTCATCTCGTAGTTCCAATATAAAATTGATAGAATCAGTGATGCACACGGATGGATGGTTGGTAAACAAGTGCACTCACTTTTGTTGGGGAGTGTCCGCGGGACCGGGGTGGAGGAGAGGGGAAAGCGACATTCCTACACTCCGTGAGTGCGAGTGAGAAGGAGTAGCCAGGGGAGAGTGACAAGGACGAGGATAACAAGTGCGTTTGGTCCTGAGGGTTTTTGAGAACTTACGTTTGCCGGTTCGGCTTCCACTGTACGATCTTTTCCTTGGCATGCTGGGTTGACAATTCTGGAGGAATCCCGTCGGCGACGACGACGACGACAACAACCCTCCACATGCATGCACCCACTTCAAGAACACCACCACCTCATCGGCACAAATGTCATTAAATCACACGCACGCAACTCGGGAATATAAATCCTTGGGGGGGAATAACAAATAGTCGAATGTAATACTTTTGAAAGCTCGTGGCAGACTGCTTCTGCTTTGCGGCCGACGGAGCGACCGAGACGGAATCCGAGTTAGAATCGGAGGGGTGGAGGGGAGGGATCGACGCCAGCGCCACCGCGCGGGGAAAGCCTCACACTGGATTGCTGCGGTAGTATAGTCATCGCCAGGAAAAAATGTGCTCTTTTGCGGAGAGGCATCGATTTTGATAATGCAAGACCTTGAAAGACCTGTTCTGAACGGGAGAAGGACAGGACAGGTGGCGGTCGAGTGGGCGTGTCTCCGTGATCCTCGAGAACTCGGGTACGCGGCCTGCCCTTTGGTACATTGGTACATACCACCATCCACCAATCAATCTGACATGCTTACAATAGCCATCTGGTTGACGGGAATAGGGTCGGTGCGCGTATAAAGGGGGAGAAATATGCAAAACACTGTACTTAGATTTACTACTTAATGTTCAAAAAAAGAATATTAAATTCCGGGATATCCTAACTAATAATTTTTAAGAAAAAAATAAATGCAACAAATGAAATACACTAAAAGTTATAAAATAATTATTATCTTATTTAGTTACAACTAAAACGAAATATTAACATGAAATTAGTTTTTGAAGTGGGTACCAAACAAACTATACCTATAAGCGAGCATACCCTCCAAACGTACTAAGTAAGATCCGTCGAGTTTGATTCATAAAAGGTATATGTTTGGCACCGACTTCAAAAAGTAGTCGGTACAAACAAACCATACCTATAAGCGAGCATACCCTCCAAACGTACTAAGTAAGATCCGTCGAGTGCGATTCATAAAAGGTATATGTTTGGCACCAACTTCAAAAAGTAATTTCATGTTAATATTTCGTCGTTTAGTTGTAACTAAATAAGATAATAATTATTTTATACCTTTTAGTGTATTTTATTTGTTGCATTTAATTTTTTGAAGTCGGTTTTTATTTTTTTCTTAAAAATTATTTTTATTTTCTCTTTTTAGTGATGTTATTAATAGTGATCATATCATCACAACTTGACCAAATTAATATGACACCATCTCTAAGATAACCCCTTACCGATAAAAAAAGAATCATCGAAATCGTTTAATAAACAAAGAAGTTAGGCCTGAACAAACCTAACAAAAAAGGTCTAATACCTATGAAAAATAAACTGCAACGGATCGTTGCTAAACTTTATCCAAATTCATTTGAAATATTAATATGTTTATTCCTTTATTATTAAACAGATATCAATTTCAATTTGCAGCTCATGTTGACTTTAATTTAAAAATAATGATCGATTCTCATTTAATACTCGAGGAATAACCATTCTACATTGGATTTTTGACATTTCGGTTATAATGGTAACCATTGGTGATGACATGGAGGAATCGACTTAAAATCAAAAATAGCGATTGATTCTCATCTATTACTTGGGGAATAACAATTCTACATTAGATTTTTGACCCTTCGATTATTATTGGTAACCATTGCTGAAGACATGGAGGAATCGACTTAAAATCAAAAATAACGATCGATTCTTATCTAATACTAGAGGAATAACCTTTTTGCATTCCATTTTTGATGTTTTGACTATTAATGGTAACCTCTACTGAAAACGTGGAAGAATCGACTTAAAATCAAAGACTAAATTCTTTTATGGCAAACAACTCAAGCTTGAAAACGATAACATCCATCCATCCATCCATACATCCATCCAGCCGCACGCACTAAATGAAAAAATAGCACTTTTTGGCCTCTCGACGAGACCCCATGTAATTTTTGGCAAAACCGTCACGTGGTAAAATTCAACCTAATTGAATACTACAATTTGTGACTTTAATTGAGGCCATGGGTTCCTAGTCTTTACCTGAGGGACCCTTTGAAGCCACGCTTGCCTCTAGACCGGTTACAATACTTTCTCCATGCTTCGCATTGGATAAAGTAAAAATGGGACCAATCGGAAAGTAGACTGAACCCAATGCAATTTTTTTTTTCAAAATCGGTTCACAATTGGCGGAGATATGAGGTAACATAGGCACAAAAAAAAAAAAAAAAAAAAAAATTCAGTCGAATAGAGAACCTCCTCCTTTTTTGAAGTCGGTTAAAAAGTAAGTATAGTTAAGGAGGTCCTTTCGCTCCAGTTGAGTCAAAAGAAGTGTAGTATCTGATATTTAATCAAATAATTAATTATAATGATGCTGGACCGGTAAGCTTATTTTAATTCATTTTTTTAATCTCAGGATGGATGGTGAGTATTAATAAGAATAAATAATTAAATTATTTATTATAAGAGGTAAAAAAAAATTCTTTTTCTGTTTCTGATGAAGCCAGAGAATGCCGAAACAATGTAAAAAAATTGCCCACTATTGTTTGTTTACCAAAATAAAATACCTCTTATAATAAATAATTTAATTATTTATTCTTATTAATACTCACCATCCATCCTGAGATTAAAAGACCGAGTAAAAGACCAACAAGCGGATGAATCAAAATTAATAAAATAAGTTAAAATAGGAATGAAAAATAATAGAATTAAAAAATAAATAGTATGAAAGCCATAAATATTTGAAATAAAAACAATTATAAAAAAAAATTAAATACAAAAGTTAGTTTGATTTATTCAAATCAGCTGATAATATCTCTTGTATTATTTGGGAATACGTTGTATTAATACTGTTATTCCTCGGTCAATGATATATTTTATTGCAAAAAAAGAAACCTTTTAGTTTTTTTTAACATTATCTATTCAACTAATAGTACTATAATTCAAGAGAAAGTGTCAAGATCTTAATTTTTCATAAGACTCTGAAATAATGTTTACATTTTAAAAAATTTTATTTTCAAAAATTTGCTCGCTAATGTGTGATTGTAACTTCACCAAAACATAAATAGAGAGTTAAACTATTATAAAAAATTAAGTTATAGTTATAATCTAATATTTTTTATTTAACATTGGCGGCGAAAGGACCTCCTTAATTGAAAATGTTTTGGTTTTCCGAGAGTAGCAGTTTTGTGGATTCATAAAAAGAAATCAATGAGGCTTTCCTCTGCTTGATTCAAACAAACATATACATACACACTATAACTCTAAAGCAAAACGTCATAGAAAATTCGTTCTGATATGTATGTATTTTAAATTCCGTCACTGTAGCTTGCAGTTCAATAATTAGGAAATAATTAATTCATAATTGGTCAGATTAGTTCGATTGTACAATATTATTGTCATCTGAATTACATACACTTCCAAAGTTTCAAATCGAAACGATAATTAGAAGTAGGATAAAATCGACTTTTTATAATCGTTTACATCTAGAACTGTTACATACAAATGAAGCTAATATAAAGCGTTTAAAAAACAAGATAATATTTTTTGAACTGTTTTATTGAAATCTTAACGCATTGTGATCATATAGGCATAAATAATCAAAGAGGTATTTTTTCAATTTCAAAATTATTGAAGGAGACAATAAAAGAGTGTCTTCTGCTGGAATTATAAATTTTATTTATTTATAACGAGACTATAGTTTCATAAATTAATTCCTGTGAATCCATTGTAATAGAGTGATGAAGAGGGCAAAGCCCTCGAAACTATAGTCTCGTTATAAATAAATAAAATTTATAATTCCAGCAGAATACACACTCTTTTATTGTCTCCTTCAATATATATAAAATTCTGCTACTCTCGGCAAAAACTTTCAATTTAATTCAAAATTATTAAATTAATCAAGATATTTATTTTAAAATTCACAAATTTATTTCTCTTATGGCACGAATCGTTTTTATTATAAATACCTACTTATATATAATAAAATTAAACAAGAAATTGAATTAATTCCAAGTTAAATAATTTAAAAGAAAGAAATAATATTGCAGATTAGATGCTTAAAATTTTGTTATCTCAACAATTTTTAATAGTTTCTATTTATTTATTTTTTTACTAGGGTAGCTCTAATAGAAGAGAATACCGAGTCTTAAAATAATATTCACTTTTTCTTCAATTCTTATGCTGGGTCTTGTTAGTCTTCTATCCACTCATTTTCCCCTCAAAACCGTTTTTGAGAAATTTTGTAAGAACTAAAAATACTAAAAGAAAGTATTCTTAAAAATGGTACTCAATAGTGAAATCTTCACAGATGATACAAAATAGAGGTAATAAATTACAAAAGACAAGAGAGTACCTATGGAAATTCGTCTCTTGCTTGGGATCAATTTTTTTAATTTGACTCAGAATCAAATATTTTTTTTCACTGTATGAAAATATTTAAATGAAAAACATAATCCTAGTGTGTGTCTATTTTGAAATTATGTGAATTTTTTTGTAGTGGTATTCAAATAGATAAGGTTTTAATTTTTTAACGCCTAAGGATGCAACCCGCAACTCAGAGCGTTCGATTTGCAATGCATAACCTAGGACTCACAGGCGATTCTATCTTTTTAATCGGTCGAGGAACAAATATTTTTTTCGAATTAAAGGAATTTCACTTATAATTTTTTTAATTATAAAATAATTTAATAATAATAATAATAATTTATTCATAATTCTTACAATTTAACTTTACACAATGCTCTGAGGCAGTTTGCCTCATATGAGCAGTAAAAAAGAATAATTAACATAAAACAAAGAAGAGAAAAATAAAAACAAGTGTGTGCGAAAAAGAAAACTCGAGGGAAAGGAAGGTAGAGAGATCCAGCAGGGGGAAAAGGACACCATAAAAGAGAGACGCCAAAAAAGAGACGCTCACTCCCGAAACCCCCCCCCCCCCCCGCGAATACATGCCAATAGACCACGATTGAATATAAGTGATGATGAAGATGAAAGGGTGAATGAAAGTAATGAATATAGGACAAATTAAAAAAAAATCGATTTATAAAATCTTGAATTTTGCTTAGGGTTTCGTAGAAAACGTGAACAGGAACTCTCTAATCCTGTCGACACTAATTTGGGTATTTTCGAATTTTTACACTGGCAGAGGCTCATATGGGTTAAAATAAATAAAAAAAAATATCCCCCAAGTTTCAAGTCTCTATCTCAATTTTAATCTTTGCCTAACAGTGATATTATTTTCCCATTTAAATAATATGGGGGTTTTGACATTGAACGATCAATTTTTTATTCCGGCCAAAGTAATGGTTCAAAAAATTTGAAACTCTGTATGAAGCTTTATTAGTATAATAGTTATATCTCTTATAATTTTTATATATTTTTAGCTATTTTAATTTTGGAGTCTATAACTTACTAATACTGAGATAAAGCAGTATTTTATCTAGCTGTAACTCCAAAACTATAATATCTAAAATCAGTAAAATTCTGAGGGATAGCTACTATTATAAGGATAAAGTCTATAGAGTTTCAAATTTTTTGAAGCAACACTTAGGCCGGAATAAAAAATTGATCGTTCAATGCAAGAACCCCATGTTATTTAGATGGGAAACTTGAATCGTTGATGTGTAGGACTTGGTTAAAATCGAGATAGAGACTTGAAACTTGGGGGATATTTTTCGAACCATATGAGCCTTTTTCAGCATAAAAATTAGAAAATACCCAAAATAAGGACCACCCTAAAGTCAATCTTTCTCCCCGTTTGTTAGCCAGTGAAATTTACAAGGTATATTATTGATTCATTTTAGCCGAAATCAAAAATCGTATTAAATTTAAATTGCATGATTAATTTCTGGAGGGTCGACATTTTTCGGTACTGGAGAGAAAAAAATAATAATAAACTGATGTAACATGACGTTACTATATATACACATGACCCCTCTCTTATATTTAATTTTTAATAAAATAATTTATATATTGGCCTTGTAAGCAAAAGCCCATTTGGCCAGCCAACAAAAAACAATTAAACTACCGAATTAATAGCTTCTTTCAATTATTATTAAGTCAATAACAAATAAATAAATAAATGCTTTTTCAAATTTTTTTCAATTAAACTAAGTACCAAACTCAACAATAAAATAAACCTCAATAATAAATTGTACCCATAACAATTGATCAGATTAATTCGATTGTACAATATTATTGTATTGTCACCTGAATTACATATGCTTCCAAAGTTTCAAATAGATAGGACAATTGGAAGTAGGATAAAATTGACTTTCTAGAATCGCTTACATCTAGAGCTGTTATATACAAGTGAAGATATAATATAAGCGTTCAAAAATAACAATAGCATCAGAAAGAAATAATGTCATATAGATATTATATAATAAACTATACAAATAAAATTAACAAAATATACTACTAGATTAACGATCACAACTAAAAAAAAACAATTGATATCAGATGTCTTAAGAACAAGTCGGCTATTCGACTCCACGGTGGTCGAGGGTGGCCATAAGAATATGTACGATAGTTGGGAAAGGAATATTTCGCTTTAGCTCACTGTAGAATCGATTAATTTAAAATTATTATAATAGGAATGTTTATAAAGATTTGCTTCACTATAGATTTACATATTTATGATTTGCTAGTAAAAATGATGGTTTAAAACCATATTTCTGTACATATAATATAGGTTCGCGGAAAATCTACCAGTCAAAATGGGGTCGGGAATGAAAAAAGTTTAAGAAGCGCTGTTCAAATCTAAATATCAGTCTTCTTCGATTTTTGTATGGACATCTTATTATTTTAAATTATTTTTGAACCGCCCCCAAGCAGATGACAACCTCAATCTTTTCAATAAAATTCAAAAAATCTTAAGTAGTGTAAAATTCACCTTGGATAATAATGGTAACGGCGCCATACTAAAGACCTAGAAGCCAGCCATCTCTGTGGTCTCGTAGACAGTTGCCTCTAGAACATCACGAAAAGAGATTAGCATCCCTGACGTTGGCATGGCGTATCCCTCCCCACCTGAAAAATGTAAATGCTGGGTCTAAGTCTTGTTTGACTCTTTATTTAATAAGAAACAAGCAGATCCATCTAATTATTTTATTGAGATTTAATAATGTTAATTATATAGTTTTAATAAATGATAAAATTATTATAATAGACATGTTTATAAAGATTTGCTTCACTATAAATATTTATGATTTGCTTGTAAAAATGATATAAACCATATATCTATATAATATGGGTTCGCGAAAAATTTATCAGTCAAAATGGGGTCGCGAATGAAAAAAGTTTAAGAAACACATTTCTAGTGTAAATATCAGCCTTTTTGTTTGGAAATTTTATTATTTTAAATTATTTTTGAACCGCCCCCAAGCAGATGACAACCTCAATCTTTTCAATAAAATTCAAAAAATCTTAAGTAGTGTAATATTCACCTTGAATAAATAATAATTGTAAAGGCCCATAGTGAAGACCTAGAAGGCAGCCATCTTTGTGGTCTCGTAGACAGTTGTCTCTAGAACATCTCGAAAAGAGATTAGCATCCCTAACGTTGGCATGGCGTATCCCCCCACCCTCCTACACCTATTTCTAATTCTATCCCTCTTTTTTGAGCTTATAATATCATGCAATCATTTGTAGCGGATCCAACGGTGGGCGAGGCGATGAACCTGAAAGCCCTAACGACTAATAAAACAACATTCGATAATCTTAGACCCAGAAAACTACCAATTCTAAGGAGAATGTCTTACTTTGTGAAGATGAATCCGCCCTCTGAAGATCCATCCTACTTTGATCCTTTGGACCAGTTGGACCAATGAAGGGAATGCTGTAAATCTATAATTTGCTATCCTATCTGATTTTAATTTCTAATAAAAATTTCAATTTAAAAAATAGTCCAAAAAAAAAATTAAATTGAATACTATGTAAAAATTTAGAAAAGTTAATTTAATTAAAAATTTTATTGATGATTTGATGGAAAAGCCCAAAATTAATACCAGAGGAATTTCGAATAAAAAAATTTATTAGAATGTAATTTTAATTCTTAAAAATTACTAATTTAATCATTTTAAATTTTAATTACGATTAGCATTGAAAAAAAATTGAATGATTTTAAAAATGAATTTGTCAAATGAAAATGAAAAATTTATGAAAAGCAATTTTAAATTTAAAAAGTTAAATTTAATTTTGTCTGTTTTTATTAATAAAATCTCTAATCTAAAAGTAAATGTTGTTGGGTGAAAGCTGAAAGAAAAAACATGCTATAGCAAAAATCCCTAATTTTTTAAAGTATTATAATTTGATCCCTATATAATAAATTAAACGCCATGCTTGTAAAAAAAGGTTTTCTACTTATATTGAATGCGAAGCTATGATGGGCAGATTCAAATAACAAGTAGAATGAAGCCAAGAAGAGAAGAAGAAGAAGACATGAAGAAGAGATGGAAGAAACACCATGGAAAATAAAACAGAAAAAAAATTTATTAATAATTGAAAAATTACGTAAAATTTTCAAACTAGATTAAGATTTAATAAATATAGGAGGTATGTTTTTATATATTAGTATAAAACCGACTTTAAAAAAATTAAATGCAACAAATAAAATAATAAGAACTCAAAATCAAATAAAATGCACTAAAAGGTATAAAATAATTATTTAATTTAGTTACAACTAAACGACGAAATTTTTACATGAACTCAATTTTTGAAGTCGGTGCCAAACATATACATTTTATGAATCGAACTCGACGGATCTAACTTAGTACGTTTGGCGGGTTCGCTCGCTTATATAGTTTGTTTAGCACCGACTTCAAAAAGTGATTTCATGTTAATATTTCATCGTTTATTTGTAACTATATTAGATAATTATTTTATACCTTTTACTGCATTTTATTTTAATTTTGAGTTCTTATTATTTTATTTGGTGCATTTAATTTTTTTGAAGTCGGTTTTTTTTTATAAAAATTATATTAATTTTTCTCTTTTTAGTGATGTTATTAATAGTGACTTAATATAATAACCTTGCATGCATCTCGTAAGAGAAAGCCTCGGGCGAATGAATCAGAAATTGATAACAAAATTCTCTTCATAAATATAGAAATGCTTTCGAAACGTTTGCGGGTTTTAAATGAATGTTTTAAGATTTTTTTTTATAAAAGATTTTATTTATTATAATTTCGATTATTTGCTCATAAGAATTGGAGATTTACGTTATTTCGTCAATGATCATATCATCAGAGCTTGACAAAATTAATATGGGACCAACCCTAAGGGTATCCCCTTTCCAATAAAAAAGAATAATCGAAATCGGTCCACTTGGCAAAAAGTTCTCGCCGAACATACATAAAATAAATAAATAAATAGTTAGGTATCTTGACTATCTTAGAGCTATACTGATCCAAACGCAGAAAGAATCATTAAAATCAGTTCATAAACAAACATAACAAAAAAGGTCCAATGCCAATGAAAAAAAAAAACGGGACCAATCGGAAACTATACTGAACCCAATGCAAAAAAATCATCAAAATCGGTTCACAATTGGCAAAAGAATACAGATAACAAAGACACAAAAAAAAACTTGGGTAATATAACTAAATTTTGGGGTCGCAAAAATATAAAACGACAATGGTAGTGAAAAAAGTATAGGTAGTGACCAAAAATTAATTCAAAAAATTTAATCGAAGTACATCATTGAATGAATTTTGGCTGGGATTAGGGCGGAATTGTCAATTTCTGAAATGGCTTTAAATATACTTTTCCATTTTGTACTACATAGTTATACCAAATGACGTTCTCAGCATTATAAATAAAAATAAAAATACCAATCAAATTTGAAAAATGTTGTAGATACTCTATTCCTACAGAGTATTAAATATCCAACCAATAAATGATTATTTTTCTAATAAGAAAAAAATCACATTTATTTTATTAATATTTAAATTTAATATACAGTTTTAATAAATTAGTACCTGGAGGCACCGAGCGATGCTCGGTAACCCCTGACCCCACACCCCCTCCCGAAACCATACACCTCGCCCCCAACACTGCACCCCCACTCCACCCCACCCCACCCCAACCGCCCCTCCCACCCCGGACCCCCACAACTGCACCCCACCTCCTGCACCCCCCACATCCATACCCACCCCCGACCCAGTTTTTGCATTTCTATCTTTCTAATGGTCCACATATTATGTGTATATTTGTTTACTCGTACACCAATTTGCCCACATTCGTTCATATTGATAAACATTATAAAAAATACATAAGAAAATAATAATAAAAAAAATAATCGTATAGGATCTGAAATAAAAACATAAAATTATTTATTAAATACATAGCTATATATAATATATTCAATTATTTCCACACTTATAATAAAGTCTAATTCAAAAATATTCATTTTAGTAAAAGTAAAAAGCAAGGATTTTTAAAATAGTTCTGTGGTCCAATGCTAGAGTGTCGGCCTCATATGCAAGAGGTTCCAGGTTCAAATACGACTTCCGCCGAATCATTTTTTTTATTGAGATTTTCATCTATCAATAATTAATTTAATTAAGAAAAATCAATTAAGATGAATTTTGATGAGGTCCAGACCTAGCCAGATCGTTTTTTCATCCTCAAAACTTGTTACTAGATTTTGTTTCATCAAAATCGGTAGGGCCGTTTTCAAAATAGAACCAAGATACAAATATATAAATAAATAAATATACAAGTTTTGCTCATTTAATAAGAGTAGATTTAATAAGAGCAGATATAATAGTTATGTTTAACAAAAGATTAGTTTTAAAATAATTTGCTTTATGATGATTTACTAGTAAAAATCTTTGTTAATTCCATATAGATATATAATCTAGCGTCCCAAATAACAATATTTAAGAAGCGATGATTTAAAGGAAAACTTAATTAGAAAATTCAATTAAATATCTAGATACATACCTCGTGGGTTGAATTAAGGAACCTCCTCGCAGTGGACTCAGTAGGGAGAAATAAATCCAGCTCTTGAGTAGACACTTTACTAGAAAAAAAATAATAAATAAATAAAACTCAATTAATAAATACACTTGTATCTGTAGATATAGAATATTCTACAAAAATGTTTAAATTTAACATATTTAAAATTAAGGAGTTAAAAAAAGCCATGATATATTTAAAAAAAATAAAATTTAAATTTATTTTATTTAATTCAAATCAAATAATTTGTATAGGTACTCTTGAAATTATTTAAGATAAAGAGTTTCGAATTAATAATTCGTAGGATGGCCGGGGACTATATATATTGACACGGGGTGAGAATGAATAGCCTCTTAAAGGAGACAATAAAAGAGTGTGTCTTCTGCTGGAAAAATAATTTTTTTAATTAAATTAAATTAAATCTCTGGTATAACATATGTTCATTTTCACCCCGAGTAGGGGAGCTTGTGGATAATTTCCTGAGCTCACAGAAAGGTATGTAGCAAAAAGACCAGTAAATTTTAAGAAATCAAAAAATTATCATTTAAAGCCAAAATATAGTAAAAGCGTCACATGTAAAAATATGGGTTCTATGATAAAAAGGGGAGAGAAAAAAATCCTAAGTAAAAATTGCCTATATAGTCCATTGGTTTTGCTATGAATTTTATATTAAATCAGATGAAAAGTTAAGATTCTAATAAAATGAATAAATAATTTGATATTTTGGAAGAAATTAAGAATGTGTTTATGTGTGGGTGTGGGTGTAAACAGCGAACGGTTCAAATTCCCTAAAATCGATAATTTTATATTTGATTAAAAAAGCGCTTATGGAATAATTCTATACTCTGAAGGAAAACATTTTCTTTCCGATATTGATAATTATTATCAATCATCATCATCATCATCATTGAGTATACAGTCCTAAGACTGGTTTGATGCAACAATCCGTCTCCACTCGACTCTGTCCCCCGCCAGCTGTTTGACCTCTCTAAATGTCTGGCATCCCATATCCCCAATTATTTGGTTGAAATATTCTAATCTGTGTCTTCCCTTCCCCTTTTCTTCCCCCCTCCAAGATATCCCTAAGCAGTCCCCCATGTCTCAGTGTGTGCCCCATCATCTGACCTCTTCTCTTCTTCAGACTCTTCCACAAGGTTCTTCTTTCTCCAATTCATCCAAGAACTTCTTCATTTGTAATTTTATCCATCCATTTGATATTCATCATTCTTCTGTAGCACCACATTTCGAAAGCCTCTAATCTCTTTCTCTCCGCTTTTCTAATTGTCCAGGTTTAACACCCGTACATGGCTATGCTCCATACATATGTCTTCAATAGCAACTTCCTGTTTTCTAAGCTGATTGAGGAGGAGCATAGTAGTTTTATTATCAAATTGTTAAGAAATTAATATTCAAAGAATAAATAAATTAATAATTGCAAAAATATTATTTTATCAAATATTATCAATTTTTAAATAAGAAGAAAAAGGCTTCCTTATATAATAATAAAACTAAGATACGAGGTAGGTTTCACAAAAAAAGAAATAAAACAAAATTGAGTTTGAATTCGATATATTTCGGGGTTAGCCCATCAATCAGGAGTCTAAGAAAACTGATTACATATTGGAAAAATAGTTTTATAAGTAAGAATTTTTAAATAAATAAAAAAAAAAAAATTTATTTAAAAAATTCTTACTTATAAAACTATTTTTCCAATATAATCAGTTTTCTTAGACTCCTGATGATGGGCTAACCCCGAAATATATCGAATTCAAAACTCAATTTTGTTTTATTTCTTTTTGTGAAACCTACCTCGTATCTTAGTTTTATTATTATATTAAAATGTTTCACCTAGAACCAACACCGAACTCCTTAAAAGTTATTGCTTCCTTATATCTTTACTCGAAAAAACCATATAGGCTTATGGAAAGAAAATTATTCTAATCTGAAAACATTTTAATTCCGCAACTAAAATGAATAATCTTCTATGTATTATAAAGCGCTTATGCTGTATGTCGCGAGCCACTCACTTAAAACCCACAAATAGTTTATGTTAAATTTATTAAAATTAGAAAATTTAAATTATTATTTGAAAACCCACGAATGTTCAGGGTCAAAAAATCAACAAGCCCTTTGCATAGCAAGATGCCCGCCGAAGGCGGACTTCGCAGCTGGTTAAATATATATAGAGTAAAGCGAAATTTCGTTATAAAAAGACTTTTGATTGAAGCATCTATTTGGTATATTTTATATGAGAAATTAGATTTGAGTGAAAAATAAGCTGAAGTGTTCTGATGTGGCCATCCACTCGACTTTACCATACAACCTGGGCCCTCACTTATATTTAATCCATATAAATATATATATATATATAATTAAGGTTTTGTCTGTACATTGCTCCAAATCGCGCCAAATTTTGGTTGCACACGTTTCAAGCAAAGTTATGGACGAAAACACCCTCAACAAAATTCCTGTCTGTCTGTATGTCTGTTTCAGTGGTTTCTGCGAAAAGTTGCTCACGATTCACGTAAAAACGGCTGAAGGAATTATTATGAAATTTCATAATTACATCAGATGTCTTTTAACTTACGTTTTTAACTATATAACGTTTTGATATTTTGACCCCAGAAGGGGGTTTGGGGGGCGCACGAATGAAAATTATCAAATAACTCCTAAACTATTAACCCTACGGCAAATTTTATGATAAACAAAGTTGTAGGGTATGTGATTTCTGTCAACTTTTGTTTAAAAAAAATTTCCCCAAAAAACCACCCAAAAAGGGTGGGGAGGGTCAAAAAAAAATTATTGCCCTTGTAGCAAACTAAACCAAATTTTGTATACATAATCTGTGGGCCTCTAGAGAGCTAGAAATGCAAAAACTAACCACCCAAAATGGGGGGGGGGTCAAAAAATGAAAATTCTTTCTCTTGGGCCAAACTCAACTAAATTTTGTATACATAATCTGTGGGTCACTAGAAGGCTAGAAATGCAAAAACAGGGTGCGGAAGGTGGGTGCGGGGGTGGAATGGGGGTGGGGTGAGGAGTGAGGCGGAGTAGGGTGGGGGTGCAGGGGGTTGTGTGGGGTGGAGTCCAGGGCGCTAGGCGGGGGTGTGGTGCGCAGGGTTGGAGGGCACGGAGTGGGGTCCGGGATGGATGGGGTGCGGGCGGGGTTTAGGAACGGGTGCATGGTGCGGGGATGGGGTGCTGGAGAGCTTTGTGGGGGGGAGTGGGGAGGTCCAGGGGGCGTGCCCCTGGCTAGCAAGAGGGCCGCCGAAGGCGGGCCTTGCAGCTAGTATTTAATATTATTATTTATAATCATGTAAGGGAGGGGAGTTAGTTTTTGCATTTTTAGACTACTGGGGGCCCGCTGATTATGTATAAAAAATTTGGTTGAGTTTGGTACAAGAGCCTATATTTTCATTTTTTGATCCTACACCCCCCTCCTTCCCATTTTGGCCGGTTAGTTTTTGCATTTTTATACTTCTGGAGTCCCACTGATTATGTATACAAAATTTGGTTGAGTTTGCTCAAATGGCCTAGATTTTTAATTTTTAAACCCCCTCCAGCCCCCTTAATTTTGGGTCGATATGCATCAAAATATAATCAACTCTTAATCTCAATGGATCAAAACTACCTGTGAAATTTGGTTTTGATATTCACACTAGTTTTTGAGCTAGCTCCACCACAAAAATTTGGTAACGCACAGACAACCAGACAACCAGACAAACTAACAGATATTTTGACAAACAATTATTATCTCGAAAAATATAATTTTTTCAATGTTCACTTATTAGGGCTTTTTTGTAGAGCAAAATGCCATAGTTTCGCTCAATTTTTTAAATCAAAATAGTTAAAGTCGTTTTAGAGATATTTCGAAAAAAGAAGGAAAAAACACTTTTTTCATGCACGATTACAATACTTGACCATACCCTGTTTGCTAAAGTAAAAAAATAATAATAATAAAAGCTTTGTAGCCCAGTCAAATTAGACTTATGCTGGCCAAAAAATATGCACATGCATCCAAAATAAGAGTTATATGAGTTTGCGAGGGTTTCTGGATGGTGCTGTAATTTTTGAGCGTCTAAAATCGACGAAAATTTCACTCTTACCAAAATGAAAGATCATAAAATTTCGTGTCGAATAAAATACTTAAAATTTCAGCTGTTTAGGCACAATCGATGCGGAAAAGTGAATTATATGCTTATTAGGTGGTCACAAGAAATCACTTTTCGAATTTTTGCGGTGCTGACCCCCATTGGCTAAAAAATGAGATTGGCAAAGTTTCATCTTAATTAAATAAATTGTGGCTAAACCGATTTTAAGTAGGTTATTCGACCGTTAGTTTATAATTTCTTAAATTTTGTGCTGTAAGTAGGCCTGCTTTACATGATTTTTAACCGACTTCAAAAAAAGGAGGAGGTTCTCTATTCGACTGAATTTTTTTTTTTTTTTTTGTGCCTATGTTACCTCATATCTCCGCCAATTGTGAACCGATTTTGAAAAAAAATTTGCATTCTGTCCAGTCTACCTTCCGATTGGTCCCATTTTTTTTTCATAGGTATTAGACCTTTTTTGTTAGGTTTGTTCAGGACTAACTTCTTTGTTTATGAACCGATTTCGATGATTCTTTTTTTATTGGAAAGGGGGTATCTTAGGGATGGTGCAATATTAATTTGGTCAAGTTCTGATGATATGATCACTATTAATAACATCATTAAAAAGAGAAAAATAAAAATTTTTAAGAAAAAAATAAAACCGACTTCAAAAAAATTAAATGCAATAAATAAAATACACTAAAAGGTATAAAATAATTATTATCATATTTAGTTACAACTAAACTACGAAATATTAACATGAAATTATTTTTTTAAGTCGGTTCCAAACAGATACCTTTTATGAATCGCACTCGACGGATCTTACTTAGTACGTTTGGTGGGTACGCTTGCTTATAGGTATAGTTTGTTTGGCACCGACTTCATAAAGTAATTTCATGTTAATATTTCGTAGTTTAGTTGTAACTAAATAAGATAATAATTATTTTATACCTTTTAGTGTATTTTATTTGTTGCATTTATTTAACTTTTTTGAAGTCAGTTTTATTTTATTTTTTTTTTAATTTTTATATAATGAAAATTCGGGAATGTTTCCCCGATCTCTAATTATAAACTAAATAAAATTATAACAAGATAATAGTATTAGTAAAAGCATATATATCTAACTAAAGTCAATTTGGTAAATAAATCAGAAATATAGTTAACGTATTTAAAAAGGTCGTTTTTGAAATAAAATTAAGAATAACAATGAAAAGAATATTATAGAGAATTTATTAAAATACAATAAATAATAAAAAAGTAAATATTTCGATGTGTATTTACCTTTAATTGAGTGAATGTACTCGGAGCCAATGTGTCTTGCGTGTTTCTTCAACGCCAACTAAAAAGATAAAAACAATAGAATAGGAACCTTTAATTGATAAGATACGCAGCCGGGCCAATTTCTTCGAAACAAATCTATCGAGAAACATTCGAACAAGTCTCAATTGATCAATTTTTATTATTTTTAAAATATTATTTAAAAAAACGAAATTTAAACAACTATCTTTGTAATTTTTTATTATTTTTGAAAAAATACAGTAAGTATATCTAATTAAGAATCCATAGATTTGTTTTTTATTCTTTATTAATAATTAGACTATGTAAGGGAATGATTGTAAATTTACTCTGAGAGAAGGGTTTAAGTTTGATTTGATGTTAAAATAAGCTGACGTGTTCTGATGTGGCCATCCACTTGACTTTACCATACAACCTCTCTTATATTAAATATTTAATAAAATTATTTATAATCATGTAGGGGAGGGGGTTAGTTTTTCCATTTTAGACTCCTGGGAGCCCACTGATTATGTATACAAAATTTGGTTGAGTTTGATAC
This sequence comes from Forficula auricularia, assembly GCA_024734495.1. NCBI lineage: Eukaryota > Metazoa > Arthropoda > Insecta > Dermaptera > Forficulidae > Forficula > Forficula auricularia. The sequence continues at coordinate 2,250,840 of JALMQS010000841.1, read as the reverse complement.
AAGAGCCTACATTTTCATTTTTTGACTTGAATAGTAAAAAGTAAACTAGCCAGCTCACTTAAGAGTGAAGCTGTTCTATTAATAAATTTAAATATAATAAACTATTTACTATAAAGCAAGACTGATCGACCTTCTAAAGTCTTACCTCCATGAAAATTACATCGATACGGTATGATTCTCGAAGGGGTAAAAATACAACATAAAAAACGTTCTGATGTGGCCATCCACTTGACTTTACCATACACCCTGCCCCCTCACTTATATTTAATATTTAATAAAATTATTTATAATCATCTAGGGGGGGGGGGGTAGTTTTTGCATTTTTGGACTGCTGGGAGCCCAGTGAATGATAGGAAATTTGGTTGAGTTTGGTTCAAGGACATAGATTTTTATTTTTTTGCCCTGGGTAGTTAGTTTTTTGCATTTTGAGACTTCTAGGGGCCCACTGATTAAGTAAACAAAATTTGGTTGAGTTTTTTTATTTTTTATTCCCTCCCCCCCTAATTTTGGCCCCAGAAAAAAATATTTTCGTTATTATAGGTTCATTTTATAGTACCTATATTTCATTTTTCTTATTTTCTTAGTTTAAAAATATTATAATTTTAAATTTTAACCCCCCTCCCCCTTTAATTTTTTGGTCGATATGCACCAAAATCTAATCAACTCTTAATTTCAATGCACTAAAACTACCTGTGAAATTTGGTTTTGATATTCACACTGGTTTTTGAGCTACCTCGTCCACAAAAAATTTATTATTATAAAATAATAAAATCAAAATTAAATTTTAACAGTCGAGTAGAAATTTAAACAATAAATTTTATTCAAGTATTTTGTAAATTTAAAATGATTTTCTGAACGAAGAATTTTATGAAAAAAATCGGTTGTCTGTAAAGTCGGTTTACTGACGATAGTTGAACGTGACAACGTCATAAGAAAATACTGATGGAATGGTATTTTCTTATGACGTTGTCACGTTCAACTATCGTCAGTAAACCGACTTTACAGACAACCGATTTTTTTCATAAAATTCTTCGTTCAGAAAATCATTTTAAATTTACAAAATACTTGAATAAAATTTATTGTTTAAATTTCTACTCGACTGTTAAAATTTAATTTTTTGATTTTATTATTTTATAATAATAAATTTTGTATTGACATTATTTCTTTCAGCAAGTAAACTGAATAAAAGTTGTTGTTCAATTAGTTACTTAATTATTTTTGCAAATTTAATTGTAATTTGTTGTAAAAAAGTAATAATTTTGAATAATTTATTATAAGAATAAACTGTGATTAAATTATTGTTCATAAATCTTAAATTTAAAATTTAAAATTTGGAAACATCATTAAAAATTTTGTAACTGTAGCTTTTAAAAAGCCCGCCTCAATCTTTGTCGCTCGTTCCGCGCTCTCGCTTGCACTTCAAGCCTTAAATGGAACGCCTCAGAGCGAGGTAACGCCGCATGAGTCATGTTTTTTCGTTCTTGCAGCCGGCTCCATCGAATTATAAGACGTTGTCACGTCAAAAATTTAATAACACAGACTAACAGACATTTTGACAAAACAATTATTATCTCAAAAAATATAATTTTTTTCGATGTTCACTTATTAGAGGTTTTTTGTAGACTGAAATGCCATGGTTTCGTCCAATTTTTTTAATCAAAATATTGTCAGCCGTTTTTTAGATATTTCGAAAAAAGAAGCAAAAAACACTTTTTTCATTCACGATTACAATACTTGACCATACCCTGTAAGGAGTATGGTAAAATAATAACCCGTCCGTGGGGCAACTTATATGTCAATATATTTAAGTTTTCAAGTTAAGAGAACATGAATAAATATATTCATTTTCAGCATCCGAAACTTAAGTTTGTTGGATTTCGTCGTTGTGCCAGATTGGGTCTTGAATCATAGGAATTCTCCAGTGGCGTAATTATAACTTTGAGGTCCATGGCAAATTCATCGGCCCTAATAAGTGAACATCGAAAAAATTATATTTTTTGATATAATAATTGTTTTGTCAAAAGGTCTGTTCGTCTGTTAGTACGTGCGTTACCAAATTTTTATGGACGCATTAGCTCAAAAACTGGTGTGGACATCAAAACGAAATTTCACATGTAGTTTTGGTTCATTGAGATTAAGAGCTGATTAGATTTTGGTTGTAATCGATCCCAAAATTAAGAGGGGGGCGGGGTGGGTGGTAAAAATTAAAATTATAAGATTTTCAAACTAAAAAAACAAAAACAAGAAAAATGAAATATACTATAAAATGAACTTATAATAAAAAAGAGAGTTATTATTTTCTTTGGGGGCCAAAATTGGGGGGTTCAAAAAAGTAAAACTATCACTATAAGTTGTAGAACCTTTAATCGATGTATACGAAATTTCGTATATGCACCCTATATAACCTTATGAAAATGAGTCACTATGTGAAATTGATGGTGGCCAAAAAAAGGGGGAGTGGGGGTTAAAAATACTTTCAAACAAAAATCGAAGAAAGCTCATATTTCTAATTAAATATTCTCATAATTAAAATGAGATATTATTAATTGATAATGGACCCAAAATTAAGAGGGGTGGGGGGTTCTTTAAATAATTATAATTTTTTTTAATTCAATATTAAATATAAGACAGGATCCAGGTGTATGGTAAAGTCATGTGGATGGCCACATCGGTTTATTTCATATGTAAGCGGACTAACTCCCTTATCCCTCAAATGTTCTTATTCCATAAAGTATTTTCTTCCACATTATTCTTGCGTTTTTAGTAAAATAAATCAATATCTTACCTTAACAAGCCATCCTTCTCGCCAAGTAGCTGGTCCATGTACTATTACGAACACAAGTTTCATATTTCGATTCCTTTTAATTTTTGTCTATCATGTTGTTCAAAGAATAAGCTCTTTGACGAATTCTTGGAAGAGTTGCTGCGGTGTCGATTGGGTTTCTATTTTTAAGCAGACACTCAATGATACATCGATCTTTATGTTTCCAAAGATAACAACAAAAGAACTTTGATGTCGAGTGTTTTTAGTTTTTAGCATTGATATTTAAATCTTTCAAAGTATTTCAAAAGAAAATAAAAGAGGAGAGAACCTTGAAAGAGCTGAGATGTAAGGCTGGTTACTTGTTTTCTCTAGGATATTTATTTTTTAGCATGCATACAATGAAAAGAGGGCTGGCTATTTTATCGCTGGAGATTTTATTTTTCAGAGGGCACTGAGTGATTACTTTGGTTTAATTTCAGAAGATATCAAGAAAGGAATGAATCTTGTACATGAGTGTGAAAGGGCTGGCTGTGTTATTAATAGAGTTTCTATTTTTAAGAAGGCATACAGTGTTAATTCAACAGATAACAAGAATCTTATAAAATCTGCTAGGTACAGGACATGTCGATAGAATTCTTCAGCATGAATATCGTTAAAATAAAATCTTTGGTTGTATTTCAAAAATAAGATATATGCAGATCTTTCTTAATATTTTTTTATAGTGAACTGTACTAGTAGTGTCTAATCTAGCTTCTGATTGAACATGAACAAGTTTTAATTACGAATCATTTTATTCATTTTCTTTGTCGTTAAGGTAGTTCTTTCGCGACAATCCACACAAAAAGTTTTAGCCTCGTAACCACTCTATACATATGAACGGTGATAAAATTTTAGGTTATGTTTTTTTAACGTGACTGTACTTTTCACACTACTATATCTTCTTTATGAATGAATCATTTCCAAGCGATTGATCTTATATCCCCTCCACTAAAAATAATCGCACAAATATGTTGCGGGAGCTATGATTTATTTAGAGTAGCAATAGTAACTTCACAAACTCACTGCATACTCTCAACTGATTTAAAATGATTTCTTTAAAGAGCCTGAAGAAAATCAGCGAAACGTCGCTATTAATCGTTTAATATAAAACTTGGTTTTACGAACATGAATTTAGGTCATTTATCAAAGATTCTAATAGATACTTTTATATTACAGGGTCTTGTCCCCTCGGGAGTCGAATCCAAGCTCCTACATGCAATATAAACATATCTATTAAAATCTTTGATAAATGGCCTAAATTGTGTTGGTAAAATTAATTAATTATATATCACAAGTTGATTTTGAGAAAAAATTCAATCTTTCTTTCTCAAATAGATACTCATTTCTTTACTATAAAACTTAGTATTTTTTAGTGACCGACCGAAGTTTGGGTTTCGGTCAAAAATCGGCCGCGCCGAAACTCAGTGTTCGTGTTTTGTCGAACATATTTTATCTACTAGTGCTAAACACAAGATGTCAATGAATAATATATTAGTCTTAAGAATATTGTGAACACAATTAAAATACTCAATTAGTGAGTCTAAACTTTATATCTAAGTGTTGATTTTTGACAAAGTTTACTTACAAGAGTTAGTCATTAACATGTTTATATTTTTGTTCATGTTAAGGAGGTTCTTTCGCGACAATCCACACAAAAAGTTTTAGCCTCGTAATCACTCTAAAATATGAACGGTGCTAAAATTTTAGGTTATGTTTTTTAACGTGACTGTACTTTTTACACTACTATATTCTCTGATCTTCTATGATCTCTGGATCGTTTCCAACCCATTGATATAAAATCCCCTTCACTAAAAATAATAGCCCAAATATGTTTTTTTATTTTTTATCAAAACTAGGAGGTAAATAATTTCAATTTTTTTTTTTTAAGTTACTCCGAATATATTATTCTAAAAAATATTAGTTTTCCATCAAGATGGTGAAAGTCCTTCAATGAAAAAAAATAAAATAATTATCATTTTCCCACCCTTTCCCTATCTACTATTTGTAAAAAAATTCCATTTTTAATTGCAATTATTTCATATTTGGTGTGATAAATCGTCTTCAAATTTTAACAGTCTGTGTATTATGCTTTTAATGACTTATATTCCAAGTTTCGAAGACTTCTTGAATTTTTGCATTTGTGAAAGAACTACCTTAAATTGATAATATAATATAAATAAATATTTTTGTTACATACTTCAATTACTGTTGTTCAATTCATTAACACGAGCTACTCTATACATACTAGATATTATACAATACAAATTTTTACAAGTCTAAAAGTTTCAGTTTCGGCTGAAAATCCTGTTTCGGCCGGACACTAGTATTTTTGTCCCTTTTCCTCTGAAAAATTGATTTATTTGAAAGGATTAATGTATTGGAAGGAAAAAAAACTTAGAATACATTTGCTTGTTGATTTATTGATTTCAGTCATTATTTTTCCTAAAATTCTTAAAAGGCGCTGCGACTACAAATAAAATGGCGGCAGCAACACAAGACATTAGACATAAATAAGAGACCCTGAAGGGCACTGCCGCGCCCAAAAAGCGCCCTTTGAAAGAGCCCATATAACTGTGGCTAGAAATATTAATTTATCGAATGATTTAAACATCTAATTATACTAATAAGGTGTTATTTAAAGTCACAGGTCACATGTCGGCGTTTGCTGATGCTACACCAAAACCGCCTACATAAATTAAGCGAGGCGGGCCCCCAGCGTCGCCGGCCGCCCCCGTGTCAGCGCCTGGGGGTCAAAAACAACGAGATCGGTTTGATACCTTGCGAAGCCCTAAAACAAGACCTTCGATGGGACTGGAGCCTCAACGAAGGGCTTGGCAAGGGCACGAAAACAATTTTGTCTCGGTACCATCAACAAACGTCACGAATGGAGCGCCGCCTGCGCCGCCAACGCCGAGAAGGAAAATGTTCCCCAGAGCTATTGGTTTGATGGCTTCAAACGATGAAAAAACGTTAAGGTTTTTAAAAGATATCCTATAGAGATATGTGTGAATGTGTGCGAGTGTAAGTAAGCTGGAAGATAAAAGTGAGTGGGAATAAAGAAATAATTCATAGAAAGGATTTAATACATTTTCATGAAAAATATAAACTCACATTTGATGATTTCTTTTCACGAAATCAAAGTTTTCTTATAATTTCGAATGAATTATTGAAGATTGAAATTTTTATACCATGATCATATAATTGTAATTTATAATTTTTATTATCAATTAATATAATATACAACATTTCGATTACTATTTCTGTGATCGATATCAAAATCGAAAGCCCCGACAAGCCATCCATTACATTTCCGAATCATGACAAATAAGTAATGAAATTATTAATATATAATATAAATATATGAGTAATATATTATAATTGTCATAATTTGAAAATGTAATGCGAGGCTTATGAGGTCATGTAAATTCTTGGCTGTGTATCATATACAGTCCAAACATGAGCTTTCGCGCTGTTGATAACGATCACAGAATTAGAAATCGAAACGTTCTGTGTTATAGTAATGTTTATTATATGATATTACAATTATATATAAAGTTATCGATTAAAAAGTTCAACATTAGACTGTGTTTCATATACAGTCCAAACATGAGCTTTCGCGCTGTTGATAACGGTCACAGAATTAGAAATCGAAACGTTCTGTGTTATAGTAATGTTTATAATAGATATTTCAATTATATATACAGTTATCGAATAAAAAGTTCAAAATTAGACTGTGTATCATATACAGTCCAAACATGAGCTTTCGCGCTGTTGATAACGGTCACAGAATTAAAAATCGAAACGTTCTGTGTTATAGTAATGTTTATTATATGATATTACAATTATGTGGTTATCGAATAAAAAGTTCAAAATTAGACTGTGTATCATATACAGTCCAAACATGAGCTTTCGCGCTGTTGATAACGGTCACAGAATTAGAAATCGAAACGTTCTGTGTTATACTAATGCTTAGTATATGATATTACAATTATGTGGTTATCAATAAAAAGTTCCAAATTAGACTGAGTATCATATACAGTCCAAACATGAGCTTTTGCGCTGTTGATAACGGTCACAGAATTAGAAATCGAAACGTTCTGTGTTATAGTAATATAATATTACAATTATGTGGTTATCGAATAAAAATTTCAATCTTCAAAAATGCGAAAAATCATCAAAATTTCAAGTCTTTATAAAATCGAATGAATTACTTTTGGCACTCCTTTGAACTTCCAGATAGTGAAAGTAGTTTTAGGTAAGAGGGGATTTATAGTACGGATCTATAGAGAAGAAGAAGTTTCGGAGACATTTATATCATCAGTTGAAGCTTAAATAAATCCACATCCGGCCAGATTAACTAAACATATTCTGGTCGAATTTGGAATATACATATAATAGATCGTATATATATATATATATAGATAAATTTATATATATGTAGATATATATATATATGTATATATAAAGACAGAATACACAAAGATTATGTTAACATTTGAAACATTTAAAAAATGAATTTTTTTAGGGGATTTTTCATTTTTTTGGGTATTTAAAATAATGTCTGGGAAATATTTTCTGAAAAAATCTTATTCTAAGAATAGTTTTGAGTGGTCCTCAACTATTCGTTGGGATACTGGGAAGGGGGGTAGGTCGTTGTCGAGTACCACTCTTTGTGTTGTCGTCGCCGCAAGACACCCGTCTATATTTAAATAAGATGCTTGCCGCAAGACACGACTAACAACAAATGAAATCAATCCAACACATTCGACCGATTTATAATAATTATAGTTTCATTTTCATTATTTTTTTTTTTTTTTGAAATTCGATTTTTTTTTCAATTTTTTTTTTCTTTCAATTCTTTTTTTCATGTATTTATAATAATCGTTTTTTTTTTTTCGAAACAAGGGAATAATAATTAATAATTAGGGAAATCGAAATGTGTTAAATGTTCCTATTGCTTTAACACATAAAGTCCCTTTCACATTAGTGTTTTTTTTTTAATAAAGGAGCCCCTCGGGCCCTGGTGTGATCTAGACCAAACCACAAAATGAAAATAGTACAATAGAATTCACAATAATAATAATAATAATAATTAAATATAAAATAAATAATAAAATAAAAAATAGTGACCGATTAAATTTACGATCACTGATGGTCTAATTTTTTAACAAGACCATTATATATATTAACAAATACAACTAACCATATGTTTGGTCCAAAAACGCCAAGGACTGAAGGGCTTTTAAGAGTTGTATTTCATCTCTTAAAAATAAACAGTGAATATATATATATATTTTTATATATGTGTAAATATGTATGTATGCGAATGTAAACATAGACGCCGACTTTACAATAAATTAGAAATAAATATTAATTTCTTTTATATCAAATGTTTTTTTAAATAGTATTAAGTAGTTTTTAATAATATATTAGTAATCATATTATTATTATAATAATTATTATTATATTATTTATATTTAAAAAAACGCTAAATTGCTTCGTTTCTTCTTTGACTATTCAGTCCGTTCATCCACAAGCCCAATTTTTTGAAGTCGGCGTCTATGCGTTTCGAATTCTATCTTTGTTGATTTTTTCTAATCCTCTGCCAAGATGCAACTGCTTCACCAGGTTCAACTCTTCTCGTTCACTTCGTTTTTCGTTTTGATATCTTCTTATTGCGTGTACCCGGTTCTGAAAATTAAAAACAAAACATCAATATTAATCCAATTCAGTATTAAAATAAAGTTAAAAAAAAATTATTCAAGAGGATTAATGGTTCAGGAAGTTAGAAAAAAGAAAAATATCTCCAAAACCAATGTTTCGATTTAAGGACTTCGGATTATTACAAAAATAGGATATAAGTTCATTATGGTAGCCCTAATTTTTCAACTTTCTAAAAAATCCCACCCCCCCTATCTTAATCCCGCTTCACACGAGACATTTTCTTCTACTTGTTCCTTACTTGTTCGGCTAATTGTAAATTTGGAGGCATGGAGGGGGGTCGAAATGACGTCACTCCGGACTGTCTTACTAGCTTGCTTGCTTGATTCAAAAGAAGAAAATGACGTCACCCCGAACTGTCTTACTAGCATGCTTGCTTGATTCAAAAGATAGACCATGTTCTAAAAAAAAAAGTTAAGCTACTTGATCCTTGTAGTAGCAGCCAATCGGAAAGCATTATTTTATCACGTGAGTGACATGGACCTTGGCACAATACATCAGCTGATATTTTGTTTCTCAATGTTAAACTCTTTAATGCAATGAATAAAGAGAATATGCCTTCCAAATTCCAAAAATGGACTCAAGAACAAATTGAAATATTAATTGATGCCTTTAAAGATGAGCAGAGTTTATATGCATTCATTGTCTGGACTGACACTTGCGCGCGCAACCTAGTCGGCCAACTTGAATTAATTTCTGAAAAAGCTTCGTGTGAAGCCAACAGGCGAAAATTCAGCCTGACCGAACTAGCTTCAAATTGCAAGTAGGGCGAACAAGTTAAGAGCAAGTAACAGAAAAAGCCTCGTGTGCATCAGCCTTTATTTCAAACAACAAAACAATGATCTGTGGAAAATTTTAGCTCAATCGAACAAGTGGGAGGCGACTCTCATCGACTATAGTTTTAAAATTTTCGCCCATAAAGTAGATTAGATATTGAAGGAGACAATAAAAAGTGTGTCTTCTGCTGGAATTATAAATTTTATTTATTTATAACGAGACTATAGTTTCGAGGGCTTTGCCCTCTTCATCAGTCTATTACAATGTATTCACAGGAATTAATTTATGAATTTCATAAATTAATTCCTGTGAATACATTGTAATAGACTGATGAAGAGGCAAAGCCCTCGAAACTATAGTCTCGTTATAAATAAATAAAATTTATAATTCCAGCAGAAGACACACTCTTTTATTGTCTCCTTCAATATATAAAAATTCTGCTACTCTTGGCAAAAACTTTCAATTTAGTAGATTAGATATTTTTACTTAATTTTATTTCTAATCTCTTGTTAATGCAAGCTTTCGTTATTTAAATTTAATTTTACGATAGTATATTATTTGCTATTGCTAAAAGTTTATATGAAAAATCACCAAATGTTTGTAGTATGAATTATGTTATGAGATTATTCATTAGTTATTAAATAAACTTATACCATTATTATTATAATTATTAGATAGTAAATGAGTGTGATTAATTCTGTGTTAATGGGAGATATAATTTTTATTTCGTTACAAAAGAAAATAAGTGGTTACAAAAATGCGTTATAAAACATAAACTAACTTTTTTAAATATAAATAAAAAAAAAATACAGCTAAATTATAATCATATACACTTATAACTTTAACTAAAAAATCCGTGACACTTTAAAAAAAAATTTTAATTAAAATTGAAAATAAAATACTAAATTCTTAACGTAATATATAAAACACAATAAAAATTAAGTAAAATCTCTTAATAGTCAATCTCTATTTTTCAACAAATATATTCACAATGAATATTACAAAAAATCAATTTTTTTCTCTCTTTATTTTAATATTAAAAAAAATTCTTTCTTTTTATTCAAAAACAAAATATATATTAGGAAAAAAGATAGTCTTCTTGAAAATAAAAAAACAAAAAAAATTTTATTTCTAAAAATGGTTAAAATTTTTTCTTAAAAATTAATATTAATAATTTATCTGGAAAAGAAATAACGCGGAGAGTAATATTTTCAATGTTAAATTTAATCAATTATTTATTTAATTTGCTCTATTATAGTATATATTATGAAAAAAAAATTACTTGTTATTTTTTAAGAAAAAAATCTTAAATTGACAAAACAAAAAAAATTATAAAAATCTACTTAATTTAAGAAATATTTAGTAAAGAAATCTGAAAGGCCGTGCAAATATATTAAGAATCTCATCTGTAGAAAAACTTGAATCTATCTATTTTATAAATTATTAAGAATCGATAGATTGGAAACTAATCCTTAATAAAATTGGGGCAACAATATTAAAAAAAAAAAAAAGGAATATTTTAATCACTCACAAAATGATTGAATGAACATTGAATCCTAATATATCTATTATTGTTCTTTGCAACAATCTTGATAATCCTTTTTATTCAATCGTACAAGTAAAAATTATTGTATTCCTTAAACGAAATATTTATTTAAGGATAAAATAATTGAATCTTGTAAAAATTAAATATAAACTGCACTGGGAATATAACAATATTAATATAGATTTTAATTATAGAATAATATAAATATAATAATAACCGTGTAAAATTAAACTCTGAAAAATATCTATATCTGTATTTATTTAGATAATATTTTTTCTTCATTTTATTATTGTTTCGTTAAAGTTTTTAATTCGACCATTTGGGCTATATTTAAATTAAAGGAAAGAGTCACTATTTAGGACTAACAAGAAAATTAGACCTAGTAAATTAACGTGAGAGTATTTTCCCGATAATTATACTATTAGAGAAAATAAAAAATAAATAAAAAATAAAACCCCATTATGTCGAAATTTAGAATTCACAAAAATAATGTTTAAGCAAGTAAAATAGTTAATTTCATAAAATTCTATCCTACTAAGTTCTAATATATTCATAATTTCTATTTTAATAATAATATGATATATACATTTTTTTAACTGTATTAAACATTACAGATAAAGTTAAAAATGATATATAATATTATATATAAAAAGATTATTGATCTTTTAATGAAATAGATCAATAAACTAAAATTAATTTTTTAACTCGACATTTAATGTTATATTTTTTATTTATATTTCTCTAGCCCCAATTTGCACGGCTCAATATATTCTTAAGTCTAATTAGTTTTGACTCTAAATAATATAGAAATAAATTAACAATAATATAAGCGAGCTTTTAAAAAAATTTAAAACAAATTAATCAAAAAAAAGTAGATTTATATTAAAAAAGATAGGTTTATTGCTTTAAATGAATAATAAATATATCATTTTAATTTTAGATTAAATAAACGGGACCTTAAATTGTTAAAGGTATAAATAATATAAATTTCAGTGTCAATCGAGATATATTTTTATTCGATATTTTATATCGATAATATTATATCGAAATATAAATAATTCCACTTCGAGATATATTTTTATTTCGATATTTTATATCGATAATATTATATCGAAATATAAATAATTTCACTTCGAGATATATTTTATATCGATAATATTATATCGAAATATAAATAATTCCACTTCGAGATATATTTTATATCGAAATATAAATAATTCCACTTCGAGATATATTTTATATCGAAATATAAATAATTCCACTTTGAAATATATTTTATTCGATATTTTATATCGATAATATTATATCGAAATATAAATAATTCCACTTCGAGATATATTTTATATCGATAATCTTATATCGAAATATAAATAATTCCACTTCGAGATATATTTTTAATCGATAATATTATATCGAAATATAAATAATTCCACTATCTTTTGTAATATTAATATATTTCTTAATAAAAATTTGTATTTCAATCTTTTAAAAGTTGTCTCTTGATATTGTTAATTTATTTCGTTTTAATTAATAACTTATATTTTTTTATCATTTCTTTATTTCTTTAAAAATCTCTTTATTTAAAATTCTTATCTGACAACATAAAAAAAATTACAAAATTATACATTCATTGATTGTTAGTATCCCTTCACGGGTATAAATATGAGTTTATTTTTTATGTACTAATATCACAAAAAATAGGAATAGTTAGTAAGTATAACAAACAGTTCGATACTAAATGGGTGATCTAGTGGAAAGGACGGTGCTTGGGAGGAAGACGGAGCTGAAAGGAGGCTTGCTACTTGACGTAGTGTGTTGCAATCAACTCACGGGTCAACTCCTGTCTCCTGTTGGCCGTTGGTTTGCGGGACGGATCCTGCAGCAGAGGCAGAGGCCACCGCATCCAGACCGATCTCGGAAAGGGCACGCAGGGCTGTCAAAGCAGCCTGGTCGTGCGAAGCCTCGGTTGTACTTCCCGCACCGTGACATACGTGAGGGGGTTCCGTTGATAAAGAAACCAGCGACAGATACTCGCTGTGATTTCCCTGTAATACAAACAAATAACATCAGAAACCTGAATTTTAAAAGAGTTTAAGGTAAGTAGTTGTTTCACGATATGGGTTTTCTTAGGATTTTTTTGAAATTTAAACAGATTATTATATAAATACTTCTGCATCGATTGGTGGCAAAACGAAATTTATATATATTATATTATTATACAATATAGTTCCGGAGATATTAAATTCCAAATATAGAGTTTTTCAGACTCTTATACATTGCACTATACGAGATATCGGAAAGTTTACATACATATTTAATTATAATTAATAAAATCTTCTTACTATTGTTATAAAAAAACTAAACCAACATTAAACAATAACTAATACATTTTTTAGGAAAATTTTAATTCATAGTTACAACACAATTTCTGATATAATAATGAATAAATAATGAAAAACGTATAATGGAAAATTTACACAAAAAACAAGCTGACAACAACGTATTGATTTAACCTTAAAAAGTGGCTGAACTTAAGTACTTTTTTGAAGTTTTTTCGCTTCAGCCATTGTCGCAACAGCTTTCAATCGCTTATTAAGAACTTTTTGTTTTATAAATCTTCCTTTATAATGTACTTTATCTGACATTTCTATGATAAAATATATACAAGCTCGGACAGTGTTGCCAGATTTGTCAAACGAGCATTTGGTTAATAGTGGTACATAAACAGCAAAAAGTTTTGGGCTTATGAATTGTGAATCCTTATTGTCTGTTCTGAATACTCTAGAATTAACTTTTTGCTAATATTGTCGCGAAACAACTACCTTAAGGTGAAACATTTTTAAATAAGAGTAAATAAAATTGCAAGGTAAGTTTCGAAAAATAAAACAAATTTATGTTTTGTGTTTTATCTCGACATATAAATTTCGGGTTATTAAGCCCATCATCAGGAGTTCACAAGGAAAACTGAATTCAAAATAACAAAGATGATTTACAAGTAAAAATTTTTTGGAAGAAGTGTTGGGGGAAAATGATACAGTACTAAGAAACTCAAAACATATTCAGTAGAACCTCGATAAACCGGCACACTTGAGGATTTGCCAATGCCGGATTATTGAGGTCTTTTAAAAAAAAAACTTACGCAGATGACAGCACCCTACATAACGCCCCTGCATCGCATAAAAACCGTTCAGACATTGCCTCCTCAATTAATTTAGACTTAGGCAGACTTAAATACTGGGGATCCCAAAACTTAGTTAACTTCAATGCGGTGAAAACTCAGTCTTGCCTTATTTCTAGGCGCGTCGATAGAAACCTCCCAGACAACATTCGATTCAAACTCACTGGAATTCAGGGATAAAATTTCAATGCTAGACGTCACACTAGGATCTGACCTTTCTTGGAATGACCATATCTTAACCACTGCTAAAGCTTGGTCTTCTATTTAGGTCTAGGCGCTATTTTACTCCCAGTCAACTTCTCACACTGTATAAGGCTCAAATTCTTTAAGTGGGAGATAAATTTAACCTAATTTATCGAACGGAGAATTTACCAATGCTCGAAGCCCCTAAAAACTTAGTAAATTGGATATTAGATTGTATCTAACTTTCTGAGATTTGGCTCGTGATCCCAGCTTCTTTCCTTCTACTCTGTTCTTTTCACGATAGAGGGGCCATCCCATACAGGCCTTTAGTGGATGCACCTTCTGGTGTAGCTCCTTCTCATATCAATATCATTAAAAAAAAAATCGTCCCTGTCTCGAATATGGCTCTTATCTGTGGAGAGGGGCCTCCAAGAATTCTCTTGACACACTGGATGCAATTCAGAAGCGAGCAATTAAACTAATAGGAGACCCGTCCCAAACTAACTTTATAATCGTCTAATTGTATAAAATTGTATTTGATTTGCAGTCGCTGAAGAAATCACAAATAAAGTGAAGAAACGTACGTCATATTTAATATAAAACTCTGTGATTGATTTATTTATCCAATTTCTTACGATCATGTAAACTATATCAGTTTTCTTCTTGGGTTTTTTTCAAATTGCCTCATTTCTGAGGTCTATTAATTCAGGCATTGTTTTTTTCTTATAAAACTAATGTTTAAATATGCATTACTTACTTTTGGGAAATCGGAGAATTGCACCTGGAAACCAAGTAACTGCGCCAAATAGAGGAGCTGTTCCTTGGGCTTAACGATTGGATTTACGATGGGGGCGGCAGAAATTTGAGCGGCTGCCGCCGCCGCCGCCGCAGCTGCAGCCGGAGATGCAAGTCCCAAAGCTGCTAGGGAACTTACAACAGGAATGCCAGTTCCAGGTCCAGAGCCCGGAGATCCTTTAGCCAGTGCTTCTGCTGTCGGAGAGTTGCCCGCCTTCAGAAGTTCCTTGGCAATTGTTGCAGTTGTCTGCAGATTGACGCCCGGTGATTTTGGGGGCGTGGCCGCGTAACCAGAGACCTAAAATCAATTCAATTATTTAATCCGGCACTCTGAAGCAAATCCTGTATTTAGACTAAGTCAATGTTACAATAATTTGTCACAACGATTGGAAAACTTTCTGGATTTCTCCTTAAGTATTAACAGAGATGCAATTTTGCTCAAAAAGCTAACACTAATCTATGAGTGAACATTGTATTGTATTTATTTTGATTAGTTTTGTCTATTGATTAAATTATTAAAGTTGTTATAGGCAAGTGGGGACTGTATTTTTATGCAGATAATTTATATTTTATTCCCAAAGTTTCGTCAAACTTTGTTGACTTTTTCAGGACTCAAATAGTTAACTTCCCTGCATATTTTGTCATTTTTATAAAAAAAAATTATTTTATAACCATAATTTTAATGTATTATTTTGTTTTTTTTATTGTTATTGTCTTATTTTATAAGTTATTATAATGTATTATTTTGCTTTTTACTTTACCATACAGGGTATGGTCAAGTATTGTAATCGTGCATGAAAAAAGTGTTTTTTTCCTTCTTTTTTTCTGAAATATCTCAAAAACGGCTAAAACTATTTTGATTAAAAAAATTGAGCGAAACCATGGCATTTCGTTCTACAAAAAAGCTCTAATAAGTGAACATCGAAAAAATTATATTTTTCGAGATAATAATTGTTTTGTCAAAATGTCTGTTAGTCTGTGCGTTACCAAATTTTATGGACGAGTTAGCTCAAAAACTAGTGTGAATATCGAAACCAAATTTCACTCGTAGTTTTGGTCCATTGTGATTAAGCGCTGATTTGGTACATATCGAGCCAAAATGAAGGTGGGGGGGTTAAAAATTAAAAATCTACGCCATTTGAGTAAACTCAACCAAATTTTGTATACATAATCAGTGGGACCCCAGAAGTCTAAAATTGCAAAAACTAACCGCCCAAAATGGGGGGGGGGGGGGGGTGTAGGGCCAACAAATGAAAATCTAGCCCCTTGTACCAAACTCAACCAAATTTTGTATACATAATTAGTGAGACCCCAGAAGACTAAAAATGCAAAAACAAACCGCTCAAAGTGGGGGGGGGGGGGGGTCAAAAAATGAAAATCTTGGCCATTTAGCAAACTCAACCATATTTTCTATACATAATCAATAGGAGCCCAGAAGTCTAAAAATGGAAAAACTAACCCCCCTCCCCTACATGATTATAAATAATTTTATTAAATATAAGTGAGGGGCCAGGTTGTAATGGTAAAGTCAAGTGGATGGCCACATCAGAACACGTTAGCTTATTTATCTTTGGACTGTTTTTCCATCAATTCTAGAATTCTGTCCCCAAAATAAAATAGTTCTAATTTATTATATATAAAAAAACTGTCCCTAACAAGGAGGGAATTTCACTTACAAAGAAAATGCATTCTGTAATGGAAACTCGAACCTTGTTAAGACAACCTTTTTAATAGTTGTTATGAGCGTTTTTATTCGTCTACGGGTAATTAAAAACATAGAGGAACAGATAAAGCACTTTATAAAATGAGTTAAACTGTTCTAACGTAGTCGTATTGGGTTTTGAAAGATTTAAGGTTGTAATTAAGCTGGATATTGGGATCTTGGACTTGAGAAAATAATTAAAAGCTAAATTTCCAAAAGTTGCAACACTTCGACTTCTTCAGGCAATTTTTAAGATCTGCTTTCTCGTTAATAGATATATACAGACCATTAGACTAGATTTTGCAATGACATAATTGACAAGGCTTAAACAAGCTTAATACAACAGATACTAAAAAAAAAAAAAAAAAATCTCAAACAAAATCCAATTTTTCAAAATCAAGATTTTTTATTTGATTTTTTATTTGTTTTGTTTAGTATTTGTTGTATTAAGTTTGTTTAAGCCTTGTCAATTATGTCATTGCAAAATCTAGTCTAATGGTCGGTATATATGTATATCTATTAACGAGAAATAAATTTTAATAATTTTAATAATTAATATAACAAAGAATAATTGCTATATCAATGAGAATTGTTTTGACCGCGCTTATTTGAAAAAGATATTTATCACGAGACTACTGCGGTTATGCTATTGAAGTCTGTGGAGTCTTAAGTCTGGTCCAAGAGAGAAAAAGATGTGATCCACTTAGCTACAATCCAACGTCATTTCGCTAGACATTCGGATGGATCACCGAGTGAATTTGAAATCTCAAATGTTATATATTTAATCTCCCAGTCCAGAGCGCTCGGTCTATTAGCATGTATGTTAGATGCTTGCCATAAATTAACCGAATGTTTTCTACATTTGATTCAATCGCAAATCAACTGTAGGGAATTTTTGACAAATATTGAGTGAAAATAATATTTGAACTTATATATTTCTAACTTGTAATAATGATCTTAAATAAATTTTTATAATTTTTTTAATTAATATAACAATAAACTAATAGACCGAGCGCTCTGGACTGGGAGATTGAATATATAACATCTGAGATTTCAAATTCGCTTGGTGATCCATCCGAATGTCTAGCGGGCTATATGAGAAATGACGTTGGATTGTAGCTAAGTCGATCACATCTTTTTCTCTCTTGGTCCAGACTTAAGACTCCACAGACTTCAATAGCATAATCCGCAGTAGTCTCGTGATAAATATTTTTTTCAAATAAGCACGGTCAAAACAATTCTCAGTGATATAGCAATTATTCTTTGTTATATTAATTAGAAAAATTATAAAAATTTATTTAAGATCATTATTTCAAGTTAGAAATATATAAGTTCAAACATTATTTTCACTTAATATTTGACAAAAATTCTCTACAGTTGATTCGCGATTGAATCAAATGTAGAAAACATTCGATTAATGAGAAAGATGATCCTAAAAATTGCCTGAAGAATTCGAAAAATATAGGACGAAACGTGTTGCAACTTTTGGAAATTTAGCTTTTAATTATTTTATTAAGTCCAAGATCCCAATATCCAGCCTAATCATTTTCAAAGATGGACGATAACAACCCAAATTTAAGGTTGTATGAAGATATTGAGACAAAGGAAAAAAATCCTACCATTTGATGAGAAAACGAATTGTCGAATAAATGGTATACCTGGGCAGTGTCAGCCATGAGTAACAAGCCAGGAACAAGTTGTCTGCCGCTTGGTCCACCTGCTGAAGGAGTAACTGAAGCCACTGCGGCTGCTACCGTCGAATTGATATCAGATCCTCCACTTGCTCCACCACTTCCTTTATCTGGGGTCTCATCGAGAAACATGACTTTGCGTGCTTTTTCCACTACATTGATTGAAGATGATGAATGATCTGATGGTACTTTAATGGCAGACTTTCCTGGGGCTGGAGGACAAGTTGGAGTGGAAGTAGGCCGAGAATAGCCTAGATGAGTTAAGAGAGCTTCAGCAGCTGCACGTTTCGCAAGTTTTTTATTTGGACCACATCCAGTAGAAGCGTGTTGACCAACTTTAACCTAAAAACAAACAAATAATTAAAAAACGATTAGCATATTCACCTATACCTAAAATTATTATACTCATTTGAAGGTCAAATTATTATACTCATTTGAAAAATTATATCCTTCATAGGTTTTCAAGGTTACTAGCTTTTCAAGCTTACTATTTAACTGGTTTATAGTTTCACCTATAGTGGATATGTAAATTGAAGGAGACTATAAAAGAGTGTATCTTCTGCTGGAAAAATAAATTTTATATTTATTTACCATATAACGAGACTATAGTTTAGCCTTCTTCATTAGTATATTAGAAATGATTCACAGGAATTGATGTGTGAAAGAGAGTTTTACTGTGAATCAATTGTAATAAACTGATGAAGGAGGGCAAAGCCCTCGAAACTATAGTTTCGGTATAAATAAATTAAAAATTTATTTTTCCAGCAGAAGACATATTCTATTATTGTCTCCTTCAATTTATAAAAATTCTGCTACTCTCGGCAAAAAGAAACTTCAATTTAATTTAAAAGGATATCGTCGGCTTAGAGTGTAAACCTGCTAACTCCATTTTTTATCAAATATTACATTTTAATACCGTCCGAAAGAAAAAGAGTTGCAGCATCCTCCAAGTAAAATTGCTACTTAAAATTACGATCGTAAGTTGTAGAAAAAAAATGTGAAAAATATTTTTTTCCATAACAACAATATTAAATTTTGTTTGTTTTTTCTCTGCCCTGTAAAATTTCCTTGTTGTAAGTTAACAGGTTTACGCTCTAAGACGACGATATGTAAATGCTAAAAATTATATTAAAACTAGGTATGAAATTTGGTTTTCATATTCCCATTAGTTTTTGAGCTAGCTCGTGCACAAAAATTTGGTAACGCACAGACTAACAGACTAACAACCTAATTAATTTTGGGCCGATATGCACCAAAATCTAATCAGCTCTTAATCTCAATGCACCAAAACTACGTGTGAAATTTGGTTTTGATATTCACACTAGTTTTTGAGATAGCTCGTCTACAAAACGCACAGACTAACAGACATTTTGACAAAACAATTATTATCTGGAAAAATATAATTTTTTCGATGTTCCCTTATTAGTGCTTTTTTGTAGACCAAAATACCATGGTTTCGCCCAATTTTTTTAATAAAAATAGTTTCAGCCGTTTTTTAGATATTTCGAAAAAAAGAAGCAAAAAAAACCTCTTTTTTCATGCACGATTACAATCCTGTACCATACATCCTGTATGGTAAAGTAAAAAGGAAAATATAAAATTAAATAAATGATAAAAAAAAAATAATGTTTTTAACCTCCATAACAAACTCCCGTCTTCTTGGAACTCCTCTTTCTTCAACTAGAGTGTAAATAGGTTCTTTCTCTTTCTTCGCTTGTTGAATCTGGATAAGTCGAGAGATAGGATTGACGTCCTCAGTTCCATTATTTCCGCCACTGGCTCCTCCGTTGTTGACGGGTCCTGCGTTTCCTGTGATATTTCCATAATCTGTTTCAGTTTTCTGCTCCTTAAAATAAGAAGAAAATATTGATTTAAGTTTGGTTGTTTGAACACATTATTATTAGAACTTTTGGAAATAAGCCACATTGTTGTACTGTTTAATTTATTGATTTAAATACTGATAAACACAAATACATGACGTTTCGATCAGTTTTCAATAAATATATTAAAGATTGCATAATGTGGTTGATTTCAAAATGTTCTAATAATAAACAAAAAAAAATGTTAAAAATTTATGTATAGTATATCATTATTAAGAAATTTTATATTTATAAAAATATACAAATCTTTTATAAAAAAATTTAATTGAAATCTCAAAGTTTTGGGAGAATTTCTCGCTTTATCAATGCACTTTTAAGAAATTGCTTTAAGAAAGGAAACTATTTTATATTCCTTTTTTAAAGCAACTATTTTTGGAATTACAGTAGAGCGTCGATAATCCGGACCTTCGTTAATCTGGATTCAATTAATTGTACAGTAAGCAGTGGCGTATACACGGGGGAGTTTAGGGGTCAGACCCCCCCAAAGGCAGACCCTATCTATCTGTTAAATCTAAAGTTAAGTAGGTAAACAGCGTGAGATAGGAATCAAGTTTCTAGGATGAATGGTTTTCATTTTATGAAGGAAAAACTGCGATTTTCGCAAAAAATTGCAGTTTTTCAAAACTTCAACCTCATTGCGGCACAGGTTACCATTATCCAATTAAGATGAAACTTTGTTTGACTTGTAGCAAATTTAATCTAGTTTAAAAATGTATAGAGTGGTCTTTGTCGAAAACGTGCTCCTCCATGGCCAAAATGGGGAAAAAATCGAAAAAAGTGCGAGTTTTTGGGATATTCAAAAGTGATCCAGGGGGTTGTTTTTTTGGATCCCCATAAAAAATCGAACTACTGGACCAATTAATCGACTCGAAATATTGTCCTCTTTAATTTACTATAGGACGGTTATTTACAAAATATGGACCGTTTTCTAGTTATAAGCAAAAAACTGGAAAAAGTCCAAAAATTTCGAGGTTTTTCGTCCACCAAAAGTTGTCCCCCACACTTATGAGGTCGCAAACTTAGATTGGCATAAGTACCTACACCATATCAAACTTTCCCGCAATTAATGTAAGCTGAAACCCCCCTATATACTGGGCTATATATCCTTTTAACTATGGTAACTATTATAGTATTCAAGTCGTGGGTTTTTTCAAAATTTCAACACTAAAATTTCAAAAAATGATTAAAATAAAAAAAAAGAACATTGGATTTCCTTCATTGACTTTTCAAAACCCTGAAGAAGGAGGGAATAGCCTCCGAAAAGTCGGTTTTATGAATAAAAAGATAGTTTAAATTATCTTCTTCTTTTTGGACTGCTTCATCGATATCCACTCAAAAAGAACATTGTTGTAAATATGGACATGGGTAGGGAGTATTTATTTCTAGATGCTCAAATAATTGTAAAATGAAAAATA
Source organism: Forficula auricularia (assembly GCA_024734495.1). NCBI lineage: Eukaryota > Metazoa > Arthropoda > Insecta > Dermaptera > Forficulidae > Forficula > Forficula auricularia. Next base: position 2,229,149 of record JALMQS010000841.1, on the reverse strand, counting down.
AATAAATTTTAATTATGTATGTACATATTGTACATTACATATTTATGTATTTTCTTTCATTAAAATACATTATAAGTTCATATTAATTAATGGTTTTATTTATTTGCTCCAATTATTTAACCATTTAAGTGAATTATGAACGGTTTTAGCAAGTTTTCTTTTTGTTATGACCTCAAACGAGCTTTTTACTTTACCATACAGGGTATGGTCAAGTATTGTATCGTGTATGAAAAAAGTGTTTTTTTTCCTTCTTTTTTTGAATAGCATTTCGGTCTACAAAAAAATCCTAATAAGTGAACATCGAAAAAATTATATTTTTGTGGACGAGCTAGCTCAAAAACTAGTGTAAATATCAAAACCAAATTTCACAAGTAGTTTTGGTTTATTGAGATTAAGAGCTAATTTGATTTTGGTGCATATCGACCCAAAATTAAGAGGGGCGGGAGGAGGGGGGTTAAAAATTAAAAATCTAGGTCATTTGAGCAAACTCAACCAAAGAGGGGCCAGGGTGTATGGTAAAGTCAAGTGGATGGCCACATCAAAACGTGTCAATTTATTTTGGTTCTTTTCGAAAATCCGGACATTTTGATAATCCGGACAGGGTCCGGTCACAATTAATCCGGATTATCGACGCTTTACTGAACTTAAATTTCCATTGATAAAGGGAGAAATTCTCCCGAAAAGTTTGGATTTCAAATAAACCTTTTGAGATTGTATTTTATAAAATATTTGTATTTATTATATATTTTGAGAATATTAATCAAATAACAAAAGTGTGTATAATTACCTGATGATAAACTTTTATTAAATTACGAGATTTCTTTTTTCCAGGATTGGATTTGCGTTTAATTCGAGATGCCACAAGAGTAGGTGATGGCGGAGGTAAATTTCGCAATTCTTCAAGCATTTTTTCTGCTGCTCGTTTCTTGGAAATTTTCTTACCATTGCCTTCTCCAGTCGCTATCTAAAAAAACAAAAAAACAATAAAAATAAAATATTCATATACATCTTTACATGAAATTTAAGGTAGTTGTTACGGCAAATGGGTTTTCTTAGGATTTTTTTGAAATTTAGACAGCTTATTATTTAAATACTTCTGCATAGATTGGTGGATATGAATTATGAATCCTTATTGTCTGTTCTATATATTCTAGCAGGCGCGGATCCAGACCTCTGATTGGGGGGGGGGGGGGGGGGGCGGTCGCCGGTATATAAGATCTACTTTTGATCTCGGAAGTGTGTCGCGATCGAATTGTCCAAGCGGGGGGGGGGGGTCGCCCCCCCTGGATCCGCGCATGTATTCTAGCATTAACTTTTTGCTAGTATTCTCGCGAAACAACTACCTTAAATTTAAGAAAAATAAATAAATACCTTGTCACCAACGGCACACTTTGTTACAAATGTTCGCATATGAGGAGGACCCTTTTCACTAACAACATCAAATGTAACATTATAAGATCTTTTTAGAGCGATTTCGTGTACAAGAGAAATTGGACTCTTGAGTTCGGTATTAGGATCTGTCGGAGTATCAATTACTTCGTTTTCGTCTAAAAAACATAACAATATGATTATTAAACCACTCATTTTATTATACATTTTTTTATTTCATCATACGCATAATACAATGCAGATTGGGCAAAATAGATCAAGTCAGGGTGGGGATTTTTTTGGTACTCAAACTTGACTTAATCCCTTTTAGGTAATAAGTATTAAGTGAAAAGTTTATTTTTCAGCAGTTTTTTAATTTTAAATGGTGGTTTTTTTAATTTATCGATTTTTTTTTTCAATTAATCCTTTTTGCCCAAACTGCAATCATAATAATGTGGTGAAGTATTGAAATAAATATACTTTTAAACATTAGTTTAAATTAGATCTGACAAATCAGAGGAAAAAGGAACAATTAATCACCGAAGGAGACAATAAAAGAGTGTGTCTTCTGCTGGAATTATAAATTTTATTTATTTATAAAGAGACTATAGTTTCGAGGGCTTTGCCCTCTTCATCAGTCTATTACAATGGATTCACAGGAATTAATTTATGAATATTCAATATATAAAAATTCTGCTACTCTCGGCAAAAACTTTCAATTTAATTAATCACCGTGTTAAAACATGCGACCAATTGCAACGTTTCGCCAATTTATTGTGGCTTCATCAAGCTCTTGATTTTTAAAACACTCGAAGTCGAAGGTGTACAGTTGGTCTGTTTGAATCCATTGCGTACTCTAAACAATCATTGGTGTTGTATAATAAATAAATATATTATATATATTCTAATTAGCAAGAAAAGAATTGAATGGCGAAGTGTTTTAAAAATTGTTTAAAAAATTCGATGAAGGCACAATAAATTGGCGAAACATTGCAATTGTCGCATGTTTTAACGCGGTATTTAATTGTTCCTTTTTTTTCTTCAGATTTATCACATCTAATACTGACAATAATAATAATTAGTTTTAATTTGTTTTGTTCAAGGGAACTCTCGAAATTTTTAAACAATTATATTTAATAGTCGTATAGTTTATTCCCGCATATCGAGTAATCTCATTTAATTATTTTGTAGGTTCGTATCCTGTCGAGTGACTCATTCATTTTTTCGAAAAATAATTAAATGGTTCTCGATATGTAGAATTAACTATCAGACTATTAAATATAATTATTTAAAATTTCGCGGTTCCTTGAATGGTCAAGTATTATTCAGGAAAAAATAGTTTTTTTCTTATAGCTAATTCGATTGCATTCGCTGGCATACTGACCAACATACATGGGTACTATGAAATTTGTCAGCAAAAATGTCAAGGGTGCATGGTCAGCAGAGTATAATAATGTCAGTACACCCAAGTGTATTCAGTCGAATACGCAATTAGTTAGTATATGTGAGGAAGAAGCATATCGTCGCCTTAGAGTGTAAACCTGCTAAATCCATTTTTCATCATATATGACACTAGCTGAGGACCGGGCCTTCGGCCCGGTGTCACCTAGCCGCTGCCGGGGAGCGTCTCGTTCATACCAATTTAATAATTGAAATTTAAAATGATACTGTAAGTATTGAAAGAATGTGCTGAATGAAATTGATTCAACAATAAGGAAAGATTTATTTAACACATTGGCTAAGCACGATCACTATCTGACCAATCAGAATCGTTCTAATAATTTAACGCTTTGCCATTGGCTATGCACTGGCCAATCAGATCGTTTGGAGCATATAAACATATATACATACATACTTTTCCATTTCAAGTATATAGATAGATAGATATTAATGTCGTTTGGAAGAAAAAGAGATGCAGCATCGTCCAAGTAATACTGCTACTTAAAATTACGATCCTAAGTTGCAGAAAAAAATGTGAAAAATAGTTTCTTTCCATAACAATATAAAATTTTGTTTGTTTTTCTCTGTCCCCTAAAATTTCCTTATTGTGAGTTTACAGGTTGCAGGTTTAGACTCTTAGGCGACGATATATAAAAGTCACTTATGTTTAAGTCAGATTCTTTACTACAAAGATAAAACCACTCTGTTCAAGTAAATATAAATATTATAAAAAATTTTTAAGAAAAAATAAACCGACTTCAAAAATTAAGTGCAACAAATATAAAAATACACTAAAAGGTATAAAATAATTATTATCTTATTTAGTTACAACTAAACGACGAAATATTAACACGAAATTACTTTTTAAAGTCGGTGCCAAACAAACTATACTCTATAAGCGAGCGTACCCGCCAAACGTACTAAGTAAGATCCGTCGAGTGCGATTCATAAAAGGTATATGTTTGGCACCAACTTCAAAAAGTAATTTCGTGTTAATATTTCGTCGTTTAGTTGTAACTAAATAAGATAATAATTATTTTATACCTTTTAGTGTATTTTTATATTTGTTGCACTTAATTTTTTGAAGTCGGTTTTTATTTTTTTCTTAAAAATTTTTATTTTTCTCTTTTTAGTGATGTTATTAATAGTGATTATATCATCAGAACTTGACCAAATTAATATGACACCATCCCTAAGACACCCCTTTCGATAAAAAAAGAACCATCGAAATCGGTTCATAAACAAAGAGGTTAGGTCTAAACAAACCTAAACAAACCTAATAAAAAAGGTCTAATACCTATGAAAAAAAATCGAAAAAAAAATGGGACCAATCGGAAGCTAGACTGGACCCAATGCAAAAAAAATTTTCAAAATCGGTTGACAATTGGCGGAGATATGAGGTAACATAGGCACACAAAAAAAAAAAAAAAAATTCAATCGAATAGAGAACCTCCTTTTTTGAAGTCGGTTAAAAATGAAGAATAAATATTTGATTTTTATGATTAAAGATTAATAGATTAAATACTTTTTATAAAATAAATATTGATTTTAAAAAGTGTTCAATTGCTTGTATATTAATTCATACCGATTTGTCGATGGTTTGGTTGTTCATCTGGAAGTGGAAGTTGTTTAAGCTGAGAGACAGCCTTGCCGGCAGCGTCATGTTTGGCGGCCTGGGCAGTTGGACCTTCTCCGATGAATTCACGGGCGCCAACTCTTAAGCAGACGTGGAACATTGTCGGTTGGTATGCACTACCAGGTGCGCTTCCAGGACCTGTCTTGTAGTGAAAACGCTGGTGAAAATAGACAGGGATAATAAATATTAATTCATCATACTTGGGAATTTAAAAAACTGCAACTGATCGTTGCTAAACTTTATCCAAATTCATTTGAAATATTATATGTTTGTTCCTTTATTATTAATCAGATATCACTTGCAATTTGTAGTTCATATTGACATTAATTCAAAAATAATTCTCATTTAATAGTCGAGGAATAACCATTCCACATTGGATTTTTGACATTTCGGTTATTATTGTAACCATTGCTGAAGACATGGAGGAATCGACTTAAAATCAAAAATAGCCATCGATTCTCATCTAATACTTGAGGAATAACAATTCTACATTGGGTTTTTGACGTTTCGATTATTATTGGTAACCATTGCTGAAGACATGGAGGAATCGACTTAAAATCAAAAATAACGATCGATTCTCATCTAATACTGGAGGAATAACCTTATTGCATTCCATTTTTGATGGCTGACACATCATACGGAAGAATAGACTTAAAATCTAAAGGACTAAATTCTTTTATGGCAAACAACTCAAACTTGAGTTGTTTACCAAAAAAGAATTTAGCCTTTTTAGATTTTAAGTCTATTCTTCCACGTTTTCAGTAGAGGTTGCCATTAATAGTCAAAACATCAAAAATGGAATGCAATAAGGTTATTCCTCTAGTATTAGATGAGAATCGATCGTTATTTTTGATTTTAAGTCGATTCCTCCTTGTCTTCAGCAATGGTTACCAATAATAATCGAAACGTCAAAAACCTAATGTAGAATTGTTATTCCTCAAGTATTAGATGAGAATCGATGGCTATTTTTGATTTTAAGTCGATTACTCCATGACTTCAGCAATGGTTACCAATAAAAACCGAAACGTCAAAAATCCAATATAGAATGGTTATTCCTCAAGTACTAGATGAGAATCAATCGCTATTTTTGGTTTAAAGTCGATACCTCTATGTCTTCAGCAATGGTTACCAATAAAAACCGAAACGTCAAAAATCCAATATAGAATTGTTATTCCTCAAGTATTTGATGAGAATCAATCTCTATTTTTGGTTTAAAGTCGATTCCTCTATTTCTTCAGAAATGGTCACCAATAAAAACCGAAACGTCAAAAATCCAATATAGAATGGTTATTCCTCAAGTACTAGATGAGAATCAATCGCTATTTTTGGTTTAAAGTCAATTCCTCTATGTCTTCAGCAATGGTTACCAATAAAAACCGAAACGTCAAAAATCCAATATAGAATGGTTATTCCTCAAGTATTTGATGAGAATCAATCGCTATTTTTGGTTTAAAGTCGATTCCTCTATGTCTTCAGCAATGGTCACCAATAAAAACCGAAACGTCAAAAATCCAATATAGAATGGTTATTCCTCAAGTATTTGATGAGAATCAATCGCTATTTTTGGTTTAAAGTCGATTCCTCTATGTCTTCTGCAAAGGTAAGGGATAAGAAAACAACGCAGTTGCTATGGTTACTTATAAAATTTCCTCCCAAATTTTTAGCATTTCACAGAGAGAAGCCTATCCATTCTTATTTAAGCACGGCTAAATGAGCTATATTAAAAGGTTCAAATGAATAAATTCTAAAGAATTTAAAAAATTAAAAAAGTACTCTCTTACTCTAGAGTAAAGTACTTTAAAATATAATTTTACTAAAAACTTTATTTATCCTTTTTTGTGGTCCCCAAGGTACTTAATTAGGATATTAAATTTCATCAAAATTGGTTAAGTCATTTTCAAGATATTTAGAAAAAACTAAAAAAGTACTGAAATAAAGTACTAATGTTTGTGGGTCGATATGTACCAAAAACTAATCAGCGCTTCATTTTGTTAAAAGAATGCTAGGTTTTCAATTTCATTTCAATCCGTGCAACGGTGTGGAAAAAATCGTGGGCCAAAAAAACGATAACATACATACATCCATCCATCCATACATACATACATACATACATCCATCCGCACGCACTAAATGAAAAAATCGCACTTTTTGGCCTCTCGACGAGACCCCATGTAATTTTTGGCAAAACCGTCACGTGCTAAAATTCAACCTAATTGAATACTACAATTTGTGACTTTAATTGAGTCCATGGGTTCCGTAGTCTTTACCTGAGGACCCTTTGAAGCCACGCTTGCCCCGAGAGCGATTACAATACTTTACCCATGCTTTGCATTGGATAAAGTAAAAAAGAGTAACAAATAATCAAAAAAGAGAAAATGTGCATTTTGATAGGGGAAAATGCCGTAGGTTCTAGGGGAAAGATATTTAATAAAATATAAATTACTAGGTAGGATTCACAATTAATGATTTATTTCATATAAATTAAATAAATCTGCTACTCTCGAAAAAAAAAAACTTTAATTTTCGGTGAATTGTGTTTAAGATTTGAATTTTTAGTTAAAACACACATAGCACTGGTCGAAAAATTTAATAAATCTAATAATGGATTCCAGTAGTGTTCTATGCGCTGGTTATAATGCACTTCATCCGTTCAGAGTTTTGAGATATTATCGGTCAAAACAGCGAAAAAGGCCATTTTGACCTATTTTCGAGTCCCATTAGATATTAAACAGCAATATTTGAAATCAAAATATTTTGTTGACGTAATAGAAAACAGCTTCCTCTTTGATTTTCAAATTACCACTTGTTTTTAGCTCAATTAAAACTCGAGTTATAACTATAAAATTAAAACTACAAGATTATCAAGGATAATAATAAACATATATAAAATAAATAGAGAAGTTCTGATGTGGCCATCCACTTGACTTTACCATACACTTCTTGTTGAGTTTGGTACAAGAGCAGATTTTCATTTTTTGCCCCCCCCCCCCCCCATTTTGGGCGGTTTTTTTGTATTTTTAGTGTTCTGGGGGCCCTCTGATTATGTATACAAAATTTGGTTGAGTTTGCTCAAATGGCCTAGATTTTTATTTTTTGACCCCCCCCCCCCCTAATTTTGGGCCCAGAAAAAAAATATTTTCGTTATTATAGGTTCATTTTATACTATATTTCATTTTTCTTGTTTTTTTAGTTTGAAAATATTATAATTTTAAATTTTAACCCCCCTCCCCTAATTTTGGGTCGATATGCACCAAAATCTAATCAGCTCTTAATCTCAATGCATCAAAACTACGTGTGAAATTTGGTTTTGATATTCACAATAGTTTTTGAGCTAGCTCGTCCACAAAATTTGGTAACGCACAGACTAACAGATAACTAACTAACAGACATTTTGACAAAACAATTATTATCTCGAAAAATATAATTTTTTCGATGTTCACTTATTAGGGTTTTTTTGTAGACCGAAATGTCATGGTTTCGCCCAATTTTTTTAATCAAAATATTTTCAGCCGTTTTTGAGATATAAGCAAAAAACACTTATTTCATGCACGATTACAATACTTGACCATATCCTGTATGGTAAAGAAAAAATATGGTCTTAGTTTTCATCAAAGGGGAAGCTGTTTTCTATTATACCAACAAAATATTTTGATTTAAAATATTCCTGTTTATTATCTGATGGGACTCGAAAATAGGTAAAAATGGCCATTTTCGTCATTTTGACCGATAATATCTCAAAACCCTGAACGGTTGTAAAAAATCGGGAAAGTGCATTAAAATCAGCGTATAAAACACTACTGGAATCCATTGTTAGATTTACGGCAACAAATTTTTGTTTAATTTTTGTCGAGCAGTTTAATTAATTATAATTATACGAATACGAATAAATAATTATAATTAATTGTGTGTGATATAACTAAAAATTCAAATCATAATCAAATTAATCACAAAAATATATTCTCGAATTGTGTTTACTTACTTGATGATGATACATTTGCTGGCCAGGTCTGTAATTGAAACCATGATGTGATGGTTGTGGTGGTTGTTGCAGATAAGGAGGTCCTGGGGCAGAAGGAGGCGGTGGTTGAGCAGGGGGTGCAATTGGGGGAGTCGTTTCGAGGAAAGTGTAAATCGCTGGCTCTCCGCGTTTCATAGCCAACGCATTGAGCTCTACTGTGGGTGTGACATTGCTTTTGCCAAGTCGCACATTACGAGCTGTTTTCGGGGGTGGATGTTTATATTGTGTGTGCTGAAGAGCCTCATTGGCTGCACTGTGTTGAGCTTTCTTAATACTTGCTCCATCGGATGCATATTCTTCATCACCAAGTTTTAATGTGACAGTGAATACTTTTTTATGTGCGGGACCTTGTTCGTTTGTTAACCTGTATTGGTGCTGGATCTGAAAAAACATTTCAAGTCAATTAATCATTATTGTTATTCAGTTCTATTATTTAGATATTAGATGTGACAAATCAGAGGAAAATAGGAACAATTAAACACAGAGTTACAACATGAGATCAATTGTGACGTTTCGACAATTTATTATGGCTTCATCAGGCTCTTGATCAAATTTATAAAACACTGTCATTTATTTTCCTGCTAATTAGAATACATACATATATATATACCAATATGAACACACTTATTTATACTATACTGAGGGGTGAACCGCGATCTAATCTGCTGTACACCTACTTCCACTTGTACTTCCAAGTATTTCCAAGTACTTCCAAATATTTCCAAGCACTTCCAAATATTTCCAAGTACCTCCAAATATTCCCAAGGACTTTCAAATCTTTCCAAATATTTCCAAGTGTTTCCAAGTACTTCCAAAATACTTCAAAAGAGGTGTACACCTACTTCCAATCGCGGATCACCCTCGTACTATACTATTAATTATTTTGAGTAGCCAGGAACGGATTCAATCCAGACTAACTGTACACCTTCGACTCAACAATGTGTTTAATTGTTCCTATTTTCCTCTGATTTGTCAGATCTAAGTCAATTAATATTTATTTAAAACTCTTCAAAAAATTAAAAGTATAATTGTATATAAGTACTAAAATGGCTATAATCCAGAGAAACAACTTCCAAAAGAAAATATATGAGGATATTGTGAAGCCCAAAGGTAACATAGTTGTTATTCCTCAAGCATAAATAAACCAAAATTACCTATTATTCATTTTTATTCAAAAAAAAGAAACGTTTCAGCTTGTAGCCAAGCCATCTTCAAGTTGCAACTAGAGTTTACTGTGTGACAAATGTATGTAATTTGTTCCTTATGTGCATTTGTATTTTACAGACTGAAGAAGGCTTGGGGTAGAGGCTGAAACGTTTCTTTTTGAATAAAAATGAATATTATTTTATAAATATAAATAAATACAAGCCTTATAAAAAACGTTTATTTAAAATCTAAACGTTTCGGGATAATTTCTCCCTTTACACATGAAATTTTAAGAAATTTGAAAAAGAATTGTTTTAAGAAATAAATATAAAGCTGGTTTATAACTATTTTTTCAAATTACTTAAATCATTGATAATGGTAGACATTTTTCAGAAACTTTTCGATTTTAAATAAACGTTTTAAGAATGTTTTTTATAAAAGATTTGTATTTATTGATTGACTTTATTCTGAAGAAGGATACCGATTAGAATTGGCGTAAATAAAAATATTACACCAAAATATGGACCGCATTTTTATTGAACTACCGTTTAATTGATTGTTAGATAAGTAAAATTCAAATATTGCTATTTTAGATTGAGACAGCTGATGAAATGATTTTTAGTAAACTGAGAAAGAATCAAAACATTATTGATAAGAATAAGAATCAAATCAAGCAAGATTGCTTTACCAAAGTGTTTTTGATTTAAAAAAATAAGACATGAAAAATAATATTAAGGTAGTTCTTTCGCGACAATCCACACAAAAAGTTTGAGCCTCGTAACCACACTCTATACATATGAATGGTGCTAAAATTTTAGGTTATGTTTTTTTAACGTGACTGTACTTCTACACTACTTATATCCTTTTTATGAATGGATCGTTTCCAAGCGACTGTTATATAACACTAATTATATCTTAATTCTTTTATTACATTAAATGAAAGATGATTTGTTGACAATCCACACAAAAGTTTTAGCCTCGTAACCACTCTATAAATATGCACGGTGTTAAAATTTTAGGTTATGTTTTTTTAACGTGACTGTACTTTTTACGGTACTATATTCTATTATATGAATGGATCGTTTCCAAGCCATTGATATTTTATCCCCTCCACTAAAAATAATCCCCCAAATGTTGTTGTTTTTTATTTTATAAAAAAAACTACGTGGTAAATAATTTCAATTTTTTTTAAGTTACTCCGAATATATTATTCTAACAAATATTAGTTTTTCATCAAGATGATGAGTCCTTCAATGAAAAAAAAAATAAAATAATGATCTTTTTCCCACACTTTCTTAATCTACCATATGTAAAAAATTTCATTTTTAATTGCAATTATTTCATGTTTGGTGTGGTAAATCGTCTTCAAATTTTGTGCCCCTAGTAGCACAATGTTTCAAACTATATAGTAGCTATATAGGGGCTATATAGATTCTCTGGCCCCAGTAGCACAATGTTTCAAGCTATATAGTAACTATATAGGGGCTATATAGATTCTCGAAAAACTTGTAGGCCTCCTAGTAGCACAATGTTTCAAGCTATATAGTAACTATATAGGGGCTATATAGATTCTCTGTCCCTAGTAGCCACAATGTTTCAAGCTATATAGTAACTATATAGGGGCTATATAGATTCTCTGTCCCTAGAAGCGCGATGTTTCAAACTATATAGGGGCTATATAGATTCTCTGTCCCTAGTAGCATTCAAGCTTCGTATATGGGGGCTATATAGATTCTCTGAAATCTATATAGCCACTATATAGTCTGAAACATTGTGCTAGTAGGGGTGTTTATTATGCTTTTAATGACTTATATTCAAAGTTTCGAAGACTCCTTGAATTTTTGCATTTGTGAAAGAACTACCTTAAATATCTCGTATTCGAATAAACTATTTGTATTGTAATACCTTATTGAACCTGGCTAGCTCGTTAACCAGGCACATCGGAGTTTTCTCTTTCGTGTTTGCCAAATGATTGGAGGCCGCGGCCGCTGCAGCTGCATTGGCTGCTGCAGCAGCGGCGGCTGTAGACGCCTGATTCCCTCCCCCGTTTTGGACCATGGGCGGCGGCTGTGGTTGTGTCTGAGGGGCCGGCCTCTGCGAGTCATTTTCTCCGCACCCAGACATGCCTTGAGAATTAACAAAACATTTTAGTATACGTTAGAATTAGAATAGATAATAAAATTAGGCTAAAAAAAATGTATTATTCAACTAATTTTTTTAAAATTAATATTGAAGTGAACATGTTTGAAAAGATGAATTATTAGATAAATGGGTTTTGAAAAAATTAAAAATTTACAAGAAAAAGAATTAATTAATATTTTATTAAGCCTTAAAAGTGTTTTCTTGAGCAGGCTGGTATATCTTAATGGAGATTTAATAACTCAAGAATAGTTAAATAAAAAATTAAATTAAATAATTTATTGGAATATCCTTTTCAATATTTCACAAACTGACGACGTTTCTTTAAGGGCCAGTAGTATGTCGGTTGGTAAAGTCTTTGTAAAAGTTGACAAATGGTAAAACCTTGGAATTCACCTTGTGGCCAATCCACCGAGCACAAGGTGAATTCTACGGTTTTACCCTTTACAAAGTTTAAAAAGAGTTTACCAACCGACATACAACTGGCCCTAAAAGAATGTCCTTCTTTAGGGCTTAAAAGGGTCTATGAAAAAAGCTTTTAAGCACTTTCTTCTTGTCTTCTTTAACTTATTTGATGTTTTCATTGCCATTAACATCGAAAGAATCATACAAAAATGGTTATAAGCTTTTTCATCGACCCTTTTAAACCCTGAAGAAGGAGAAATGATAATATGAAAAGTTGGTTTTTAAAAGTTTTTCAAGTGTAAAAAAGGTCGTTCCAGTAAATTACTAAATTCACAATTTTTTTTTCATTATTCTTGGGCTGTTTTTTCATCAAACCTTAAATCTGAACAAAATTTTTTCATGATTTATCACTTCAATAATTTTATTAAATATTTTTCAAAGATTCACATTTGAATTAAGTTAAATAAAAATAAAAGAATATAAGAATTCAGGTTGACGATAGATTACATTTTTTAAGAAAATCACAAGAGGGTGTCATCCGAGGGGTGAACCTCGATTGGAATTAGGTGTACACCGTCTTTGGAATTATTTGGAATTCATTAGATAATCTATTTTCATCTATTGTTTTCTACTTGGAAATGAAAGTGGAAGTAGATGTACACGATTTTAGGTCGCGGTTCACCCCTCGGTGTCATCTATTAGATGTGAGATGGAGTGGATTAGTTTTAATTTTAAGTCAGAGGGTTGTTTTTAACTCTTCACAGCCATAAGAAGGGTTCACCTCAGAGGACTGCTGATTTTAGCACTCGGGTTCACTTATCGAGGGGGGTAAAAACAAACCTTCTAGACATATAATTAAAAATTATCCATTCCATCTCAGATCTAATAGATGACAACTTCTTGTGATTTTCCTAGAAAAACAAAAGAATTTAAGTTTAAAAAATAATAGAATTTCAATATGTCTATAGAAGGGAAGAAAATAGAATATAACTAAAGAGAAAACAAAGAAGATAAAAAAAGTCATTTTAAAGGTCAGTATTACACTATCATAATAAGTTTGAGTTAAATATCTGATAAAATTTCAAGTTTGTTAGTGTTCTATTAGACTTCATATTAGTGTTTTTACAAAATGAAAGAGGAAAGACTAAATATTCTTCTAAAGCGAATTCAAGTGCAATTTCTAATATACTTGCTGTTAAAAATAAAATAGTGATTAGTAGGTTGCCAAAGTAAACAGCAAAATTTGTTAGATACAATCTGAAGATAAATAAATGGTTAATTCAGTGAGAATGCTTCATTTGTCTAGCCTTCTCTTGAAGTAACGAAGAAGGTTTTGAGTGCAAGGGTTAAAATAATTTCATATAAAGACCAGAAGGCATTGATTATTGATAGCTGATATGTTGTAGTTGATTGTTGTAATTATATTCGGTTTGGTTAGATGTTATTGTAGTTGATTGTTGTAATTATATTCGGTTCAGTTAGAGGTAATTGTAATTGATTGTTGTAATTCGGTTCGGTTAAATGTTATTGTAATTGATTGTTGTGATTTTATTCGGTTCGGTTAAATGTTATTGTAATTGATTGTTGTAATTATATTCGGTTCGGTTAAATGTTATTGTAAATGATTGTTGTAATTATATTCATTTCGGTTAAATGTTGTTATAATTGATTGTTGTGATTATATTCGGTTCGATTAAATGTTATTGTAATTTATTGTTATGATTATATTCGGTTCGGTTAAATGTTTTTGTAATTGATTGTTGTAATTATATTCGGTTCGGTTGAATGTTATTGTAATTGATTGTTGTAATTATGTTCGGTTAAATGTTATTATAATTGATTGTTGTGATTATATTCGGTTCGGTTAGATGTTATTCAGTTTAGCTCTGTTGTTCTGTTGGGAAAGGTTCATTTGACTACTCTCTTTTACTGGGGTGTACCAAAACCTAGCCGAACTGAATCTGACTTAAACAAATTGAACAATTCTTCAATTAGTAAACTTTGCAATAAAGCTTATAACAACTAGTATCGTTACCTCCAGGATTGAATCAGAAGTGATGTAAATTAATCGAAATTTGTAGTTTTTCTGATGGATAATTGAATTATTTGTATCCTCTTCTTAAGTTTGCATAATTATTCCAATTAATTCTTGACAATTATTTTGATTTTTTTTTAATCGAGATATCTTATATTATATCACACACCCTTAGAATGAGACTATAAATGGCTTCTTTAGAGAAAATTTTGAATAGTAACAACTCCATTTCTATAAAACGAGTAGTTTTATATTATAAATAAAAATATATATGATAATTGAGAATTACTTTGAAATTTTAGAGCTGTTTACTACCACCTGGAGTTTTGCAATTTAGAATTTTAAACTCAGTGGCTCAAATACAGTTTTGAAACTAAGACAAACTTAATTAATAAAGTAAAGGGAGTGTAGTTTCACAGTGAATGAAATAAAACTCAGAGATTTATACAAACTCAATATATTTCGGATTATTAGTTCATCATCAGGAGTTTACAGATTAACTTTGTTTTATAGTTGTTGCTGTAAAAACCAATGATACTGGTAATAAACTGTCTTATTTGTAAATATGGCAGTTTTGTTCTTATGTAATTGAGAAAGGGACACAAATTCGAAAAGATATTTTGAAATAGTTGGTTGATTAAATTAAATTTTACAAAAAGAAAGAATAATAAAATAATGAAATGAACTAGAATGGAACAAAGATATACTTATAGTTCACGTTATTTTTACATAAATATCATTAGAAAGGTAAATACTTTGAAAATATCGCTTATTTATTTACTTGATTTATTTAAAGTGATAGTGCAATACGGGCCTTAATAAATATATTCATATGATAAATAAAATATATTTTAATAATTTGAGAATTTTAATAAAAGCCAAAAAAATCTATTCGTACGTCCAAACCGAAATTTGCCTAACGTTGAAGTTACAACTTAAAAAATCTATCTGTCATCACAAGCTACTCAATAATAAAA
This sequence comes from Forficula auricularia, assembly GCA_024734495.1. Lineage (NCBI taxonomy): Eukaryota > Metazoa > Arthropoda > Insecta > Dermaptera > Forficulidae > Forficula > Forficula auricularia. Next base: position 2,213,985 of record JALMQS010000841.1, on the reverse strand, counting down.
TAAAAATTATCGCCCTCTAAAGTGCCCGCATCACCCCTCCGGGAAGTTAAAACTAGATTAAAAGAAGCTAAATATGTGGGTATATTTTTCAATTTACCATACGCACTTGAGATATTAAGAACGATGATATATGGATGAAATCGGAATACGCATACTTGACGTTTAGTCTTGAGATTTTTTTTAAAATAATTCTTCTTCTTAGAGTGCCATGCCCGAAACGGTCGTCGGCGCCTCTCCACATAACCTGTGTTGAGTGTGTTTAGTTGTTTTACACAGATATACGGGACCTACTTTTTAACGCCGGTTCCGAACGGCTAGTTTGGAGAGGTTGACTAGGCAATTATATTCTTGGTAGGTTGCCATTGCTTTCCAAGAGGAGGCGATGCCATGCCCGAAACGGGCGTCGGCGCCTCTCCACATATACCTGTGTTGGGTGTGTTTGGTTGTTTTACACAGATATAGGGGGACCTACTTTTTAACGCCGGTTCCGAACGGCTAGTTTGGAGAGGTTGACTAGGCAATTATACTCTTGGTAGGTTGCCATTGGTTTCCAAGAGAAGGTGACCGCAAATATCTGCCGAGAATTAGTCTCGAACCAGCATACTTCATGTCACCGGCCCGACACTCTAACCACTGACAGTCGCCTCTATAAAAATAATTACTATCTCTTAAAATATTATTTACGATGTTTACTAAACAAGGCTTTTCTGTCGGCCTCGTGTCAGAAAATCTTTCTTATTTTTGTAAAAAAATTATATTTAGGCTTAGTCTGTTAATTTAATTGACCAGTTTCTTCCTGTGATGAAATGCTGAATTCCTGCCAGTCCACCCTTCAGGCTAGATATATCTTAAGTCTACTTAGCAAATCTACTAGTGCTCATTCTTGTAGCATTGTCTATTTTCTTATTTCTCTAGACAATCTAACCAAGCCAGGCTTCTAATGTTATTCTACCCGAAAGTTTTAAATTTTCTTTATAATCATTCTAAATTAATAATTTTTTAACCTATTAATATCTACATTAATTGTTTTGATTAATTATAGCCAAGCATTGTGCGAAAATTTTATAATTGCGAATCCTAGGAGTGCATGCATATTCAGAAATTTTATATAGTTGCCAGGAATCTAATAGAAAATTTTTAAAGAGAGGTTTCCTACCGTTCTGGGAGTCCTAGCGTTTTAGAGTTTTCTATATTAATAGCTCATTCTTGTCTATGCTATGAATACAAACCAAATACATATAGTTTGTCCAGCGATAAGTTAATAAGTCTGTTTTTAACAAAAATTAATTATATTCTATATGTTAGAGGACATGGAACACCTCTTCAAGATCAATCAGAAACAAATTAAAGAAATGAATTCGTGATCTCTATTGAGATCTAGAGAGTGCAATTTTCTTCCTCTCTTGTCCCCTATGGTATTTGTAGATAAATTTATTTTTCACTCGATCACTTGAACTATTCATGTTTATACATCGATCCTTAACTAAGTGGAAAACAAATAATCAAAATACTACAATAATATGATGAAATTACAAAGTCATAAATAAGCAAGACCTCAAGAAGTTCTAAAACTTACGACTCTTGACTATTATTTTGTTATCACTTTTGTAACTTTAGAATTAGAAGCAGAAACGTTGTGATCCACAAAATTTTCTCATTAGAGGGCCTAACCCGAAAAAGGATCAGATTCAGATCATTAGTCTGAATAAAGGACCGTGCGTCACGACTTTGGCGCCAACTGGCGACGAAAATGTATGCTTTGGGGGATGATTTATTAAACGACCAAGAGAAAAAGACTTGCTCACGGCCCCTTAGGCTCAGTGCACTCTTTTATCTATGATATATACTATAATACAATATTTGCCCAAATTCTCCCAAACATTTGAATAAATAATCACATAGAGCAGTAGTGCTGCCTCTATGTTTAACGCACGGTCCCTTTTGCAATTTATTAATTAGATAAGAACAATAATTTCACCAAACTATATCAAAAATGTGTTAGTTAAAATGTTAATATGAAAATAACATTTTAGTCTTTCAAGATTTTATTTTTTAAATCTTGTAAGAAGTTACTTTATGGGTTTGGTATGGACGTACTTCAAGTTTTACTTAAATTTATTCATTAAAATATATATATGCATATATTTTATTTTCATTTTCTTCAAAATTTTTTCTTAAACATAATTGAGGAGCCCAAAAATCACTTTTTTTCAAATTAGTCTACGCACTGAATTATCATCATAGAGAATTCAGTGCGTAAACTAATTTGAAAAAAGAAGTGATTTCTGGACTTAAGTGTTTTCCTCTTAAATTATTCTATACAGAATTATTTTTTTGTTCTTTTAATTTAAAAATAGTATATATGAATATATATCACCCTAATTAAAATAAATGATCTTAAGGTTAAGTGAAAAATTTGTTTTTGAAGACGTTTGAGGTGAAGGAAATCTTTGGAAGGCTCAGGTTGAGGTTCTGGTTGGTGGTCCATCCAAGCCCCCACCTGTTTGTGGCATTTTGGGGACGACGGCCGGCACATGGGGGACGGCGGCGATGGATGCCGGAGGTGGTGGTGGCATCGTCATCAACACGCCGGGGCATCTCACAAGACCTGGCATCAGATCGAGGCCTAACTTTTAGTAATTGAGAAAAATATATTCTTCGGCTTAAAACTTTATACTATTTTCAATTTAGCTAATTTTTCAACGATTATTATCATTGGTATTCACTGCGTGCGCAACTGCGCAATCCGTGGCCAAAAAAACAACTTCAGGTACAATAATAGTGTATAAAAGCAATGGGCATTTACGAAAAATAATTAATTTTATAAAAAATACAATATTTAAAAGCTAAAATAATAATAGATTTCCGTAATAAATAAATATGATAATAAACAATTAAAATAAAAGCTTGAAAAATATAATTTTTCAATTAAAAAAAAATCTTTAAATATCCTTTTGTGGTTGAAATGTCATAATGGATAAAATTATTAAAACTGGCTGTGAAAAAATTACCCATTCAATCGATTTTAATAAACAAAAAGTAAATTAACAAGTAAATATCGAGTACGTGAAAATTTTGCTGAAGATAGTAGTAGTCCGTAGTATTTTTGCTGAATTGTCAAAGATAGTCTGATTATAAGTTACTTGGACTTTCCGGATTTTCGCATTTTTTATTTCCAGCAAAATGAAAACTATAGATTCTACTTCGTTTTTGTGGAATCCAATCTGATCCATCTAACCTGTTTTTCATTTAAATAATATGCGTGTAAATATTTATGAATATTAATAATCATTTCTCAATTATATAAAACTGTTTGTATGAATTAATTATTTATTTCCTTATACTTACTCCAACTTTTTTAAAGATTTCAACCAATGCACACGTCTAAGCACTTTGTGTGGATAATTAGGGTTAGCCGAAGGAAAACAATAAAATTAATAGTTGGAATTTAGGGAAGTGTTTTTACAATTCGTCACAGAGCACTTGAAAAACTTCTGATCGTAAAAATACTTGAATTCATCATCAATTGATTCACTTTATAAGTTAAAATAAAACACTTTTTGATTCAGTAAAATACACGTTAATATACACAGATGAATGCTAAATAAGGAGGTAGATTGTACCCGAAGTTCTTAAAAGTGTCACCTATGGCGCTGTCTCTGTTGCGCACGGAGCGAATACTCGCATTTAAAATATTTTATTTATTCAGTGGAGTAAATAAGACCTTCCGCAGCCTCTATGGTGCTGGAGAGGGGGGTGCCAAGCCAAAAAGATCATATTGTAAAATATAGAGGTTTGAGGAGGGTCCGCGCCCACCAAGTTGTTGGCGGAAGGGGCGCAAGTGACCTTAGTTATTATCCCATTGGAATAGATTTTTTCGGAGATATTTTAACGAAATTATAGTTTTCATATCTTAGTATATAAAATAGTCATTTAAATAAATATCTAATTTTGGTGGAAATAACATTTTATTTTCCTAGGGCGGTGGACCCTTAGTAAAAGTTTTTCTTGTACGCAGGGTGTAAAAGGGGGTTTTCAAGATATTTTAATAAAATTATATTTTTTCATATATATAAAACATTCTCATTATAATAAAAGTATAAATATAAATATTTAAAAGGATCGGAGTTGGATCAAAATTTAAATCAAACGGAAAGTTTCTTAATTAAATGGGCCAAACATTTCGTCACTGATTAGTGACTTCCTCAGTGGCCCATTTAATTAAGAAACTTTGCGTTTGATTTAAATTCTGGTCCAACTCCCTACGATTCTTTTAAATATTTGATTATGGATGCGAACAATGAAATATAAATTTAAAGTTTAGGGGTTTGGGAAGGGGTTGCATCCAAGATGTTGGCTAGAGATGCAGGTGCCTTAGTTACGCCACTGTATGCATATTTTTATTCGTATAAAATAAAAATAGACGTAACGTTAATATTTATTTTAAAAATAAAATAATTACATTTTTTTGAGAAATTTTCTTATTAAAAATTAAAGATCGAATAAACGGACATACAGGAAAAATGATAAAAAGTTCAATATAAGAATCAAATTGAAGGTAAATTTGGCAAATTATACTCAAATTTATTTTGAGGAAAAATTGTTTGAGGCAAATAATAATTGAATTATATTTAATCACTTGAACAAAACATTTAATAGTGGTTAATTAAAAGATGGACACAGGTTCTGTAAGGGTGCTTTTGTTACTGATTTCACAGATTAAGGTAGTTGTTTCACCATATGGGTTTTCTTAGGATTTTTTTGAAATTTAGAGAGATTATTATTTAAATAAATACTTGTGCATCGATTGGTGGCAAAACGAAATTTATGAACAATATAGTTCCGGAGATATTAAATTCCAAAGATAGTTTTTCAGACTCTTAAACATTGCACTATACGGGATATCGGAAAGTTTACATACTTATTTAATTAAGAAACTCTTCTTACCATTGTTATAAAAAACTAAACCAAAATTAAACAATAACTAATACATTTTTTAAGAAAATTTTAATTCATAGTTACTGAGAAAAATATTGAATAAATAATGAAAAATGTATAATAAAAAATTTACACTAAAAACAAGCTTGCAACAACGCATTTATTTAACCTAAAAAGTGGATTAACTTTAGTACTTTTATGACGTTTTTTCGCTTCAGCCATTGTCACAACAGCTTTTAATCGCTTATTAAGAACTTTTTGTTTTATAAATCTCCCTTTATAATGTACTTTATCTGAAATTTCTATGATAAAATATATATACAAGCTCGGACAGTGTTGCCAGATTTGTCAAACGAGCACGGGATTGGCTAGAAGTGGTACATAAACAGCAAAAAGTTTTGGGCTTATGAATTATGAATCCTTATTGTCTTTTCTATATACTCTAGCATTAACTTTTTGCTAGTATTGTTGCGAAACAACTACCTTAAAGCAAAATAAAACAAGCATTAAAATTGTCCTTTTTAGAATGAATAATGTTAATAAAAATCTCTTAAGTCTTTATTTGATAGTAAAAATTTATATTCTCAATTAATTATTTTTTTTCCTTTTCACCTCTTTAATACCTACATCGAATTTATTGATTAATTATAGCCAAGCATTGTACGCAAATTATATGCGATCCTTAGAAGTGCATTCATATTATTAGATATATAATAAAACCTAATCAAAAATTTTTAGATAGAGGGAGGGGGATTCTAGCCATCTGGGAATCTTAAAATTTAAGAAGCCTCATGTATTATCAAGTTATTCTAGTCTTTGCAATGAGTTTATAAAAAAAGCCTTCTTTCAGCAAGCTGTATGCTCAATTTATCAGTATTCTAAATAAGAAAAAACTCCGTTTTATTAATTAATGCTATCAAACGCGTTAGGGTATAATCAATCGATTGGGTAAGGTTTGACTGGCTACGTGCCTCAACGTAATTTTATTCACATTGATCGAAGTTGATTTTAACGACCGATCCTTAATTAAGTAAACAATAATTATTATTAAACAAAAAACACCACATTATTATGGGGAAATATCAAAGTTATTAGCGTAATCTTCATCAATGCTGGTAATGGTTTTAAGAGTTCAAAGTCAAAACAATTACTAATTTCCTCATGGGAGGATGAAGCCGAAAATTCATCAGATCATTATTCTGACCAGCAAATTCTCAACTAATGAAGCATTAAAAAAACAACCTCTATCGAAAATGAGTTCCAAATGTTAAGATGGAAATCGTATATCATGCAAACTTTTACCGTAAATTGAGAAAAGTGCAGCAACAAAGCTGCCAGTACAATTAAGTCTCTTTATGATGCTGAAGAAGTAGTTAATTAAATTGAAAGAATGGGTATAAATTTAAAAAAGAATAATAATTAAAATGTTTATCAAAAGGGACACTTTCCCTAGAACTTGAAAAAAACTCGAAACTGGAGCATTCTCATGAGTTTATCAATTAAAAATGTGCAAGCTAGATGGTTTTGGTCGAAAATTCTTTTTTACACGCTTTATATTGTTTCACTTGTATGTAACTAAGTCTGGATATAGGGACCGTGCGCTACGACTTTAGCGCCAACTGGCGACGAAAATATAAGCTTTGGGGGATGATTTATTAAACGCCCAAAACAAAGAGACTCACTCAGGGCCTTCTACGCTCCGTGCACTCTTTTATCTATGATAAATACTATAATAAAACTATTAAAGTTGTTATAGGGAAATAAGGACTATATCTTTTAGGCAGACAATTTATATTTTATTGCCAACGCTTCGTCAACCTTGTTGACTTCTTCAGGGCTCAAATAGTAAACTTCCCTGCATGTTTGTCATTTATTTATTTAGCTATTTGAGCCCTGAAGAAGTCAGCAAAGTTAACGAAACGTTGGCAATAAAATATAAATTATCTGCATAAAAGATATAGTCCTTATTTCCCTATAACAACTTAAATAATTAATATAATGATGCTAGACCGGTTTTATTATATTTTAAACAATTTTCGATACTCTTTTACTTTACTTATTTAAAGCGATAAGGCATCAAGGAAAATTAAATAATTATTATAATTTTCTATTGATACTACCAAGAATAATTAACTTTAACGAGAATTGTTTTTGATCGCGCTTTTTAAAGAAGATATATATCGCGAGACTACTGCTGATTGAAGCTATTGGAGTCTGCTGAGTCTTAAGTCTGGACCAAGAGAGAATGAAAAAGTATATTATCCATTTAGCTATAATCCAGCATCATTTACGCGTTTAGCCCGCATGACGCTTATTATATCAAACACTGATATGGATCACTTAAATAATTTAATCGATGGACATAACTAATCAAAATAGCTATGATACAATATTTGCCACAATTCCCCCAAATTATTTGAATAAATAAACACAAGAGAGCGCTACCTTCGGCAGTAGTCTGTTTAACTCACGGTCCATATAAACAAATCTAGAAAGTCGATTTTAACCTACTTCTAATTTTGGTATTGATTTTGTAAACAACTCAACCAGCATCTGCAAAAATTAAATGATTTAATTATTATTCTTTTATTATCATAGGGATAAAATAAAAACCCTTCTTAATTAAGAAAAACATCAATATTGAAATAAAATTAATTAGCTTCTTAAGCTACGTACACAATGGACAATTATCGGTCGATTTGAGCCGACTTCCGAATAAAAATAATACAACAAAATGTACCAATCGATCGATAATCGTCCAATGTATAAGTAGCTTTAAGATTAAGTGAGAAATTGTCTTTTTAGGATGTTGGAAATAAGGAAGATGATGGGTGAGGAAATCTTTGGAAGGGTCAGGTTGAGGTTCTGGTTGGTGGTCCATCCAAGTCCCCACCTGTTTGTGGCATTTTGGGGACGACGGCCGGCACATGGGGGGCGGCGGCGAGGGATGCCGGAGGTGGTGGCATCGTCATCAAGACGCCTGGGCATCTCACAAGACCTGGCATCAGATCGAGGCCTAACTTTTAGTATTGAAAAATAAACATTCTACAAAAATTTCATAGTCTTAGCAATTTTGTCTACCTTTCAATAATCGTCATATAAAATATTACTAATGTTTTTGGAATGTTTTAATTATTTTTTTTACTATATTTTTTATTTAATAAAAAATGAAACATGATTTAGTGAATTAATTTGAACTGAAAATACTAAATTTTTTTTTATTCTATTATTAGCCCAGTCAAATTTGACTTTATATTAGTAAATTAAATTCCAGATATATGAAACGCTATACCATACGAAAGAGTAAATTTTTATGAATAACATATAAAATAATTGATGAAGGCGCTGATGGCTTATGTATAATAATTAGATGCTGTTTTGAGGTATCTAAGCTCTTTGAACACCAGATCTGGTTAAAAGGGCTTACATAACTCAAAACAGCATCTAATATATCTATCTATCTATATCAAATGGAAAAGTATGTATATATTGATAGAGATTTTCTTTAGGAGACGGACTGGTATAAATATGCAATTGGATGTTGATGAAAGCAGTCCACGGTGGTTGTAAAAAATAAGACTATAGAGGTTTTATTATTTTACATTTATTTGTTTAACAAAAAAAGGTTAAACAAATAAATGTAAAATAATAAATACCTCTATAGTCTTATTTTTTACAACCACCGTGGACTGCTTTCATCAACATCCAATTGCGTATGTATATATGTTTGTATCATCCAAACGATCTGATTGGCCAGTGCATAGCTAATGGCAAAGCGTTAAATTATTAGAACGATTCTGATTGGTCAGATAGTGATCGTGCTTAGCCAATGTGTTAATTAAATCTTTCCTTATTGTTGAATTAATTTCATTCAGTACATTCTTTCAATATTTACAGTATCATTTTAAATTTCAATTATTAAATTGGTATGAACGAGACGCTCCCCGCCAGGGGCTAGGTGACGCCGGGCTGAAGGCCCGGTCGTCAGCTACTTATTATATAAAATAATATTTATTTTGAAATTAACAGTTAATAGTATAAATAAATAAAAAATTCAACAATTCATCTATTTATATACTTTAATTCTGTACCTTCTAATTCTAATCTATTTATTAGTTCGACTAACTAAAAATATAATTTTAAAGAGAAAAAAATTTTCTACAAATAAAAATAGAGACCCAATATAATATAAATAGTAATTTTTAACAATAAATTGTCAAAAATTTTCAAGTGAAAACTTCGTCATCCGATCAGCTTCATTCACTTAAGCCCCCACCATGTAACGCGTCATGTGCAGTACATTTACACACCGAACGATGCTTATAAGTTTGAAATTATATGGTGGAGGCCGAAATGAATCAACTGGTCGGTTGACGAAGTATTCACTTGAAATACTTTAACAGTTTCTTTTCTTTAAGTGCCATATCAGGTCTCCCTGACGTTTCGGCACTTCTCCACATATACCTGTGCTCAGTGTGTTTAGCTGTTTAACACAGATATACAGGACCTACTTTTTTACGCCGGTTCCGAACGGATGACTAGGCAATTATACTCTTGGTAGTTTGCCATTGCTTTCCAAGCGGAGACTGCAAATATCTGCCGAGACTCACTCTCAAACCAGAATACTTCAGGACAGTGGCCCGACACTCTGACCAATGACCCACAGTCGCCCCTTTTAACAGTTTATTGTTAAAAAACTATTCGTTGAAGCATATTGGATCTCGCTTGTTATATATAGAAAATCTTCTCTTTAAAATGATATTTTTAGTTTGTCAATTTGATAAATAGATTAAAAGATACAGATAATTAAAGTCTATAATACATGAATTGTTGATGGTTTTTTATTTATTTAAGCTAAACTGAATTTACTACTAATTTGATATGCTAATCAGAAAAATATAATCTTTCGATTGGTATAGGTTTCATTCATCTTAGTATAATTTGTCATCAAATATTAATGATATCTAGTTTAACTGGGCTATTTGACAAATCGTTTGATTAAAATAAACAACGAATAACAGACAACCAAGCAAAAATAATAAGAGAAAGCTCAATAAAAGAAAACAACCAAATATAAGTTCGAATTACACAATAAATGGTCTTGATAATAAAAAAAAAAAACATCGAAACTGCCCACGATAATTTCAACTATAAAATCAATAAAATCATAATCTAATTAAAAAAAAGCCTGTTTATATTGATATAACAAAAAGATTTCAATAAGTCAAAAATTTTGATTTCTAAATCCAATTAAAAGTATTTTGATTTATATATTTTAAGCTGATATATCTTTGATAAGAAATTAAAGCTGACTAATATACATATAAAGTTTTCAAATGTATTATCTACTAATAATATAAACCAACCTAAGATATTTCAAACTTAAGAAAATAAAGCTGACTAATATGTAAAAGTTATCAAAATAATAATATAAAACAACCTATAAGATTTCAAACTTTTCTTGGAGTGTGGGTGATTAAATTAAATCTCTAAATAAGATAGTTTCGAATTTTTTTTTATCTGTCAAATTATTGTTATAATAATAATCAAGCTACGTTTTATAATAAAAATATTATTTTTAAACAAGTTATTTAAGAATTATAGTTTTATTACCAAACTACTGCTTGAATCAGTACTAATATATGACTACTACTAATTTTTATAAATTTCAGAAAGAGTTATAAATGTGATCTCTAATCTCAATGAAGTATATACTTATATATTTAAACCATAGAGTAATATAGAGTGGAAGCAATGTATTTTAGCGTATATGAGTTACAGAGCTCTCTGGCGAGTCAAGGGCAAAGTCATTGGGCAATAAAATGGCGGAAACCGCTCTCTTCTGGGGAAATTTTGGTGACATTATCAAGAGTAAAAAATACTCTTTTATATATATATATATATATATAACATACAGGGTATGTATCTTTTATCTATGACAAAGGCTTTGAATGTTCTCTGATCTTTGGATAGCTCTTAAGAACTAAGAGTTTGCTAAGCGCAGTCGTTAGAGCTCTTTTCTACATACCCTAGCCTTCCACTCTATATTTCTCTATGATTTAAACATATATCTCCACAATTTCGCTTGATCAGTTTTTCCTCTGCATTTTGGTAGCTCAGGGGCCTTTCAAGATCTAAAGAAATTGATCCCTTCTTGAATTCGATTATATAAAAAAATACAATACTTCTATATCAATGCGTCTTAAAGTAGTGGGCCGCGGCCCCTTAGGGCATGGATTACCCGTATGGGGGCCACGAAGAGTCGCAAATGGAACAAATAAATTATTAATAAGTTTAAATACTTGGATTATAATTAAAAAATTTCGATGCATGCATTGACTAGTAAGTGTATGCATAATACGAAATTCAAAATTATAAAGTTTTTGAACCAATCTGAATTTAAAAAAAAAATAAGGGGGCCGTGAGATATTGACTTGGGTTCCAAGGGGGTCGCGACTTGAACAAGTTTAAGAAGCACTGTTCTATATGGTTAAGTAAATTAGAATAAAAGATTTTTGGGTCTTAAAAGCATCTTTATTTTCGGTTCTTATTCGAGTTGTTCTATTGAGACTATTTGGATATCATCAAACCCTAAAACTAGATGCCAAATTTCAAGATTCTAGCTTTATCACATTAAAAATTTCAGACCTGTGACGTAGAAATGGACAACAAAGTCTCGCCTCAAAGTATTTTTTGCAAAGGAATCCTAATACTGTATATTTATAGATAAAGCAAAATATTTTGTAAAATATATAGACTGGGTTTCGGAGGCTTTAATATATAACGTATAAGGGAAATAAATAAGGTAAATTTCGGAAAATAAAGACTTTTAATGCATACTTTTCCAGTTGTGCATATATTTAATTTTCGACTATCTCTTTACTGTGACCTTTAAGGTAGTTCTTTCACGACAAACCACACAAAAAGTTTTAGCCTCTTAACTCTATACATATGAAGGGTGCTAAAATTTTTGGTTATGTTTTTTTAACGTGACTGTACTTCTCATGGAGTTTCCAAGCCATTGATCTTATATCCCCTTCACTAAAAATAATCGCCCAAATATGTTGTTTTCTTTTCATTTTTTATCAAAACTACGAGGTAAATAATTTCAATTTTTTTTTTAAGTTACTCGGAATATATTATTCTAACAAATATTAGTTTTTCTTCAAGATGGTAAAAGTCCTTCAATGAAAAAAAATAAAATAATAATCATTTTCCCACCCTTTCCCAATCTACTATATGTAAAAAATTTAATTTTAATTGCAATTATTTCATGTTTGGTGTGGTAAGCCGTCTTCAAATTTTAACACTGTGTTTATTATGCTTTTAATGACTTATATTCCAAGTTTCGAAGAATTCTTTGATTTTTGCATTTGTGAAAGAACTACTTTAAGCTTTGGTAAAGATGAACGAAAAGACAAAAAGTGAAATTCTATTTTTTTTTAAGGCTTTACCCTTTCTTCCAATGTACAATTCAAAATCTTCTTGATGTGCCATACTGGATTCCAAAAGTATCATCGCCATAGTAATTTTTCTTGGGAGAATTGTTCACATGGATGTTTTCCCATTGCCTTCCCTTTTAAATATATAAATCAAAATCTATTGAATTTGGATATATTTTGGTTTTTGAAGGAAAAGACTTGATGACTGGAAAGTGAATAAAAATTTAAAATTCATCGAATATATATTTAATTTAAACAATGCCTGGTCTTAAGAAATGTTAAGAGTTTTTGGAATATTATGACAATTGTCATTAGTATTAGTTAGTAGAGCACCTACTCTTGTATTTTATGAGTGGTATATTAATCAAATATTACAAAAATAACATGCGCTGCCAATATACAATTATTCAAACTACATATTGAAAAAGGTTAGGAAAAGATAAATTTGATTGAATCAAGGTAAGGAGAAGCGTCAACATTGGAATCTTACGTATATATAGTGATTCGCAGAGATTGAAGGCATACCTGTGCATTTCATAGACTCCTTAGGCCTGGAAAGTTTCCGGAATCGATATTGACAAAACAAAGGCTTTGGCTCGAAGCATCCTTTAAGGAGAGAGGCAAAGAGTTAAGGTGAGAAGAATGAACCAAAGCGGTGACTTTTGAGTGGAGTTGTGACTAGGTGAAATTTTTTGTTGATTTGTTTCATTAAAATAACTAATTCAAAGAGCCATGCAAAGCTCAGAGCGAACATGCAAAAAATTCTAAACTAAATTTTGAAAAAAAAAAAATGTTACAAATTTAAATTAAAAAAAAATAATAATAATAATAAAATTGGAAAAAATTTTCATTACTTGGCTACAGAAATGGAATTTCAAAATTTATCCAAATGTTCATATAATTATATGAATAATGATATTATAATTATTGGTTATTAATATAAAAATACCTGGGTTAGCTTGTGGAGGCGGCAGATTCATCAATCTTTGATGATGCATTGGCATTGAGACAGGCTGACCCAGGCTGTAAAAAAAAGTATCATTTAATTAAAAACAAAATAAAATTATTTAAATCTTTTCTATAATAATCACATAGTAATTTTTAGATAGAAAAAAACAAGGGGTGATCCGCGGAAGTAGGTGTACACCTCTTTGGAAGTATTTTGAAAGTACTTGGGAATATTTGGGAGTGCTTGGAAATATTTGGAAGTACTTGGAAATATTTGGAAGTACAAGTGGAATTTGGTGTACAGCATATTAGTTCGCGGTTCACCCCTAGGAAAAAATAAGTGGTAGATTTTTAAAAAAATATTACAATACATTAAAAATTTAAATATATGTAGGTTTGAAATCTTAATAAGAAATTTTTTAATTACGCTCATCTGCAACACAGATGTAATGGTCAAGTGATTTCAGCCGTAACGTCTTCCGCCCTTTCAAGTAACCCATGGACCCTTTTGGAAATATGTCATAAATTCAGTAATATAATGACAGGGTGAGAAATTATTCTTCAATATGAATGTTTTTAACGAACATTGAATTTTCCATCAACCATGTCATGTGACTTCTCCCACCCTAACGAAATAATATTAAAGCCTTGCACTTAAAAATGGACTGGCAAACAGACAGCAGTCAGACAACGAACAGATTCAAACGTATAACGACACGATAGATTCAACCCCTTTCGATTAAACGAATAACCAAGTCTCTCAAACGATTAACGAATACAATTAATATTACGCCTTTGGAATGAAAGTTGTCATTTAAACCTGTATATAGAATATTATACCTGTTAATAAATATTTTATCTTAAGTGAACCTTTTATTTGATAAACCCCCTAGACACATAACGCAACAAGCTACAGTGAACCCACACGACCGGGATAAGTGAAGAATACAGATCCCACATATATTTGCATTTTTTCTTGATTTCTTCAATTAATGTACTTTTTTATGTTTTTCATTAATTGAAACATGAAATACAAGCATGATGGTTTCTTATAGTTTTTGAATTACTAAACAAATTTTGTTGTTATTTTTCCCAAGGGTTGTCTTTTATAGTGCTTCTGTATAATAAAATAGACCTAAAACCTTGTAGTAAGAATATATAATTAAAAGAGATTGTGGTGTTGGTGCAAGGTGAAACATCTTTAATAAAGATAAAGGTAAATATTTTATGAAATATTAATTTACTATGAGTTAGGTGTATTATTATTTAATTTATTAAATAATATTGGTCAATTTATGTTACAAATATTACATTGTCATTTGGTTGAATGATTATGATTAACTGATCAAATGTGTGAATGTATTATATTGCTACCAACATTACTGCTGGTTGCCGACAGTGATACCAATGATAATACACCCTTCCCCTTAAGTATCTAGGCCCAGCCTTTGGGGTCGTTTTACAAGGCGGCCGCTTCTGGTTGTATACCCAGGCGCTGGTTCCTGATTGACCATACCATCATTGAAACAGCAAAGAAACGCAAGAAAAACTTCTCAGAGAGTCTGATTTGTCGCTGAACAAAACTATCACATTTTGTAAGGCTATCGAAGCTAGTAAATCGCAGTCCAAAGTCCTAGAACAAGAAATATCAGTGAATGAACTTTATAGAAGGCGCAAATTCGACACAGAAGAAAAAGAAAAAACAAGACCGTGCATGTTTTGTGGTTCGACCCATAGAAAGGGCAGGTGCCCGGCATATGGAAAAGTGTGTACTAAGTGCAAGAAACCAAACCATTTCGCAGCCGTTTGCATGACTCGAAGCCAGACGTCACAAATCGTTTCGAAGAAAAATGTGCACAGAAGAAGAAGAATTCCTCATAAGCACACTAGATAAAACTACTGGTGACTGTTGTATTGAACGAATGTGGCTCAAGACAATTAATGTGGAGGGTAAGCTCATAGATTTCAAAATGGACACTGGAGCCGAAGTGAATGTATTGCCTCTTTATCTTTTAAACTGTTTGAGTTCAAGAAAAAACATTGTAAAATCAAATGCAATCTTAGTTGCATATGGTAGTGAAAATTTTAAAATAAAGCCAGTTGGCGAAGTCACCTTAGAATGCAGGGACAAGGGTAAGTCAACCAAAGTTCATTTTATGGTGGTAGATAACAAGGGTCAAATGCCCCTATTGGGATTAAATGGATGTGTAGGCCTTGGATTGATCAAAAGGGTGGACATGTTGGGACATGGTAATTTTAGCACACTTGAGGACATTATTAAAGAGTACCCTATGGTTTTTGAGGGCTTAGGAGAATTTCCCTTCCCTCACAAAATTGTATTAAAAAAAGACGCTGTTCCGCACATCCAGCCAATAAGGCACATACCCCACACCTGACACCATGTATTATTATTTAATTTATTAAATAATATTGGTCAATTTATGTTACAAATATTACATTGTCATTTGGTTGAATGATTATGATTAACTGATCAAATGTGTGAATGTATTATATTGCTACCAACATTACTGCTGGTTGCCGACAGTGATACCAATGATAATACATTAGGTTTTCTAGTCACTTGTTTCACGTTAAAAATTAAAAAAATAAGAGGTACATTTTTTTAATTTTTAACTTGAAACAAGTGACCTAGAAAACCGAACTCATAGTAAATTAATATTTCATAAAATATTTATTTACCTTTAAGTAAGAATATATGGCTATTTTTAAGAGGAAATCAATGAAGGTGTTTTCTTATTTAGATAAACAAATATCAATATAAATAAATGAAAGATATACTATATATAATGTCGGAGATATGAAGGCTTGGCCTTGATCTTTTATTATTATTTACTACTAGTATCTAGTATTATTCGTTTGAAGGCTACTTACTGATAAACGTATTTCCAATCAATTGGGTACTTGTGCCCATGAGAAAACAAATAAAGTATTTTTAATAAAAATGACTGAAGATTGGGACCAAGCCTTTGAAACTAGAGCAAATAAAATTATACATATCGTCGCCTTAGAGTGTAAACCTGCTAACTCACAAGGAAATTTTACAGGCAGATTAAAAACAAACAAAATTTAATATTAATGTTATGTAAAGAAACTATTTTTCATATTTTTTTTCTACAACTTACGATGGTAATTTTAAGTAGCAGTTTTACTTGGACGATGCTGCATTTCTTTTTCTTTCGAACGGTATTAATATGTCATATATGATAAAAAATGGATTTAGCAGGTTTACACTCGAAGATATATATTATATTCATAATTTATATACAGGTATATGTTTATTTGTAACATTTTCTTCTTAAAAATTGACAATTCAGCTACTCTCAGCAAGAAAAATATCCTCATAAAGAATTTAAATAGTATTAATGAAATAAATGACAAATAAAATTAAGATAAACTTTGAATAAAAAATGAGGAAAAGAATTATTTTATTCTATTTTTGAGTCAAATACTCATGGCTGAGATAAAAGTTAAATCCATTGGAATTATAACTGTTTATATAAACACACATTTTATCCAATATATAAAGAGATTGAGAATTATTTTTTGATATCTGTGAGAACACAATCCATCAATTTTACCTTTATGTTTCTGAGATTGGAATAATGGAATAATCCAAATTTTTTGCTGGATCTTGTTCATAAAATATATATTTTGTTGATAGATTATGTTTTATAATTCTGTAGTTATACATTCTGTTATTTTTTTCTTCAATGCATTTCGAAGCAATTTGTGTGTGTAAATGAGAATATCTAAATAAAAATACTTAATTTTAGAAGATTGAAGTAATTTTTGGAGATGGACTGATAAGTGAATTGAGTGGATATTGATGAGGCAGTCCAAAATTCAAAAAAAGAAGATAATTTAAACTATCTTTATATTGATAAACCGACGTTTCGGAGGCTTATTCCCTCCTTGTTCAGGGTTCTGAAAGGTCATTGAAGGAAATCCAATGTGACATTCCTCTGTCATATTGAATTTCTTTCACTGACCTTTCAAACCCCTGAAGAAGGAGGGAATAAGCCTCCGAAAAGTGGATATAGATGACGCAGTCCAAAATTAATAAAAATAAGATAATTTAAACTATCTTTATATTGATAAACGGACAGAGGGAAATGTCACATTGGATTTCCTAACCTTTCAAAATCCTGAAGAAGGAGGGTATAAGACTCCGAAACATCGGTTTATGAATAAAAAGATAGTTTAAAAGGGAAATGTCACATTGGATTTCCTGACCTTTCAAAACTCGGAAGGAGGGAATAAGACTCCGAAACATCGGCTTATGAATAAAAAAATAGTTTAAAAGGGAAATGTCACATTGGATTTCCTGACCTTTCAAAACCCTGAAGAAGAAGGAGGGAATAAGACTCCGAAATATCGGTTTATGAATAAAAAGATAGTTTAAATTATCTTCTTTTTTTGAATTTTGGATTGCCTCATCTATATCCACGTTTCGGAGGCTTATTCCATCCTTCTTCATGGTTTTGAAAGATCAGTGAAGGAAATCCAATGTGACAGAGGGGAATGTCACATTGGATTTCCTTCACTGACCTTTCAAAACCATGAAGAAGGATGGAATAAGTCTCCGAAACGTCGGTTTGTGAATAAAAAGAGTTTAAATTATCTTCTTTTTTTGAATTTTGGACTGCCTCATCTATATCCACTTTTATTTGGAGGTTTTAGCAGAATTTCTTTGAATTTTTATTTTATTATTGTTTAAATGACAGCCTTAATTAAGTCAATGCATGTCCCTCGAGATTATCTGTCAAGAAAGTTAGATGACAGACTTACATTATGACCTCTTGATCTAAAATTCAGGTCTGACCAAATCTAATCGATAATACTTTGAACTTGGTGTTGTTAAAGATGGCAGCATTTTTTTTATATATATTATTATATAAAAAAAAAAAGATAAAAAATATTTATAGGATAATACACATGGTAAAGTAAATATATAGAAAATACAATAAACGTTGACAATCAAATGACAAAGTTAACCATAAATAGAATAATTGTAGTTTATGTTTAATTTTTTTTTCTATTAGAAAAATGTAAAATATTATATAATCTTGATAATAATTGAATAATTTTGAAGATTTTTAAAAATCTAAACTTAAAGGCGGGTAACTTTAGAATGAGGTTATGTTGAGAAATATTTTAAAGTATTAAAAAAAATAAAAATTCAAGTTTTTTAAATAAATAATATTATTTGATTAATAATAAATTTTCTATCTATTTATTAATTTAAAAACCTCTATTCAATATTTCTGGGAAGACTGTAGATGAAGGCGAAATTTTCGAAACTAGTCTCAAATCAAATATTTACAAATGTGTATACTTATTTATAACAAGCAGAAGACGAGAAGATTCCAATAAATTAAACAAATCTATGAGAAATTTGAATTTTTTTGCCTAGAGTAGCAGAGTTCTTGATTTTTAAAGAGGAAATGAATGAATGTCTTCTGCTTGATGTAAATAAACATAATATATTTATATATAATTCAAGATGAAATCAATGAAGGTGTTGCCCTCTGCTTGATACAAATAAATATATACCATTATATTAATAAATATTTATTTGTATCAAACAGAGGAAATCTTCAATGATTTTCTCTTGAAAATTGACAATTCTGCTTCTCCCGGCAGAAATATTTTCAAATTAATCGATATATTTTTTATTTAATAGAGACTATAGTTTCGAAAGCTTGAACTTTATCTTCAGGCTTTTAAATAAAAAATATTTTCATGGGCGCAAATACTCTAATAAAATAATTGTTTTTAAGTGAAATAAGCATAATTACAATATGAATCTAATTGGATGGCCGTGAGAAAGAACAGATCAAATATTCCTAATTAAAAAGACTGAAGATGAAGGACAAGCCCCCGAAACTATAGTCTCAATCAAATAAAATTTCACATTCATATATATATATATATATGAAATTTTATTTGATTGAGACTATAGTTTCGGGGCTTGTCCTTCATTCAGTCTTTTTAATTAGGAATATTTGATCTGTTCTTCTCATGGCACATCCAATTAGATTCATATTGTAGTTATGCTATTTCACTTTCAAACAATTATTTTATTAGAGTATATATTTATATATATAGGTGTGTACTTGTTTTAATTGAAGTTTTTATTTTGCTGAGAGTAACAAAGTTGTTGATTCATAAAGAGAAAGAAGGAGGTTGTCCTCTGCTTGATGCAAATAAACATACACACATATATATCAAATATATATATAATTTATTTGTTTGAGACTATAGTTTCGAAGGATTGGCCTTCATCATCAGTCTTTTTTAATTATAAATACTATTTTTCATTTCAGGATTCTGACTGGCTTATCGGCTGAGTAAGTTCAAAAAATTTTCAATATCCACGCGATAGTGACCCCATGAAAAATAATATTAAATTAGGGAACGAAGAAAAGATTTTTATTATAGACAAGAGGATAAGCTGGGAATATGTGTAATAATATTTATAATTAAAAGAGACTGATGGAGGCCAAGCCTCAAAAAATAAATAATATATATATTAATTAAGTTTTGGGCACTTAGATGGCGATCATCTTGCTATTATGCCAGTTTGTCCAGAAATTTATACTTTAATGATGGAATTTTTTTGAGGTCTTTTGGACAGGGTTGTTTACCTGGTGGATGGTAATATAGGATTTTAGCATGAAATTTTTTTCAAACTTTAATGTATAATGATGTATTTGTTGTACAACCGTACAAGTTGTTTCTGGCTCATATGATAGGCCTTCCTCAGCAACCTGCGTACAAGAACTGAGTTAGTTTTACACCTTGAGACAAATTATAGTGATTTTGTGATTTTGTTGGTATAATAAAAATTTCAACATTTTTTGTTACATTTTTCAAAGCAAATATCCTCCTCATACAAACAATTATTGCATTCTATATTTTCATTTCTTTTAATAACCGAGAAATGTGCAATAATTGTTTGTATGAGGAGGATATTTGCTTTGAAGAATGTAACAAAAAATGTTGAAATTTTTATTATACCAACAAAATCACAATCACATTTGTCTCAAGGTGTAAAATTAACTCAGTTCTTGTACGCAGGTTGCTGAGGAAGACCTATCATATGAGCCAGAAACAACTTGTACGGTTGTACTAACAAATACATCATTATACATTAAAGAAAATTGAAAGTTTTTGCCGGGAGTAGCAGAATTTTTATATATTGAAGGAGACAATAAAAGAGTGTGTCTTCTGCTGGAATTATAAATTTTATTTATTTATAACGAGACTATAGTTTCGAGTGCTTTGCCCTCTTCATCAGTCTATTACAATTGATTCACAGGAATTAATCTATATTAATAATTTATATTCATAAATTAATTCCTGTGAATCAATTGTAATAGACTGATGAAGAGGGCAAAGCCCTCGAAACTATAGTCTCGTTATAAATAAATAAAATTTATAGTTCCGCAGAAGACACACTCTTTTATTGTCTCCTTCAATATACATTAAAGTTTGAAAAGTTTTTTCATGTTAAAATACTATATTACCATCCACCAGGTAAACAACCCTGTCCAAAAGACCTCAAAAAATATCCCATCGATTAAAGTTAAAAAATAATATATATGTATATATATGTGTATGTTTATTTGCATCAAGCAGAGGACAACCTCGTTGTTTCTCTTAGTAAGGTATGTAGTTATTTGATTTAAGGACACCCTCATTGATTTTCTCTTAAAATCTGAGTCTTGCTTGGAATAGAAAAAAAAAATTCTTTACTTTTTTAATTATTGAATAATATAAAATAAAAATCGATTAAAATGAGAAGATTGGCGATTTGTTGAATGGAAATTTCAAGCTAGCTGGATGATTAATTGCGGTTGGGATTTGCAGCAATTGGCAATAGCAATGGCAACGTTGTCATTTGACTGATGGCCTGGAGGAATTTTCGCTTTTTTTGCTTACCGAGTCGAGTCTCGGAGCTGCTGGTTCGAGGGGAGATGCACGGGATGGTGGTGCAGCATGCCCTCCTCACACACTCGCACAGACAACAGAAAATAAGAGATTTCAAATCAAACTGGTTATGACATTATTAAATATGCATCGCTAGGGCGGCGGCGGCCATCGCTTTGCAACCGGTTCCCGGGGATCGCAAACCCGCGATTCACAATTCCATCATTTACACGTAAATCATGGATACTAGAGACAAATTGGATTACTTACCAGAAAGTCGAAATAATTTCAAATAAACCGATCACTTCGGTTTGAAATGAAGGGGTTAGGGAGTGGCGCAAAGGCGATTTTGGCAAACAGTAAAGAAAAAGCCAAGACTAACACGCGGCCATGTTGGTCTTGATCTCGGCGAGGAGCGGGGCGGAATCCCCCTCCTTGCCTGGTTTCTCCCTCTCGAAACAATCAATACTCGAGTGTCTAGTCACAGCATTCAACTTTCAGGGAGAAACCATGCGCAGTAAAATTTTGCAAACCCGCGGTGTTAAATATCGGTTCAAATCACAATTCATTTTAATAATAGAATTAAAAAAAAATTCAGACTTAAGATTAAAATTTTAGAGATTTGGCTATGGTTTTAATTAAGTTAGCTTTGTTTAAAATTTCATCCCATTAAGGTAGTTGTTTCACCATATGGGTTTTCTTGTGATTTTTTTGAAATTTAGATAGATTATTATTTAAATACTTCTGCATCGAAAAAACGAAATTTATGAACAATATAGTTCCGGAAATATTAAATTCCAAAGATAGAGTTTTATACATCTGCCCTATACGGGATATCGAAAAGTTTACATACATATTTAATTAAAATTAAGAAACTCTTCTTATATCATTGTTATAAAAAATTTAAACCAACATTAAACAATAACTAATACATATTTTAAGAAAATTTTCATTCATAGTTACAACACAGTTTCTGAGATAATAATGAATAAATAATGAAAAATGTATGATGAAAAATTTACACTAAAAACAAGCTGGCAACAACGCATGTATTTAACCTAAAAGTGGGTTAACTTTAGTACTTTTTTGACGTTTTTCGCTTTAGCCATTGTCGCAACAGCTTTCAATCACTTATTAAGAACTTTTTGTTTTATAAATCTTCCTTTATAATGTACTTTATTTGACATTTCTATGATAAAATATATACAAGCTCGGACAGTGTTGCCAGATTTATCAAACAGAACATTGGCTAATAGTGGTAGATAAACAGCAAAAAGTTTTGGGCTCATGAATTATGAATCCTTATTGTCTGTTCTATATACTCTAACATTAACTTTTTGCTAGTATTGTCACGAAACAACTATCTTAAAAGCTACCCATATGATTTGATTTTTTCTGATTTTCTGCGTTTACTTATATTATGAAACTATAAAGCCTAAAATCCACTTAGTCCTTCATTTTCTAAACACAACATTATTGCACCAGAACAAACTTTTAATTGCATGACCTTCGGTTCTTGAATTAGTAGTTATCGGAATCCAGACAATGAAAAAAAGTAAAAAACATGCTTGAAAATGACTTGTCTCCAGATCTTAAGGCCTCTGCATACGAGTCTTGTTTTAATAATTTTTTGTCTGCTTGTTGCTAGCCAGGACCAACCCGGGAAATAGAACATGTCTATCTTTTAAGGTAGTTGTTTTGCGACAATACTAGCAAAAAGTTAATGCTAGAGTATAATATTGTACTGACAATAAGGATTCATAATTCATAAGCCCAAAACTTTTTGCCGTTTATGTACCACTACTAGCCAATCCCTTGCTCGTTTGACAAATCTGGCAACACTGTTCGAGCTTGTATATATTTTATCATAGAAATGTCAGATAAAGTATATTATAAAAGGAGATTTATAAAACAAAAAGTTCTTAATAAGTGATTGAAAGCTGTTGCGACAATGGCTGAAGCGAAAAAATGTCAAAAAAAGTCCTATTCACCTTTTAGGTTAAATAAATGGGTTGTTGCCAGCCAGTTTTAAGTGTAAATTAAAAAATATAGTCCTTATTTCCCGATACCAACTTTCATAACTAATAGAGTTAATTTTAAAGACATTTATTGTTATTTTTTTATAAAGGGTTATCCAATAGGAGCGGGTCGATGTTGACAGGCTGTGGCGACTATATTGTTTTGATGGGGTATCTGTCAAATCTATTGTTTATTATTCAGTTACCGATGCCAAATCACCATGACAAGTTACCGGATTGACAAGCAAGTCCAAATGCTAAAAATTTATTATCCAAATAAGTGTTCGTTAGTGCAAACGTTGCCCGCGAAAAATCATCTTTAGCGATTTTGGATGAATGGCTATGTTATCAAGCAAAATTGCCGTATATGGGACGACGCCAACCCACAGAGATTCCCCAGGTGCCTTTCAAATAAAACAAGAATTTCATTAATACCTCACACTACAGCTTGTTTTATTCCATTTCAACATCGACCCGCCCTTATTGGAAAACCCTATATAAGCTTCTTATCTATCACCTGTCAAATATATAAGCGACTGCCTTAGACTAGGGTTGCCAGGCGTCCCGATTTTAAGTCTTAATTCAAGGTGTCCCGAATAAACTTTTCGGAACATCCATATGTCCCGGCTTGGCCTATTTTGATTTATATTAATTAGATGGCATTTTTAAACCGATAGCGGCCGCATTTGACAGTTAGCTCGGTGTTTTTAACCTCTACTTTGTCTAGCCCTATGTTTTAATGTTTGGGTTTACGTGCACACGCACATATTTCTGAACTCGCAGTCGTTATGCAGTTACAGTGTGCAGTTTGCAAAATCAGCTAATTTAAGTGTGTTAACCTACAAATTTTGAAAATGTTTGTTTTTACGAGTATTTTTTTTTTTTTTTTTTTTTTAATGCAATTGAATGCAAGAAGGGGCGCATCAGTAAAGATGCAGCCCCTATGGATCTCGAAAGACCCTTGCATTACCGAAGAGAAAGTTGATTAAGTGAGAGGGTGGAGACGTAGGTGTTTATGCACTCGGGTTTTGAAGGTTTGAAGATTATAAGTGCTGGGGAAGATGGAGGCTGTGGAGTATATTTTAACATTAACAGCTACTGTGTTTTGTTGTATTAAATGTAAGTAAATTGTTCCCAAAAGCTGAAGAAAATATGTCTAATTTTGACTTTTTTAATAAAGTTTTTAAATATTTTATCAACTTTTAGCTTTCTTGACTTAAATACTACTTTTCTGATTTTAGAATTTTTGTTATAACCTAACCCAACCTAACCTGTCCCGATTTGACCATCAAGATATCTGGCAACCCTACCTTAGAGCTTAAGACACTACCGAACTAAAACCGAATCCAACTTAACCTAGCCGAACTGAATATAACCCTAACCAACCCTAATAGATTGAGTTTTGGCTTTGGCTAGTGTCAAATCAAACTTTATGTTTTAAATTGAGCAAACTTTTCAATTAACACTTCTTTAGTCTAACTTCTTTAAAATGAAGTCTTTATAGTATTAAGCCCAAATATTAATTTATTTATAACGAGACTATAGTTTCAAAGACTTTTGTTCACACATCAATTGTAATAGACTGATGAAGAGGGCAAAGCCCTCGAAAGTATAGTCTAAAATTTATTTTTCCAGCAGAAGACAATCTTTTATTGTTTCCTTTAATTTATAAAAATTCTACTACTCTCGGCAAAAATAAAATTTCAATTTTATTACTCGTTTCTCAGTAAGATCGGGAAGCAAGCGCTAAGACCTGCTTGCCGGATTTAGGTATCGAATTCGATAAAAAATATGTTTTGATTATTGAGGTTAGAAATATCCGAAACGTCAAACATAAAGGAAAATCATTAATAATATAAAAAAAATGAGTCCACTGAGTTTTTTGAAGTATTTAAATTTTATTCTTGTTCTTCTAACATTTTCATGCTAAAAATTTAACCGGATGCTTACTTATGGAAATGGAAAATTATGTTTAAGTTGGTTCATGTAAATAGACACAAGGCGTACGTAAGAACTTGGCTTTACATAAGTGTCGCAATAAATTTAAATGTCTCTCTTTTTTACACTATTTATTGTTTACCATTTGAGTTGCTCAGGCTTGAAATGTCAAACTCGCCAAAACAGACGAAATTGGAGAAGTGCCGAACCACTTTTATTTGCAATATTTTTGCCCCATAACTTTTAGAAACTGCAACTTTCTCTCTCTGCCTCTCTTTTCCCTAACTCTTAGAATTTTCAATCCTTCAAGACCCAGATCCATTCAGTAGCCTAATCTCTCTCTGCTTTTCTCCTCAGTAATCTAAGGATCTGTCAAGACATATGCTCGTTGCGCCACTTCTTACATTTGATTGTATAAATAATCCAGTCAAATTGTGTTTTTATCAGGAAAGTTTTGGGGTAGTTCTGATTTTTTGCATATATATATTTTTTGGTGCGCTGAATCCAAATTTGAAGCCTCCCACCAAAATTTCGTGACGCAACATTGTAGAAAAAGAAAAAGAAAATAAAGGTGAAAATTTCCATTTTTTGGCGGTTTTTCGCTTATAACTTGAAAACTATCAACTTTTCGTAAATAACTTTACTATTTAAAATGAAAGTTCACAAAATTTCCTACAAATTTTATCATTTATGTTTTTTTCTCCGACCAACCGTTCGGGCTCAAGCGCAAAATCCAAGTTTTCGACCTCGGAAGCCCCCACGGATCACCCAAAAACTCGCACTTTTTTTGTTATTTTCCCATTTTGACCATGAAGGAGCACGTTTTCGACAAAGACCACTCTTAACATTTTTAAATTAGATTAAATTTGCTAGAATTCAAACACAGTTTCATCTTAATTGGATAAATGGTAATCCGTGCGAGTTTTGGACTGGTGAGGTCAAAAACTTGGATTTTGCGCTTGAGCCCGAACGATTGGTCGGAGCAAAAAACATAAATGATGAAATTTGTAGGAAATTTTGTGATCTTTCATTTTAAATAGGAAAATTATTTACGAAAAGTTGATAGTTTTCGAGTTATAAGCGAAAAACCGCCAAAAAAATGGAAATTTTCATCTTTTTTTGTATTTTCTTCAATGTTGCGCCACGAAATTTTGGTGAGAGACCTCAGATTTGGATTCAGCGCCCCAAAAAACATATATATGCAAAAAATCAGAACTACCCCAAAACTTTCCCATAGGGGCCCATTTGACCACAATTTGACTGGAATATTACAAACTTGTGAGAGATTCTAATATGTATGTATACTATAGTTTATTGTTTAATAAAAATGATTGTCTTATTTTCTTTTGTTTAAGCAAGTCCATCAATTTATCCTCCTTTCCCATGCTGGTTTGTTTGCTGATAACTCTGTCTCTTTCTCACTGCTGTCAAGGTCATTTCACCCTTTCATTTGGCTGTCGATAATTCTCGGAAAATTAAAAATACAATAAAATTGAATTAATTAAAAACCAACAATGGACTCATTTTTTTACTTTATCCAATGCGAAGTTTGGGTAAAGTTTGTTTTATAAAGAGAAACAAAGAGGCTGTCTTTTGCTTGATCAAACAAATAAATTATATTATATACATTAGGGTAGCCCTTAATTTGGGTATTTTTGATTTTTTATCCTTCCAGAGAGGTTCGAAATAAAAAAAAATATATATATACTCCAAGTTCCAAGTCTCTATCTCAATTTTAACCTTTGCCGAACACCGATGTAAGTTTCCCATAAATAACATGGGGTTTTTGGCATTGAACGATCTATTTTTTATTCCGGTCAAAGTAAAGGTTCAAAAAATTTGACACTCTATGGCTTTATCCTTACAATAGTAGCTATCCTTCAGAATTTTTACAGATTTTTAGCTATTATAATTTTGGAGTTACAATTAGATAAAATACGGCTATATCATGACGTTAGTATGTTATAGACTCCAAAATTATAATAGTTAAAAATTTATAAAAATTCTGAGCGATAGCTACTATTATAACAATAAAGTCTACAGAGTTTCAAATTTTTTGAACCATTACTTTGGCCGGAATAAAAAATTGATCCTTCAATGCCAAAAACCCTGTTATTTAGATGGGAAACTTATGCTGTGCGGCACAGGTTAAAATTGAGATAGAAACTTGAAACTTGGGGGATGTTTTTTTTTATTCATTTTGAATCATATGAGCCTTTGGGAACATAAAAATTCGAAAATAGGTACCCAAAATAAGGGCCACCCTAATATACTACATATTTATATTTGATATATATATATATATATATATATATATATATATATATATATATATATATATCCTATGTATGTTTATTTGCATCAAGCAGAGGACAACCTCGTTGTTTCTCTTTATGATTCAACAACTCTGCTACTCTCGCCAAAACATAATCTTTTCAATCATTCTTTTCAAATGATTAATTAGTAAAAAGAGATAAATCTTATCAAGATACCATCATCATCATCGAATATAGTCTTATGACTGGTTTGAAGCAAGCACTCTCTTCCGCTCAACTCTTTTTTAATATGACAAAATTATCAAGACAGAAAAAAAAATATTTCAAGGATCCGTACGCTCTTTTATACTTTTATTATGAGATGAGCTTAAAATCAAAGATATATTGTTTTGTGAATATTTAAACCTGAAGTTCAATGCTGGAGAGCCCACAATCTAATCAATATAGGTACTCGGCATTGAAAATATAAATATTTTTACTCAAGAACGAACTTTCTACGACCTTCTGTTCTTGGGTATCATCGGATCCAGACAAACAAAAATAAACATGGTTGAAAATTATTTTTCTTCACGTTTCAGACATTTTTAAACTCAATACAAAAAAAAACAGACTGGCCATCGCAATCCTTCCCCATTATATTCTATGAATATAAATGTGAAAGTAAAAAATTAGAGTGAATTTATGGCCAAGTCCTCATGCCGGGCTTACTGAGAAAAACATTCAGTGGATTTATTCTTTTTTAAGCAAAAAAATCTAGCGCAGAGGAGCAGTTTATTAATAAAAACAAGTGTGCCAAATTTCAGGTCATTAGTTATAATAACGGTTCGATAGCTTCTCCAAATGACAATTGGAATTTTCTGCTTTACTCAAATGAAAATTCTGAAGTTAGTAACACAAAATCTGAATTGTTCTTCATTTTGCAACCCTCCCCCTCCTTCCAAAGAACATTTTGGCACCAGGAAGAACTTTCTACATTTCTAATCAAGGATAAATAAAATCAAGACCAGCCTATAGGCTTGACCAAGAAAAATAAATACGCGTATTATAAACAAAAAATATTAGGCTGTAGAGAATCGAATTCTGGATTGTACTATGTCATCCGATGATGTGCCAAATTTCAGGTCATTAGTTATAATAACTGTTCGATAGCTCCCCCAAATGACAATTGGAATTTTTTCTGATTTTCTGCTTTACTCAAACGAAAATTCTGAAGTTAGTAATACAAAATCTGAGCTCTACTTCATTTTGGAAACCCTCCCTCTAAAGAACATTTTGGCACCAGGAAGAACTTTCTCCATTTCAAGAATAAAAAAAAAATCAAGACCACCCTGTAAGCTTGGCCTAAAGATGAGTACAAAAAAAAAAATACCCATATTATAAACAAAAAATAATATTAGGTTGTAGAGAATCGAATTCTGGATTGTAATATATCATCCGATGATGTTGTCCTCTGTATTGTATCTTTTTTAAATGGCTTTCGGGAACTATAGCCCATTTTGACCATTGAGTGTTCGTGTGTGTGTGTAAATTAGTGTAGGGATCAGATTATATCCGGTCAAATATTTGCAGTGAGTCGGGCTTGAATCAGCCCTAGCTTGATTAGAAGCCATGTTCTCAATAAGTTAACTTTTCTAACATCCGTGACGTCAGCACATCGGCGGCGGGCCTGAAAGTTCAACGCTGCGGCTAGACAATCTCCTTCTCTCTCACTCCCATTTGAATCAATAGACAATTATAAGAACTATAGCTATAATTTTACCTTTGGGAATGATATATAGAAATGAGATAATTGTAAGATATACTAAAAATTGTATTAAAAATAAAAACATTAATAATATTAAAATGACAGGTGACAGAACTTATAAACTCTCACGTCCGTCATGAATCCGGGATTTTTATTTAAGGGATCTTCTATCCTCCATCTTAATTTATTTTACGCAAAACATAAATCCATATATTTATGAAAGGAGGAAAGTTTCAATTTGGGGATAAAAATAATAACATTTTTTTATATTTATTATAAATTTACTATCAAAATAATGGATATTCTATGCTGGATGGCGGCTATCTGGTCATTTATTTCGAGGGGTTGCAGCCTCCCCACCTGGATATTACGCATGTCTCATGCGCAAAAGAATATACAATCAGATTATTTTAAACATCTTTTCTAAATGTAATTTGCAATATAATATGATAAATAATTCAAACAGGTCGTGTTATATTTAAATCTATTGCTAAACTTTGTCTATTTGTGATGTTATTTTTCACTTTCAATTAGTATGGAGGGGGTTTTAAGTGGGCGTGTATTCAGAAGAGGGGGTTGATAGGCTTCAGCCCCCTCATCCGAAATGTCATTCTACAACCAATAAGTATATTTCGACATCAAAGAAAAATTTAATAAATCCTAAAAAGAGATATTAAATACATATATACAATTCTTTTATAAAAACAAAAAGTCAATAGGTTAATAGAATATCAAACGTTTCGGAAATAATGATACTCTTTGTCAAAAAAATCCACCCCCCTTCACCACTCCCCCATGGCAAAGCTAAACCTACAAGAGAAGTTTTAAATTTTGAATAAATTCAAAAATGTCATATAATATTTATAATTAAAAATTATTCCTCAAATAAAATCTTTTGTCCAGGATTATAGAAATAGTTTTGCCTTAAGGGAGGGGGGTTCATTTCTGACATCTGTCATTATTTTTTCAAATTGATAAGTTCACGTCTATCTTCTTAACTGTCATTCTGTATTTATTATTTTTTCTTTTTATTAATAAAAACAAAGGAAAATTTCTCTTTCAGTGAGTAAATATAAAAAAATAAGAACTTTGGTTCAAATTATTTTATACGAGTGGGTGTATTTTTAACCATCTTGCCTGAAATTACTATTTCCTTATGACATATAAAGATAAAAGAGAAGAAAATAAAAATTAATATTCCAACAAATAAATTTAGTTGTATATTTATGTGAATAATTTATATAACATTCATTAGTAGACCGAACAGGGAAGTGTATATTATGAGCACCCCTTCCCTATTTTTTGCCCCTATCTAAAACATGTAAGTGGTTTATTACTCTCGTCTCAACAATTAAAATTTGAATTTTCCCTAAAAATACACGTTTTGACGTTTATTGAATTCAAAAGAACAATTTATTGAGTCTTTTTTCCGTCTTAATGACAAAAGCAGAAAATAATAGAGGAATTAAATTTATGGTTTAATTTAAGTTTGATTGAAAATGTCATACTTCTTTTTTTTATTTTGGTCATTTTTTATTTTCTTAAAAACTACTTGGACGATTTTTTGTTTCAATTTACTGTTTTTATCACGAATCATAAAATTAAGATATATCTACCCTATTTTTTTGCCCCTAACTAGAACATGTCTCGTCGCAACAATTAAAATTTGAATTTACCCTAATTTGATTTATTACTTTCGTCTCAACAATTAAAATTTGAATTTTTTGCTAAAAATACACGTTTTGACGTTTATTAAATTCAAAAGAACAATTTATTGAGTCATTTTTCTGTCTCTTTGACAGTTTTCCGTCTTTATGATTCACAAAAGCAGGAAATAATAGAGGAATTAAATTTATGGTTTAATTTAAGTTTGATTGAAAATGTCATACTTCTTTTTTTTGTAATTTTTTTTTTTGTGTCATTTTTTGTTATTTTCTCAAAAACTACTTGGACGTTTTTTTTTCAATTTACTGTTTTTATCACGAATCATAAAATTAAGATATACCCTATTTTTTGACCCTATCTAGAACACTTTCGTCTCAACAATTAAAATTAGAATTTTCCTAATTTGATTTATTACTCTCGTCTCAACAATTAAAATTTGAATTTTCACTAAAAAATACACGTTTTGACGTTTATTGAATTCAAAAGAACAATTTTTGAGTCATTTTTCTGTCTCTCTGACAGTTTTCCGTCTTAATGATTCACAAAAGCAGGGATTTTTTTTATCACGAATTATAAAATTAAGATATAATTTTTTTTTTTACAAATTAAGTATATCTTTGTAGAAATGGTCATTTAATTTTTTTTAACATGCGCCCTTTCAAGTAGGTTTATTTTTTGCTGACAAAGGGTGGAGCGGTACAAAAAATGATTGTGTTCGATTTTTATAAAATATAAATACCTAATATTTTCCCTAACAGAATTTGAGTTTTGTAAATAATTTTCATTCTTTAAGTTAATATATTAAAAGTTAAAAAAAACAGATTAAAATTTTAATAATTTTCAATTTAGTTAATTAATTAATTCTATACCTCGGAGGTATAGAACACTATGTCCCATATTATGTCCTATGACAAAGTGTTCTGTACCTCCGAGGTACAAATTTCATTTTCAAAAAGTTACGAAAAAAAAATATTATATTTATTTATTTAATTAATTTTTATTAATGTTGGTTTGTTTAAAAGCTGAGTTAAGCAAAAGGCTTGTGGTGTGTACATCAATTTACTTATAGACAGACAGACAGACAGACAACAGCTGCTTGGCTTGATTCAAATGACAATTATAAAACGTGTATTTTATTTATTTTTTTATTTGAAAATGTATTCAAATACAAAAAAAAATAGAACAATCAATCAATATAGATATTGATTAAAAAGCAAGAAGATATGGATTGTACTAAGCGGAGTATTTCGATGAAAGTAAAATTTCAATGAAATTTACCTTGTGATTAATAAGGGTTGGTCAGGTTGCCATAGGAACGATGCAGAGCGCAGCATCCGTGGGACTGGTGCATCCTCTAGTTCTGAGATGAGACTGAGCGCCCTTTTGCTCGGGGCCGAGGTATCTTCAGGCATGGGGGGAGGGTACCTCGTCGGGGTTTGTTAACGGATAAATTAAAGCAGCCAGCAGCAAGGGTGTTGAGATCATTAGATATTCAATATATTGCGAGGTGGATGTCAACCTTCCAAGGGGTGGGGGTTGCTGCTTGGTCCAGTCTCTATGCCCTATGCAAATCACTTTTGCTACTGCATTTTCGGACACCCCAAAAATAGATAAAAAAAAAACATAATTTCTTAACAAAAACGCTTCCATTTAATTAAGCTTAAATTTACTTACTTTTTTAAAAAAATTATTTTATTTATTTAGATTTGATTTCAAATATATCTGACCTTTTAATTCAATTAATAATAATTCTTCAAGATATTTAAATTATTCTTAAAATAATAGGAATATGAGATTTTAGAGAAATTAAAGAACAAGTATGGGATGGAGTCGAGTAGTTATATCAAACCAGTCTTAATCCTGAAGTCAATCTCACTCTAGATTGTCTTTAAGTAAGCTTAGAAGACATCTACATAGATCAGGGGTCCCCAAACTACGGCCCGCGGGCCAAATCCGGTTTCTATCCGGCCCGCGGATACTACAGAATTAATTCAAAAATATTAACTATATTAAATATTAATGCCATATAATAGCGTATTATTAATAGAAGACTTCATCTACATAGTTCAGGGATCCCCAAACTTCAGCCCGCGGGCCAAATCCGGCCCTTGAAACTGTTCCATCTGACCCGCGGCTACTACAGAATCAATTCGAAAATATTAAATATTAATGTCATATAATAGCGTATTATTAATAGAAGACATCATCTACATAGATCAGGGATACCCAAACTATGGCCCGCGGGCCAAATCCGGCCTTTGAAACTTTTACATCCGGGCCGCGGCTAATACAGAATTAATTGAAAAATATTAAATATTAATGCCATATAATAGCGTATTATTAATAGAAGACATAATCTACATAGATCAGGGGCCCCCCAAACTATGGCCCGCGGGCCAAATTCGGCCCTTGAAACTTTTCCATCCTGCCCGGAGCTACTACAAAATTATTTCACAAATATTCACTATAATTAATGCCTTATAATACCGTATTATTAATATAATTTCTGTATTATATTTTAATCCGGCCCGCCCATAGTTTTCAATGTGTACATGTGGCCCTAACTCTAAGAAGTTTGGGGACCCCTGATTTAGAATAAGCCTGCTATTAGGTAGAAATCGATTATTCTATAAATAAAAAAAATATCGACCTGTTCTTGAAATTTGAAGGTGATTATTATATAAATAAACGCAGAATAATCCAATTTAACTAATAATAAGTCAATAAATAAAATAACAAGTAAAACTTGAATTTATTCAAATAGTTTAATTTATAAAACAAAATAAATAATTTGATTTAAGCAGAAGATGATCAGCTCCAAGTTGCAAAAGAGGGGGCAAGGTGACTCGCAAGGTGTGAACTGCAGCCATTGGCTGCTGGAGCTGACAAGGGGAGGCAGGGTGCTAAGAAAAATTAATTTTGATCATTTAGAAGGGATGGTTCTTGTCCGGCCAGTTTCGAACCAAACGGTAAAAGAATTTATAATTTATTTAAAGAAGAAAAAAAAATCAAATCAAATAAACTTTAATTCTCAAAAAATAGATTTTCATGGATTAAAATTTCACCGTCCCGTGTTTAGAGGGCAGGTGTAACAGGTGTTTAATCACATGGCCTAAAGGGGACTTTAAACTGCAACTTGAAAAAAAAAAAAAAATTGTAGATACATTTTTTGCAATTATTTTTATTTCCCTTATTCTTTTTAATTATATCCTTCATTTCCACCTAAAAATAAAATAAATAAATATATATTGAAAAAATCTATTGTTTTAATTAAATATTATATAAATAACTACAAATCTTAAAACGTTTCATATAAAATATATCTACCTATATATATATATAGATATATGAATAAACGTTTTAAGATTGTATTCTATCAAAAGTATTTATAAATTAATATAAAAAGTTCAAAAATACAAATTTTTTCAGAATCAGATAAAAACTAACCTTAATTAAAGATTTAATGAATTAAAGTATAATTGTTGAAATTTTTTACATAAGTACAAATCTTAAAAAGTTTCATATAATATAGGTATCTACCTAAATATATATATAGATAAATGAATAAACGTTTTAAGATTGTATTCTATCAAAAGGATTTATAAATTAATATAAAAAGCTCAAAAATACAAAATTTTTCAAAACTAGATAAAAACTAACCTTAATTAAAGATTTAATAAATTAATGTATAATTGTTGAAATTTTTTTCTTTGGATTGTATTCTAATAAATTTCTTTTTTAATCCATTTTTATATAATTATAAATATTTTAAGCCTGAAGTTGATTAATTTTCAATCATAATCTTGGTTTTGACAATACATAACCTTAAAACTGCAGGTAAAACTATACCAGAGTATAACCTCAAACGCAAAAAATGAGCCCGCTTATATAATAATTATTATAGTTAAAAAACAACATAAAATAACTGTCATGAATCGTTTATTGAAGATCGCCTGAATGGAAAAGGCAGACTTGCTAAATCGCAGTTAAAAGGTTATTAAACTTATCAAATATTTCCCAAAATTTTTAAAAATAATTGTATAATTCATAAAGAGAAACAAAGAGGCTGTCTTCTGCTTGATGCAACATATATATCTGTATATAAATTATTTATTTGAGACTATAGTTTCGAAGGCTTGACCTTTATCATCAGTCTTTTTTTATTTTTCATGGGGTCAGTATCGCATGGATATTGAAGATTTTTTGATCTTTACTTAGCCGAAAGCCAGTTAAAATTGAAAAACAATTTTCAGGACACATACCTATATATATATGTGTGTATGTTTATTTGCATCAAAGCAGAGGACAATCTCTTTGTTCCTCTTTATGAATCAACAACTTTGCTATTCTCGGCAAAATAAAAACTTTTCAATTAAATTGAATAATTACTTCTAATTTAAAAAATCTTTTGCCGATTTACTGTATTTCAAAAATAAACGAAAAACTTACTTAATTAAATAAAAAAAAAAAAATATTTATTATAATAAATTTTATTCTTTTTAATTTGGGCTCCTTTTTGAGATTGGAAGAAAAGAAAGGTGGACGTGAATAGGGGTGTGGGGTTGAGGTAGGTTGCCCTTTGCAGAGTGTGCACATGATGCACCCTCTGGGAATAGCTAATCCTTTGCAATGCGAAGTAGAGGTGGGCGCCTCGAGTCTCAGGTCTTCTTCAGGGCCAGTGTCCAAGGGGGAGAAATCAGATGTTGAATTGAAAAAAAAAAAAAAGGGTGGAGAGGGAGCAGAAGGAAAATTCGAGGTCGTGGTCCAGTTTTGAAGGGCGCGTGATGATGTCAAAGTTCACACGAACACACACCTGCACGTGACTGGACACGTGACGTAACGTCGGGATTCTCGCACTTTGCTAAATTAAGGTAGTTCTTTCACAAATGCAATATTTCTTTGAAACTTGGACTATAAGTCATTAAAATCATAATACAGATACTGTTAAAATTTGAAGACGATTTACCACACCAAACATGAAATAATTGCAATTAAAAATGACATTTTTAACATAGGGTAGATAGAGAAAGGGTGGGGATATGATCATTATTTTATTTTTTTTCTTTGAAGGACTTTCACCATCTTGATGATAAACTAATATTTGTTAAAATGATATATTAGGAGTAACTTAAAAAAAAATTGAAATTATTTACCACGTAGTTTTGATAAAAAAAAACAAAAAAAAAAAAAAAACATATTTGGGCGATTATTTTTAGTGGAGGGGATATAAGCACAATGGCTTGGAAACGATTCGGCTAGTATGTGTGTATCCATATAGAGATTTCGTAGTGTGAGTGGACAGTCACGTTAAAAAAACATAACCTAAAATTTTAGTTCCGTTCATATTTATAGAGTGGTTATGAGGCTAAAACTTTTTGTGTGGATTGTCACGAAAGAACCTCCTTAAAAGGAAAAAAATTAAAGAAAAATGCATATATTTTTTTCTTTTTCATTATCATTATTTTTATTGAGATCAAAACGCAAACAAACAATCAAATAAAAAAGTTTATGTGCAAGAAAATAATAAATATAATACTGTTTTTAGAAATTTAAAAGGATAAAATATATATATAATATATTAATATAAAAAATTTATATAAATAAAAAAAAATGATAATAAAATAAAAGACTAGTTGTGTGACATCAGATTGTATCACTATGATAAAAAAAAAAATTATATATACACACATTCATTCTATTATTTATCCGACAAAAATCACATATTCGTGTAGAAAAAATAAATAAATAAAGGATTTATAATGATCTTTAACTGTTCCATGAAATTTTAAAATTATATTTTAACATAATATGCCAAGTTCATAAGTTTTTGTGTACCTATAAACCATAGAGTAATTTAGAGTGGAAGGCTCCATAACAAGCCAATATACGAGTTACAGAGCTCTCTAGCGAGTCCAGGACAAAACCATTGGGCAATAAAATGGCGGAAACCGCTCTCTTCGGGGCAAATTTTGGTGACATTATCAAGAGTTAAAAATTCGCTTATATATAATATATATAACATAAAGGGTATGTATCTTTTATCTATGACAAAGGCTTTGAATGTTCTATGATCTTTGGATAACTCTTAAGAACTAAGAGTTTGCCAAGTACAGTCGCTAGAGAGCGCTTTTTCGATATACGGTAGCCTTCCACTCTATATTACTCTATGCTATAAACAAAGATATTTATAATACCCCGAGAGCTGGCGACTTTAAGCTTATAATTTGTGAATTTTCTAAAGAGTTAATCTTTAGGCTACCTTAAGTGTCCGAACTCAGCTACTGGTCTTTTTTTTTGAGTTTTATTTCCTCTAGCAGTTCCAATCATAATCCCACAAATAAACCTTTAGAATTTATCAATAACACTGTGATTTTTTTTAAAATAAAATAAAAATATAAATTACTAGGTACGATTCACAAATAAAAGACAAAATGCTTATTAGCACGACTCTTATTTGTGAATCCTACCTAGTAATTTATATTTTTAAATTTTTACTTTATTTTATTAATATGTTTCACCTAGAACCAACACCATTCTCCCTCAATAAAATTGAATTTTTTTTTTTCATAATTTTAAGTACTTGGCATTTTAAAAATAAATAAAGTAAGGGAGTTCTGTGTTGTTTTTTAGTGAAACAGTTTGGCAATTAAAGAGGGTTAAAGGTTAGTGTAAATTCCCACATAAAGTGTGAAAAAACTCAATCTATTTCATCTTTAAGAGTTTACATAAGACTAAAGTAGAAAGATTGATATTTATAAAGAAAATCTGTTTGAGAACCAATAAATATCAATGTTTCTACCCTCATTTTAGTGAAATAAAAACTCCTGAAGATGGGCGAATAGCCTGAATTATACTAGTTTTGAATTTTTTCATACTTTGTGTATTATTTCTATGAAACATCACAAAAACCTTGAACCAATTTAAATTAAAAAAGAATAATGTTATCCAATCCCAAAAGGTCATAAAAAGAGCTTTAAAATGAGACTAAGATTGGCTGTTTAGCTTAATTCGAAAGAATTCAATAATTAAAAAGTGCTGATTGCTTAATTTTGGAGAAATTATACAATTTTTCATGATAGACGTATAAAAAAGAATCAAATTTAATAAAAATTTGATATGATTTGTGTTTGGCGTTGAATAATCTAGGCAATTTTACCCTAATCTGACACTAATTCTGGTCCTATCTAGAAAATTGTCAATTAATGTAATTTTTTATCAAAAATTAGGATTGATAGTATAACATTTTTTTTTACATTGAGGATAAGGATTCACTTAGGTTTGCCAGATGTTTTATACAATAAGTAAAATTGTCGCCAGCTCTTAAGTCTATAAAATATCAATAGTCAGCACAAATTGATTGATGATTCATATTTCGATTTGATAGTAGATTCTGATAATTTTTCAAAGTTGGACCATATATTATATAATTATAAAATAAATAGAATTTTCTATTCTTTATAAGACATTAATTTATAAATTTAAATTTCATTATATGTGGTCTGGACTGGTAAAATAAAAAATTAAAAACATAATATGTTGACT
This sequence comes from Forficula auricularia, assembly GCA_024734495.1. NCBI lineage: Eukaryota > Metazoa > Arthropoda > Insecta > Dermaptera > Forficulidae > Forficula > Forficula auricularia. The sequence goes on along the minus strand of JALMQS010000841.1, from coordinate 2,175,521 downwards.
TATTTAAAAATAAAAATAAATCAAACTGAATTTTACTAGAAACATACTGTAGTTATTTGAAAATATAAAAGAAAATATTTCTATTTCTGTAACAAATTCAGATTTGATTAAAATACTAAATAATCTCGATTAAATTTGGCTTTTATATAAAATATTTCATATTACCATTTAAAATAGGGACTAGAAAAATAATTTTATGATGAAATTTTGGTAATTTACTCAAGATTTAGTTTAATAAGGCATATATAAAAAGATAATAAAAATTATTTCATTAATAAATAATTTTGTTCGAAATTGTAGGTAAAACTAAATCCGTTTCATATGCATTATAAAAAGATTTCTTTGGACAGATTATTAAAATAATTAAATGAGGGGCAGACATTGAAAAAAAAAACTGTATTTTTTTTAACTGTGTGAGTTGCAACACAGTTTAGGAAAAACTAAGCCCATTGATTTTATTCTGTCTTACATTCAGATTCAGTCCTCGAAAAATCTTTTCCGAAATAAAAAAAAAAAAAAAATGTATTTTCTTCTTTATATATTTTCAATAATCTATTATACCATAAGTGGTCTTTTAGACTTTGGAATACTTAATTTTTGAATCATATTGAATGTCAAGTGTAATTTATATTTTCAATTTGATTTATTTTTTCAAAACAAATAAATATTGCTCAAGGAGAAATCATTGAGGTTGTACTTGTTGCAAATAAACATATACCATATGTACCTAAATACGAGTCATAGAGTAATATAGAGTGGAAGGCTCCATAAGGAACCAATGTATTTTAGAGTATACGAGTTTATATATATATATAATAATATAAAGGGTATGTATCTTTTATCTATGACAAAGGATTTGAATGTTCTATAATCTTTGGATAGCTCTTAAGAACTAAGTTTTCGCCCTGCAGTCGCTAGAGAGCGTTTTTTTCGATATACGGTAGCCTTCCACTCTATATTACTCTATGCTAAATATAAGTGAATATATATAATTTATTTGTTAGAGAATATAGTTTTCAAGGTTTTGCCCTCGTGATCAGTCTTTTTAATAATAAATATTTTATCTTTTATTTTTCATGGTTTCAAATACACAATTAAATATATGTAAAATCTTAAATAGGGTATTTGAACCTTAAATAAGATAAAATATTTATAATTAATAAGACTGACCATTAAGGTCATAAGTTCGAAACTGTAGTCTCTAACAAATATTCACTTATATTTATAGATATATGTTTATTTGCATTAAGGAGAGGACATCCTCAGTAAGTTTCTTGTCATGAATAAACAAGACTGCTACTCTAGACAAGAAAAAATCTTTTCAATTTAACATATTGTCTTGAGTACTTCTTTCATGATCTATCCCAGGAAATCGAGTTGAAAGTGTTTTAAAAATTATAATTTTTAGATCTGTAAAGTGAATCTTTTTATTCAGTTTTGCTTGTGCAAGTAACACCGAATAAAAAGACCTTGCATGTGGACAGGTCCTTAACATTTTTTTGATTTATTTATAGACCAAGAGTACAAAAAAGTTGTTATTGGGCAACTCAACGAGAAGAAAGTTGAATAAATATTTTTTTTTTATGTGAAAGAAGAAAACTTAATCGAGATTATTTAATTCGTAATTCATATATCGTTGTCACTGCAATAGTTGTTATCTGAAAATATAAACATTTTCAGGAAAAGCAAAAAAACAAAAGCAAACATACATAAGCAAATGTATAAAACAGGTATAAAACAATTTAATTTACTTGATTTCTATCAGAAAATAAGTAAATGCAATTGTTTCACAGTGTAAAGCGCGAATTCAGGCTATAAAAATATCCCAAAATGTTTAAAAAATTCATTTAGCAACTATTGAGGTGCATGATATTTCGTATATATAAATTTATAGTCACATTAATTTTGAAAAGACCATGAAATTTAAATTAATATTGACAATTATTTGTCGAAATATCATTTAAAAATTTATATAAGTGCACTTATATGATCTGTGTTCGGAGGCCAATGGTATTAAGTCCATAAAACAACAGTTGTAAAAAATTTGTTATTTTAAATCCCAACTAATTACAAAACATATTCAGAAAAAATAAAAATAAAACTGAAGAAAGGATTAAAATTTTTTCAACTAAAAAGAATAAACTTTAAAATTTACTAATTTTCCAAAAGTGGACTTGAAGAATACATTGGTTTCTGAACGACACATAATATAGATTCTTAAATATCATTACTAATCCTTAGTTTTTACAAAAGGTATTATTTTAAAGCATGACTAAAAGTTTTATCTTATATGCAAGCTTTGTACAAAATTTATCTTATATTTCCATATAAAAATATCTTTTGTTTTTTCTATTATATATTATTTTATATGGAAAATCAATTTCAATTTTCCCATTAAAGTTATTTACAAAAAGCGAATATAATATTCTCATTTTCATATTTATATATTAATAATTTTATCAAAAATATTTGATTTTGATATATCTTTCAATAAAAATTTGTTTTTTTTAACCCTCTTCTTAAATGGAGCGGATATTTGTTTTTACAAAATGGCACAGATTAATTTAATCCTGTTTGTTTTTTTCTTTAGATCTCTGAGAAAAATTATTTTTCATAAAAATGTTTTCTCTCAAATTTATCATATAAATTTATGACTGTATTTTTTTTAAATAAATTTTTTTACAGGCACGTAGCTGATCTGTCAAAAAGTTTTCATCTCAAGAATATAATATGTTTTGTGGTTTGCTATTAAGGTAGTTGTTTCTTGTTTTACAAATCTGGCAACACTGTCCGAGCTTGTATATATTTTATCTTAGAAATATCAGATAAAATACATTTTAAAAGTTAAAAAATTTCTATAAAAATCGTTTTATTTTTTAACAAATTTAACCTTATGAAAATTATAATTTTGAAAAAATCTAGCGCATGCGCACTTTATACATCTATCAATGGTTAAATAAATGCGCTGTTGTCAAATTGTTTTTAGTGTAAATTTTTTTTTATTTATTCATTAATATCTCAGAAACTGTGTTGTAATTATGAATCAAAATTGTCTTAAAATATGTATTGGTTATTGTTTAATGTTGGTTTAGTTTTTTATAAAAATGGTAAGAAGGGTTTCTTAATTATAATTAAATATGTATGTAAATTTTTCGATATCCCATAGGTATAAGAGTCTGAAAAACTCTATTTTTGAAATTTAATATCTCCGGAACTATATTGTTCATAAATTTCGTTTTGCCACCAATCGATCCAGAAGGATTTAAATAATAACCTTTCTAAATTTCATAAAAATCCTAATTAAACCCATATGGTGAAACAACTACCTTAATCAAAGGACACATTTTATTTTGTTTGAGAAACTATGGAAAAACTTTGCAAATATTAATTTTGTGACTTACAAATTATAAATGTATGAAAAAAAAAATAATTCAGATTAGATTAAGGAAGATTAATAAAATTCCTGATTACGTGCCTGAATGTGTAGTTAAATTATTTTTTTGGAAGAATTTTAATGGTAATCATTTTCTTATAAAAGCTGAATTTGCCGATAGAAAAAGACTTTAAATTTCTAAGAAAATCATAAGAAGTTGTCATCTATTAGATCCGAGATGGAATGGATTATTTTTAATTATATGTCAGAAGGGGTTGACCGCGAAATTTTACAAATGGAGATTTAAATCTTTGAGTAAAATATGTGTGTGTAGAGTAGTTTAATGAGATAAATGAGTTCAAAAGCAGATTGGACTATCCCATTTTTGATTTTTTATGAGAAATCCAGCAAAATGAGGTAAAAGTTTGAAGCAAAAGTGGTATCTTTGTCTAGAAGGACGTTTAAAAACTAAGTTTGGACCACTCTGTCTATTTAGTTTTATCAAAAACCTACTTGATTATAGAGGTTTATCAGCGAAAAAGAGATTTGTAGGTTGGTCCACTCTGCTTTTGAACGCCTCAAATATGTCCTAGGGGTTCACCCAAATACTGTATATATCAATACAGGACAGCCTGTCAAAATCCTATAGAAAATTTAATAGTTTAAGGATGAAATCTTGGTGGCCGGGCTGGCCCAGCACCAATGCATGTGCTTCTTTCAAATTAACCACTTACATGTGATATTTTCAATTGTGCACTATATGTATTTTAATCCTAGTCCGCTAGAGTGCGCAGTTTTCATGATACCGAGGATTTTGACAGGCTGTCTGGGTAGCCAATCGGCGGGTTCGATTCCCGAGGGGGTAAAAATAACTATTCGGACATATAACTAGTTAAAAATAATAATCCATTCTATCTCGGAACCAATAGATGACAAACTATTATGATATTCTTAGAATCATTTTCCTAATAATTTACAATTAATTCGAAATGAGATCATTTTTTTCGAGATCACAAATATTCTTCGTTTTCATGGTAAAAAATAAATAAATAAATAAATAGAATTTAAACTCCTTTTTTTATAAAAAGTTTAGAGGAGTAAATATAGAGTATATTTTAAAATGGTTTTTGACTAAAGCAAGTCTTTGGAATGGATTCAAAATCACTTTTTCTTTCATAATGGAGATTCTTAATAGGCTAGCTCTGCTCCCCAAGGCCTGTATGGTTTCGATGCAGCGGATGCAGCGGCGGCGGCTGCAGCTGCTGCTGCTGCTGCATGACTACCATGGTGATGATTTCCATACCCAGTGGCTAGATAGGCAGGAGATGTGTTATAATCTTGATGATGATGGTGCGAGTGGGGCGGATGAGGTGCCGGAGGCGCAGGGGGGTGGTAAGCCCCTGAGGGCCATGTGGGCGTCATGTGATGGTGATGAGGCGGCGGAGGCGCAGAGCAATGGGTACTTGATGTTACATAATGTGCAGAAGTCGCCGAAAGAGAAGGAGAAGTCGTTGAAGAAGGCGGCTGAGCTGATACTACAGGGGTTGAAGGTGTCCCAGGCGGTGGCCCTTTGGAGATATCCCGTTGAGCAGAAAAACATTGCAGGTGGGACATTAGCCGGAGACGAAGAGGATCTTGGATATCCATTCCTTCAACGGTAACCAAATATCTGTAAAGAAAAAAATACATGATTTTTTAATCTTATACTATTAATTTACTAATTCTTTACTACGATAAATATAGAATATAAATTTTTTTTCTTTTCGATATATATGTATATGTTGCAGTAAAAACCCGTTTTTTAGTAAATGGATGTAGAAATGGTTATGCTCTCAGGCGCGGATCCAGACCTCTGATTTGGGGGGGCGGTCGCCGGTATATAAGATCTACTTTTGATCTCGGAAGTGTGTCGCGATCGAATTGTCCATTGGGGGGGGTCAGAGACGCCCCCCTACTAGAACTTTATTTTCTTCAATTTTAAAACTTAATGTTACAAAAAAAAAAATTAAAAAAAAACATAAAAAATGTTGATCTCCAATGCTTTGGGGGGGGGGGGGGGGGTCGCCCCCGTCGCCCCCCCCTGGATCCGCGCATGTGCTCTAGGGTTGCCACATCTTGAGGCTCAAAGTAGGACAAATTAATAACGATATTTAATAGAGATTGTGGTGTTGGTGCAAGGTGGAACATCTTTAATAAAGATAAAAGTAAATAAATATTTTGTGATATATTAATTTAGTATGAGTTAGGTTTTCTAGGTCACTTGTTTCTCGTCATATGATGATCCATATGAGTGTTTGATATAAAAAGCGTCATGCGGGCCAATCGCGAAATGTTGCTGGATTATAGCCAAATGGATCACATCTTTTTAATTCTCTCTGGGTCAGACTTAAGACTCAACAGACTCCAATAGCTTCAACCAGCAGTAGTCTCGCGATATATATCTTGTTTAAAAAGCGCGATCAAAAACAGTTCTCGTTAATGTGTTAATTATTCTTTGATATATTAATGAGAAAATTAACTTCACTATTTTAAGATATTTTAGATAAGTTTCCTTATATAAAATAAAATGTCAAAAAAGCTGCCCCCCCCGAGAATCGAGCCTTAAAATGCAATCAGGCCCATTTTGGCACTTGAGTTTGATTTCCAAGGGACAGTTCTCTTGACATATGAAGTAAATAATCTATCCCAACCAAAACATTCTGTGAAAAAACAGGCCAAGTTCGAAAAAGTAGTGAAATCTAGTGTGCAGCCAAGTTAAATTACTAAACTAGATTTCACTACTTACTGTTTTTTTACAGAATGTTTTGGTTGGGATTTCTCTGCTTTTTGCAAGCTTGTCCCAGACTCTACTAGCAGGACACATTTCATGATGCTGGAATGATTGGAAGTACCCTATAGGTTTTGATGACCTGTCAGTGAGTGAGTGCCAAAATTAGCTATTTTCTCAGATCAATATCTTAGAATCTATTTAAGCTATATTATTGAAATTTAGTACTCTCTTCAATATGGATTACATAATTACATGTGTATAATTTCAGCTCTGTATCTCAAATGGGTTCCGAGCTGCAGGGGGGTCGAAATTGGCTCATGTAAATGGCGTGTACTGCCAAGCCAATGCTCGAACTTGGCTTGCGCACTCTGTGCGCTTTGATAATAACATAGATCAAGTATAGGACACTCTCTTTAATTTTCTCTTAGTGAATAAACAACTGTAATTTCCTGTAATATGAAATTTCTAATTTCTATCATGCTTACGCCGTGTTTCCAAGTTATTAAAAGACGAGCACGCCAATTGTTAATAGTTTTATATTTTTCTCCATATTTTTGCCAAAAGCTTTGATGCATATACTCAAAATTCAAAACACTAAAAATTCAAAATTTAGTTAAATAAATTCAAAATTTTACCATCAAAATTTAGGGAATACATACTTTTTTTCTATGGGGTATATTTGTTCAAGTCATTCTTTCGAGGTATCGCAATTATTAAATCAATTCAAATAAATTTAAATATTATTAGACTTTTAGTATCTTTTATCTATGATATATATTATATTGGATAAATTAAAGTCACTCGAACACATTAAAATATTGATTTTAAAATGTCATTCTTTGTAGTTTGAAATGTTTCCGCTAGATAGGGACACTATCTTCCTAGGCATGTGACTCACTCTACCAGCGTTCAAAACAACTAATAATGGAGGAGAACTCAATTTAAATTTAATCCAAGTACAGGACAAGTAGGAAGAAAGGGGCCTTGAAATGGAAATAACGAAAAAATACTCTAAACTAGAATGCAAAACTAGAAACTTGAAATTAAGAAAATAATTCCAGTTTTATCGGAACTTAGTCAAAAAATATGCTCTTCGCAAATTAAAAAATAATAATAACTTTGTGCGCTCCATCGAGTCTTATATCATTGATTAGACATTTTAAAATAAATAAATCAATCAATTAATCATGTAATTTTGTAATTTTTATTTTGGTGTTCATCTACAAAATTATCTTCTGGTTTGACCGCACCTATACGGAATCCTAGTTTCGCTAATCAAACTCGCATTTATCCGGTTATGTTTTTATTGCTTATTTATATTTATATTATTTTTATTATACATACATTTAAATTGTTAAAGGACATTAGCATAGAGTAATATAGAGTGGAAGGCTACCGAATATCGAAAAGCGCTCTCTAGCGGCTCAGAGAACATTATTCTTAGTCCTTAAGAGCTATTCAAAGATCATAGTCATAGGACATTCAAAGCCTTTGTCATAGGCTTTGTGCTAAAAGCTCATTTTAGAAAATTTTCCAACGTACAAATTTATAGTTAAATTAGCCTAGTTGTCGAAGTCAATGTTTTGTGAAAGGTTGCTTTCGCGACACAAAATCAGATAAAGAACATACTTTTTTTGACCTAAAAATCCTGAAATGTAAGTACCCTATATAAAATTAACTAGTAATTTATTTATTTGATTTTTATATTTTAATTCTTTAATAATTTAATTATAGAGCTAAGGAGAGAGATTCCCGCCATTTTGTTGCCAATTCCGAACCGCCAGAGTGCTCTGTAACTCGAATACGCTAAAATACATTGGCTCCTTATGGAGCACTCTATATTACTCCATGGACATTAGTACATGTAATAAATAAATATGATTTATAATTATATAAATTAATTACCTTGCAACTTCAGCGGCACATTCGCGAAATCCCAAGCTATGATAATCCATGGCTTGTTTATGCGCCTCGTAGGAAAGTGCATCGGATCCTGCAACCACAAGAGAATACATATTTATAATGCGAAAAGAATGTAATTATACGCCTGGGTGCTTTGCATCTCAAAGCAGTTGCTTAAAGAGAATTAGATATTCATTTGGGTTAGGTAAAAAAGAAATGTACAAATCCTACCGACAAAGGTAAAATTCAAGAATCGAGTTGTTTTAAGCAGGTTTCGTTCAAATGGTCTTTGTGTCCAGTTCTATTGTTAGTCAATTTCAATAGACCCAACCCTATCTATTTCCATATAGATATGTATTTGGAAATATTGAAATAGTTGAAAACTAGCTTGACCTTTCTGAATAATATAATTTTATTAATAATGAAGACAGTTTAGAAATAATTTTTAATAGACTAAAATAATCTGATAAACATTAAACTCATAATTGAATTTTCTAATATTAAATACTTTATGAATGCCTTCAGCCCGGCGTCACTTAGCCCCTGGCGGAGAGCGTTTCGTTCATACTAATTTAATAATTGAAATTTAAAATGATACTGTAAGTATTGAAAGAATGTGCTGAATGAAATTGATTCAACAATAAGGAAAGATTTATTTAACACATTGGCTAAGCACGATCAATATCTGACCAATCAGAATCGTTCTAATAATTTGGCTATGCATTGGCCAATCAGATGGTTTGGATCATACAAACATATATACATACTTTTCCATTATCTATCTATCTATCTATCTATCTATCTATCTATATATATAAAATAGAAAAGTATGTGGATATATATGTATGTGGAAACGATCTGATTGGCCAGTGCATAGCCAATGCCAAAGCGTTAAATTATTAGAACGATTCTGATTGGTCAGATAGTGATCGTGCTTAGGCAATGTGTTAAATAAATCTTTCCTTATTCTTCCTTATTTTTGAATCAATTTCATTCAGCACATTCTTTCGATACTTACAGTAAGATTTTAAATTTCAATTATTAAATTGGTATGAACGAGACGCCCCCGCCAGGGGCTAGGTGACGCCGGGCCGAAGGCCCGTCGCTCAGTAGTATATATATATAGATAGAAGTATTTTCTTGTCCCAAACCTTTTTGCGATTCTTATTAAATATCTCCTTTGGATAAATAAATAAAATTATTTGAAGTTCACCCTTTAATAATTTAAATTTATATTTAATAATCTCGAAAATACTTAGCAAAGTAGCTAGTACAAAGAAATTTTTTAATATTAATTCACTGGTGAATAAATAATCGATAGTTTATTATCTTTTGTTGGATAATTTATTTTTATTTATGAGATGAGCTACGAGTATATTAAACTAGGAAAAATTTAGTCAATTTTATTTCAATCTATGATAGAATTCGTTTCGATTTTTATAATTTTGCCTTAATATTTTCATTTTTAATAAATATAAAATAATAAAATACTAGTTATTTAACTAAGCACATAATATTGAAAACAATTATTACCAAAATCAATAATTAATAAAAAATTGATTAAACTATATATAGGCATTTCATTTTTTTGAGGATTAGGCCTATAGTAAAAGTTCATAATAATAATAGGGTTACCCGCATATTTTATAATTTCTTGGTCGAAAGGCGGAAGTTTTTTCGAGGAGTGATTATAGGGATCGTTCGTTAAACATAAAGGCAGCACTATTGCCGAAGGTAGCGCTCTCTTGTGTTTATTTATTCAAATAATTTGGGGGAATTGGGGCAAATATTCTATTATAGTATAAATCATAGTGCAAGAGTGGGGCCGTGAGCGAGTCTCCTTGTCTTGGACGTTTAATAAATCATCCCCTAAAGGTTACATTTTCGTCACCAGTTGGCGCTAAAGTCGTTTAGTTTTTATGGGGGTGTGCATTTTTTTTCAATCTTTATGGAAACTAAGAGCAAATCAGCGAAATAAATTTGTTTAAATTATAAGTTCAGGTTGTTTATAGCATCGAACTGTAGATTTCAATTCAAGCTAGTTTGTTTTCGCCGTATTGCTCCTTCAATTAAAAAAAAATTAAAGTTGTTAATTTTATTGCATAAATGTAGTTATCGAGTTTACGGATATATATCTTACTAATCGAGAGTAAAATATGTATATAAAAAACCAAAGTTGGGTGGCCATCTTTTTTCAGTGCATAAGTCCAGATAGACAGGGTATCAACAGGTAACTTCGAATTAGTATTTTGTACTTATAGAGTTGCCTTTATTGTTATATATGAAACTGTAGATAATTTTTTGCGAACACGGTGGTATTTACTATGTACATATGTAATAAAATTAACAACTTTAATTTTTTATTAAAAATTGTTATGCATGGAAATTGGATGTCGACCCTATCAAGTTTTGTTTATTAATACATTACTAGCTGATAGGCTCGCCCCCTGGACCCCCTTCCGAAACCCATCCAGCACCCCCACCCGCACCACCACCCCAATATACAGACAAAACCTTAATTTTATATATATAGCGTCGCCTTAGAGTGTAAACCTGCTAACTCCATTTTTTATCATATATGACATATTAATACCGTTCGAAAGAAAAAGAGATACAGTATCGTCCAAGTAAAACTGCTACTTAAAATTACGACTGTAAGTTGTAGAAAAAAAATGGGAAAAATTGTTTTTTTCATAACAACAATATTAAATTTTGTTTGTATTTTCTCTGCACTGTAAAATTTCCTTGTTGTGAGTTAGCAGGTTTACACTCTAAGGCGACGATAGATAATTTCATTTAAATTGGTAACTATGACGACTGTTTTTGTTGGGATGACGGACATAGTTTCATAGATACATACAGGGGCAGGCACAAATGAGCTTTAGTAGTATAGGATATTATCAAAATATTAATTTCATTAGGAAACTCGATAGGTAAAGTTAGATGATCTAAGTCGGGATCTTGTACTATTAGAAGTATTTTGTTTTTGGAAAGACTGACTGGTAGAACTTTAATGGAGAACTGATGGCAGCTCAAGACCACCTTATTGTATCCAGAATTAGTGCATGTAGTTGTATTGAAAAAATCAATTTCGGATTTGTTTAATAAAATAAAGGGAATATCGAGGGGTGAACCGCGACTTAAAATCGTGTACACCTATTTCCACTTCCACTTTCATTTCTAAGTAGAAGACAATAGATGACAATGGATTATCTAATGAATTCCAAAGTAATTACAAATAATTCCAAAGACAGTGTAAACTTAATTAAATCGCGGTTCACCCCTCGGGGAATATATATTAATAATTAAATCAATGAGTGATTTGTTGTCTAGAAAGGTGCAAAACCAGGGTGGTGGGGCAGAGGTGTTCCGGATGCGCGTTTGAAATTGTTTCATCATTTGCACGTGGGAATTGGACGACAGGTGTCCGGCGGAACCACTTGTGGATTCCCACGCGGCGCGCCGTCAGCCAGCTGACGCCGTTCAGGTTCAGGTCCTCACACGATATCCTTGTGCCAAGTACACCGACAATTACTTAACGGGGTACCCATCGAAAAAAAATAAACAATTAACTTGAACCAATTCAACGCAAAATAAATAAATACCCTATTATAGAATCTGAACGAATAATCAAAGGGGAGTTTTTCAATATAGATAATAGAGGTATGTATAGTATTATAGGTAAAAGCATTGTTAAAACCTGATTGAGATTTTTATATTTATCCTCCAGCTTAGACCAGGGTAAAGAAAAAAATAATTATTAATATTTTCTATTAACCACAATATTTCAATAAAATGGTTTGGGTTAGTATTTTTGGCACTTTGAATCAATTCCCGAAGGGGCGGAACTCTTTCAGACATAAACTAAAATATATTTAATAAGATCTTTGTTTGTAAATCCTTTTTTGTATATACTAATTATATAAAACTCATCAAATCTATTATTATATATTTGTTATAAAAATATGATAATTGGAAGGTCACTATTGGGAACATTAATAGGGGCGTGACTTATTTTTAGACCTACAGTGGCTAGTTTCAATTTAGACCACCAGATAGTGTATCAGAATTATCAGTTTCCCAAATGGTATCTATCCGTTGGTAAACAGCGCTGACTGATGGTCAAAATAAAAACCAACATAATCGGGTCATTTTTATTTTTATTGTATAAAGAAAATTATTAAAAACAAAACAAAGCAAACAAGATAGATTATTAGTTTGTTGTTTACTAACATTAATTTATTTTACTTTGGTGAACGTAGTAGTTTGAGGAAGAAATTGTCTCGTTTTATTTTATTTCTCTCATTTTGAATTTTAAATATTTTTAAACTTGTCATCTTTTGGATTAATATTATTATTGTTCGTAGAAACTATACATGTCAAGATATGGTTGATTAAGAGAGGCGTTCTTTGAATAGAATCCTATTTTGGAAATAGATTCCCGCGTTCATCTTAAAGGGGTCGAAAATATATAAGGGGGAAAATATGAAGGGCGATTTTGAAAGAATAGCACAAGTCAAAGGGTCTGCATCGATTTCTTTCACTTACAATTAGAAGGGAGCGAAAAAGGAGTGGAATGAATGATCAAAGGCCTAAAACCATTTTATTTCACTTCATTGATTCGAAATGGACGTAAATCATGCCAAGTTTTTCTCACATTCACAATCTTACAATTGGCTTTTACAGGGCTGAAATCAATTCTATTATTCATTTGAGAAATTGATTTTTATTATTATTAAAACATTTTTTTTGCGTTTGGACCCTTGGGATCACGCAAAGCTTGATGTCTCTTTCTGGTTGGACCTTTCACGCCTCTATCTTTTTCCGGAACGTGATATCGAGTTCCATGGTCAGGCTATGTAATTTTCCTGGCCGGATGAGTGTGTTGATGTTAATGGTGCCCAGGTATGTATGGATTTTTGGCGTTATTCTTCCATTGTTTCTTCCTTTGATTTCGTGATCGTCCGGGTCCCCCAGAATCTGAATACCCGGTTGCCACTCGAGGGTGGGTGGATTGGTTACCACCTGGGGTAATCTTGTTTTGCCTCTCACGTCGCTTGTTAAGAAATTTTGTCCTGCGCATGCGCGAGGTTTTTGTAGAACCAGAGATTGTCAGTTTCTGGAGCCGAGGGGCCTTTTTTTTATTATTTTTCAAATAAATTCACTTTGCTTCTTGCTGGGATCGAACTGATGAATCGAATAGAGAACCTCCTCCTTTTTTGAAGTCGGTTAAAAAGATAGTTTAAATTATCTTCTTTTTTTGAGTTTTGGACTCGCTCATCAATATCTACTCAATTTACTTATCAGTGTCTCTTCAAAAATTACAAAATACTCGTATGTATTCATATGTACATATGTTGAGAAAATTTATTGATTGTTTTTGTATATAATAAATAAATACAATTTATTGTAATTTTACATGTGTGCTCTATCGCTTTTTTCAGCTCTTAGGAACTGATGATGGCATTATTTAATTAAAAGCCGAAACGTTTTCTATAATTGGGAGTTTTTTATTCAGCAGAGGCTACCCATTGGCTGAATCCCTCTCCATTACTTAATTATATACATATACAGCCATCAAATTGTATCAATAAATACAATTCTTTTATAAAACAATCTTCGTTCGTATTAATTTATTTCTCTGGTAGCTGAATTCTATCTTTATTTTGGAACACACTCAAATCCGCCCCTTAGAGATAGTCAACTGAACATACATATTTGTTTTAGTACAGTAACTAAATGTCGTTTAAATAAAATGTAATGAACAAGCAGTTCGATTAAAGACCATTTAATAATATATCTTAGTGTGTTTGGAGGTCAGTCTGGTAATTTGTAAAAAGATTTCAGGATAAACTACCTATAGTAAAATTAAAATAATAGTTAATATAAATTTTTAAAATATTTTCGGCGACTTTTGGATCTTTAATTTCAAAATTAAAATCAGGTCAAATAATTATATTAGCATCAATGTTATTTTTATTAATAGTGAAATATCTGATTCTATCAAAACATGAAGACATATTGAAGCAAAAATGTCGTGAAAAACTAGGAAATAAATAAATTTCTAATTCCTCAATGAATACTTCAGTCCGAAAGATTCTTTCTACTACTTCTTATAAGTAGAGCAAAAAGTGAAAAAAATTTTTTATTGGCCTTCGGGAACTAAAGACTATTTAAGCCATTAGTCATGGAGTGTGTTTGTTTGTGTGTGAGTAAATGTGTGTAAATTGGTGTAGGGATCAGGTTATATTGAAACTTTTTCAAGATACAGTGCGTTGTTTGCAGTTTTGGAGAATAATGCAAAACACACCTGTTTGAATGTTCATTATTTTTTTACTATAGAAACGGATTAAAATCTCAAAAAAAAAATATTTTTTGAAACATTCTTTAAGTTTTCGTGGGTATCTGAATCCAGAAACACAGATAGAAAAAAATGGTTGAAAATGATTTTCCTCCACGTTCCAGGCATTTTTCAGCATGAGCAAAAAAAAAAAAAAAAATTGAAAATTTTTGAATGAATTCACTTCTAACAAACCAATTTTATATATTTTCAGGATAAAGATTTATTTGGACAGCTGTTTTTTAGCGCTGAATTCACTAAATCCTCAGGTCTTAAATCCTAAGCTTCATTTTATACTACACCTTTCTATCTTAGTTGCTCTGTCTGAGTACTTTCAAAAAGTATTTTTTTGGTTGCTATAAAATAATTAGTTTGGATGTAAAATGTTAAAAATTACTATACCTACGGTTTGCAAGTATGCTTGCACTTAGCCACTTTTTTAAATTAATATTTTGTCTACCTGATCATAATAAACAATTTTATGACTTTCCGATAATAATGTATTAAAAAAAAGTTTTTATTCGTTTTATTTTTAAATTTTCGAGTATCCAGTTTTTTCTGAGATTTTAGGGAATTCTCAGTTTCCCAATTGGTATCTGTCTGTTGGTAAACAGACTGGTGGTCAAAATAAAAACCAACACAATCGGGTCATTTTTATTTTTATTGTATAAAGAAAATTATTAAAAACAAAACAAAGCAAACAAGATAGATTATCCACAGCATCCATGGACCGCACGCCACTTCATAATACTCGAGGGGTGAACCGCGACCTAAAATCGTGTACACCTACTTCCACTTACACTTTCCAAGTAGAAGACAATAGATGACAATAGATTATCTAATGAATTCTAAACTAATTCCAAAGACTGTGTACATCTATTTCCAATCGCGGTTCACGCCTCGATTATACTGATATAATCAGGATATTTCTTAATTACCGATAGTGTTAATGAAATGAAGAATGGGCTATGATTTTGCAAATGAGGCTTCGATTTCCTGGTTCATTTCTACGCATGACTGTAATTTCCAATTAGATTGGTCAGTGTGAAAAAGAACCCCATCGAATTGGCTCCGATCCGGAAACGAGGACCCGTTGAACCGGTCATCGAAGCCGTGACCCACACACGTGACCCCCGCCGAGTGACCATTCGAAATTTTCCACCAAACACCGTATATTTTGTTATTTTCGTTTTTGTTTATCCGGTTTCAAGAACCAATGAATAGACCTAAAAGACAATAAAAAAAAAACAAAACCAACTAATCTTAAAATAAAAATCCATCATAATAGAAGGGAGATTTAAACGCGTGGATGGAAAAAATGAATGGCTGGTTCTCGCTTTGTTCTTGACTAACTTTTGCACTAAATTAGTTGAAAAATAGATTGTATATAGAAAATAAAAAAAAAATAGTGGAAACATTTTGCAAGTAAACGAGATTATTAACGACTATAGCTCATTATTAATGGGTTTGAAGGGAGCGGAACCCTTTGAGAGTTTCGATTTTGTCACTTACACAAATGCATTTCAAAGTGTAAAGTATAAGTTAATAAATAACTTCCCCTGCCTTATTATAAACCATTAATGTTTTAAAAAGCGTTATATTTCAAATGAAATAATGTTTTAACCAAAATTTTCGCAATTTTTACCTCGTTTTAGGTACGGTATTTCCAATTAACTAAATAATTTTTTACTGAAGATAGCTGATGTCTTAAAAGTAGTAAAATACTGCGACTCAGAATCAAATATTACAGGTGATCAGTATTTTCCTCGACTACCGTATTGCTTATTATATTTTTTACACAGTCCATCATCCCTGATAGCACGCTCTATCCAGAAGATGTCTTAATCGAGTCTTGTTGCCTTTAAGATGTTTTTAAGATATCTTGGTGTTTATTAGACATCGTCTAGAATCTAGAGCGAGTGTGCTATCAGGGATGAAATTAAAATAAATAAATATATAAATACAAAACATATTTTAGCATATATAAGAAATAAATAGAATTATACGCGTCCTTTGAATATCCTTATCCAATAGCCCGGTGGTTATGATAAATCCCTTCTTATAGGGACCGTGCGTTTAACATAGAGACAGCACTACTGCCGAAGGTAGCGCTCTCTTGTGTTTATTTATTCAAATAATTTGGGGGAATTAGGGCAAATATTGTATTATAGTATATATCATAGATAAAATAATGGAAGGAGCCTAGGGGTCCGTAAGCTAGTCTCTTTGTCCTGGACGTTTAATAAGTCATCCCCCAAAGCTTATATTTTCGTCGCCAGTTGGCGTGACGCACGGTCCCTATAATAAGGTAGCTAATTCCATATCAGCATTTTTTCCATTAAAATAAAATTATTATATACATATTTTAAATAAATATTTAGGAGTATTTTATAAATAAATAACTTTATTTAGAAATTTATTAATAAATACCAGAAAAAATTAACCACAATCTCGCTACTAGCTTTTACTACTATTAAGAGATCTCTTCAAAATTAAGCACATTTCGTTGCCGTAAAAATAATTTATTTTAATAAATCAAAATAATTAAGTATCTTTTTTGAAAATTAGGTGGTAAATTTTTTCAAAAATCAACTAGATGTCTGAAAACCAGAATATATTATTAAGAAAGATTCTAAAATTAAGGTCAAAATTTCAAAGATTTTAATAGAAATATATTTATATTGCGAGTCGGAGAGATTTTTATCTCAATGGTTAGATCAACTGCCCGGAAAGTATGTTGATTCTCAGGTTCAACTCCTGAGGGGATGAACCTCCTCTGATAAGGTGATAAGCAATATAAAATTATTCTACTAAAATCTTTGAAATTTTTACCTTAAATTTAGAATCTTTCTTAATA
Source organism: Forficula auricularia (assembly GCA_024734495.1). Taxonomy (NCBI): domain Eukaryota; kingdom Metazoa; phylum Arthropoda; class Insecta; order Dermaptera; family Forficulidae; genus Forficula; species Forficula auricularia. The sequence goes on along the minus strand of JALMQS010000841.1, from coordinate 2,158,279 downwards.
ATTTATTTTAAATTTAAAAAACTATGAGTCAAGAAAATGAGTTACGAAATTAAATTGCTTGAAAATTAAAATAATTTTTTTTTTGAAAAAGATTAAAAGTATGACTTTATGTAAATTCTCATAATAAAGTGTGAAAACTGTTGATTTCTTTAGTAGGCGAGTCACTTTACTAAATATTGGAAATTATAAATATGTATCGACGTTTACAAACAAAGCTTATCAATTGTATACTACTCAGAATAAAAAACATTTTCTATTCAATGTATTTTTATTAAGTTTAAACCTTTCACTCTTAAGTTCGTAATTATTACACCTCTATTATTCTATTTATGTAATTACCTATATAATTTTACTTTACCTAAATAAATTCAATAGTGGTAATTTTAACACCTAATGGCTTATCCATTATTATCCTTGTGGAGTGGTCAATACAACCCTATGTCCTAATTTTAGTACGCCCAGCAGGACTCAATATATATTTTGGACGAGGAGCCCATCTTCAGGAGCTTACATTAATAACTCCTGAAGATGGCCTCGTTGACCGTAATATCTATTGAGATTAGCTGATAAGCAATATTCTTTTATTTGTGAAACTTACTTAGTAATCTATTTCTAAATATAGTATTTCTCCTTGAACCTACACGATTCCCTCTGAACAAGACTAATAAATATGCAAGCTCAGAAAACCATGAAAGCTGAAATTTTGTAGCGAGGTGGCTTTAATTTAAATGTATATTTTGAAGAATTGGGAGGATTAAGAAAAATTAGAATTATTAAATATTATAGCTCAGGAAGCGAAAAAATTAAAACTTAAATAAAATGGAAGAGGAAGGATTGAAAAAAAATTGAAATTATTAAATCTTTAAGCTGAAATCGAATAAAAGCTATTTTATTTATGATAGGGTAAAGCCCTAAATTGAATAAGGTCGGACCGCAAACCGAGGGTTTCATATCTTTTATAACTTATAACCTTATAACTTAGAAAATACTAGAGATATCGTTATTATTAGGTATCTTATTTGTCGTTGTTAAGGGGATAATCTCACATCGTCATTTAGAAGTAATATAAATTAAAAAAAATTAAATATTTTAATTAATTAGATCTTTAACTTAACTCACATTTCATGATAAAAAATATTTTTTGTTTTTGTCCCCAAGAAAAAAATCACCATTTCCCAAAATAATCATTAAATAAAATTTTAAAACGTTGTTTGAATTTGAAGAAAATTAATTAAATTAAATTGTATCTCATTTAATTAACAAGCTAAAATGCTCAGACAGACGAACAAACATACTGATAGACATCGTAGGAATACGAATAGAGTACCTGTGCACTTTTAGACGGAAACCTATAAAGTTTAGATAAAATGTTCTAATTTTTAATGGAATTATTATTATTATTATTATTATTATTTTGATCAACATACAAACAAAGACCACAAGAAACCGCCTGATGATTCAACTACTTATTATTTATTTATTTATTTTTTTGGTCCCTGATACTACAGTCCACTTATGTTGTGAGAGGCCTTTGCCCTAAGGGGCCTGATTTCACATATTATAAACTAAAAACAAGCAGTATGAATGTAAATAAATTTGTAAATAGCAAAATGTAAATGGTAAATATTTATAATAAAGAACTTTGTAACCAATAAAGGCAATAACCCAGATAGCACACTCGCTCTAGATGTCTTATTCAGCTCTTATTGTCTTTAAGATTTCTAGAAGATCTCCTAGTGCCTAGAAAACATCTTCTAAGCCAAGTGTACTAACAGGGAAATAAATAAATAAATACTACAGTCCATTTAGCTAGATCCTAATGTACATACAATAAGTATGATTCTTTATTTAAGTGTCACTATTGTAAATGCTGGAGTCGGATATGGGGACCGTGCGTTAAACATAGACAACACTTCTGCCGAAGGTAGCGCTCTCTTGTGTTTATTTATTCAAATAATTTGGGAGAATTGGGGCAAATATTGTATTATAGTATATATCATAGATAAAAGAGTGCACGGAGCCTTGGGGGCTGTGAGCGAATCTCTTTGTCTTGATCGTTTAAAAAATCATCCCCCAAAGCTTATATTTTCGTCGCCAGTTGGCGGTAACCTCGTGACTCACGGTCCCTATAGCCGGTCAAATCTTTGTGATTTTGAGGCTTGATTTTGAACCTTCTGCTTTGAACCAGTAAAGCTAATACGGCTTATTTTAAAAATGGTAAAGTTTTATATTATTTTTGGTAATAATTCTTATCAATTTCTTTCAGTCACTACTAGATTCTAATGTGGTAGGATAATCGAAAAATATGAGTTCTTACCTTTGGTGTGGAGCGTCTTTAGATGATCGACGGTCAATTGGAGAATCTCAGCCTTTTCTAGCTTTGCCGAGGCTTGTTTCTCGTTTGCAGAGGGTACCAATCTTCGAAGCTCACTCAGCGACCTGTTGATGCGGTCGCGACGGCGTTTCTCGATGACACCTCGGCGTCTTTTGCGGGTCATCAGCTGACAACTATCACCTCCGGTACCTGCAGTCGGCGATGCTAAACTGGAAACGAACAATTAAACTTTATTAATGCGGAACAAAGTGACGAAAAAGAAATAAAATTGGAGGAAAAAGGGAAACTTTTTCAAGACTTCGGTGAATTCAAAAATGTTAAATAGATAATGAATATCTAAATCTGATATATAGTATAATATTTTTTTACCCATAGGGACCGTGGGTTAGAAGCAGCAGTACTTCCGAAGGTAGCGCTCTCTTGTGTTTATTTATTCAAATAATTTGGGAGAATTGGGGCAAATATTGTATTATAGTATATATCATAGATAAAAGAATGCACGGAGCCTAAGGGACCCGTGAGCGAGTCTCTTTGACTTGGACGTTTAATAAATCATCCCCCAAAGCTTACATTTTCGTCACCGTTTGGCGCTAAAGGTCCCAATAGGCATAATAAATTTAATATAAGTCTAGTATTAGATCTAGTTTCATATCTCGATGGGCTATTCAAATCCTCTTTAAAACTATTCCCTTAAAAAAATATGAAACAATTTATAAGCCCCCTTTTTTGGTATCAAAAGAATCGAAATACAAGTTTCTATTCTGGGCCCTTTCAACCTTCTATCCGGTCTGATTACATTAACCCTTATTTTATTCTCCCATCGCAGTATAGGAATGTCATTAGTTTTAAGGGTGGATTTCTCACAATACTCAAAATTGATTGAAATTTAGTGAAATTATTTAATTAGAGAAGTATTTTTAATAAATCTAGAAGGTGTAAGATATTCACCTTATAATTTTAAGTTTAGATTGTTTTTAAATTAACTTAGAATCTAGAAGGAGAAAATTTTGAAGGACATAAGTATTTTTCAAAAATATGGGAAAATTTAATATTTGAAATTTTTATAATACGCACCAATTATACTAAACCGTGTACAAGATTTCATTAATTATTACCAAATCAGAAACTTTGCTAAACTTAAAAAAATAATTTAATATTTAATATTTTAAATTTTACCATGTAGTATATAATTTGAAATTTCTATTAAATACATAAAATTACTTTTATATATGATGTATTCATTAAATAAATTAAAAATATTAAAATACACACGTAAAATTAAAATTAAGAATATACTTATATGGATTTTAGCTAAAAAAAAAAAATATTAAGTATTCTATCTAAATTTATCATATCAATTTGTTTTTTCTATACTTGAGTAGAACAAATTATTTTGATTTTGTTATAATTAAAAAATACATATCTTTTAAAAAAAAGTCTTCAAAACATTAATTTTAAATCCAGACGTTTCGGGAGAATTTCTCCCTTTTTCAATAGAATTTTTAAATCGAAAAAAGAAAAAAAAATAAGATTTAAAATGCAACAATTTTTTTATACTTGATTAACAGTAAGTACATATTTAGTACAATTTTGACTTTTGAGATTGTCGAAACGTCTCATAAATGTTTAATGATTAAGCGTTATATGGTCCTTAAGAAAAAAAAGATTCTGTTCAAATTTAAAAACATGACAACATTTTTTTTCATGGATAATTATTTTCTCATTAGATTCAATGATTCTTTAAAAGTTCCCAATCAAATAATTATCGTAAAAACCTGGTTTTTATTCTTACTTTAAGGGAATCATTTCGGATAGACCTAATTTAGCTAAATATTTAAGAATCAGAGAGATTTTTTTCCAAAGTTTATTTATTTATTTATTTTTTCTTCTCTCCTTCATGGCCTGGGAATGATTTCCAATTTACCCAGTCTAACAATTAGTTAATGACTAATAAATAATAAAATATCACAGCCTTAACTAATCTTAAAATTAATATCACAAATGAAAATAAAACAAATATCACAGATAAAAAATTTAATCAAATTGAACATGTACTGTTTTAGGTTGAATTTCAAGATAGAAAGAAAACAATTTTTGAGGTTCTTTCAGGGCTTAAGAGATTAATGGACGAAGAAAATGATTGAGGAAGTAATTTAAGGGCTATTAAATGCGAGCTATTAAACTGTACTAAATAAATTTGCCGTGTTTCTCAGGGATTGAACAAAATAACAATTAAAAAGTAATTAAGATCAAAGGAAAAACTCATCTTATTTTTAAGTCGTAAAAAATGTTAATAATAATAAATATAACTTTTCGAATAAGTACGAAGAGAAAAAAGTACTTTTTGAGAAAATGGTGGTCAACCCGTTGCCCTTGGCGTCCTTATGTGCAGCCGGGGTCAAATATGACTTAAGAATTGTGTTTTTTTTAAATATCGGATATTTCAGAATAAATTTTAAATAGCATTAAATTAATTAAAAGAAATAGAACTTACTATAATTCCACAAAGAATAGCATAAAAATTATATTAAAAAAAAAAAACTAAAAAAGATGCTTCTAAAAAGTCCAAAATAATGTAATACTTAATCAAAAATTTTTAATTAATTTCGACAAATTGCCCCAGGCTTTTTGATTAAGTATTACATTATTTTGTACTTTTTAGAAGCATGTTTTTTAGTTTTTAGTTTTTTTTTTAAAATGTAATTTATTTTTTTACTTTTTAGTCTTAATTATTTTTATAGAGAAAAGTTTGCGGGATTTAACAGAATGAAATGTATTTATCTACTCATATTAAACGAGCAAAAATTGTATATATATTTATATATTTATTTGTTTGTATATTTGTATCTTAGTTCTATTTTGAAAACGGCTCTACCGATTTTGATGAAACAAACTCTATTAACAAGTTTTGAGGATGAGAAAACAATCTGGCTAGGTCTGGACCTCGACAAATTTCACCTTAATTGATCTTTTCTTAATTAAAGTAATTACTTATAGATGAAAATCTTAATAAAAAAGTTTGTTTACATTTTTGCAGTTGTGGGGGCGAGGGGCGTGGTTTCGGGGGGTCCAGGGGCGTGTATTATATATATTTGTATTTTTTTTAATTTGGTTACCGTGCATCGCTCGATGGCTCCAGGTACTTTTTATTATTTATATATAATTACATTTAAATTGAGTAAGTAAACAATTATTTTTATAGGGAAATGTTTGACGAATTTAACATAACAAAAGCCACATTGATACATAGATAAATACATACATACATACAGGTGAAGCTAATATAAAGCATGTAAAAAGTAATAATAAACTTCAATAAGAGAAATTGATTTAAAAAATAGTCGAAAAGAAATGCAAAAATCACACTGAAAGAAATAGCTATTCATATTTAATTGTTGTTTTAAATAAGACTCGAAATATTGTTCCGTGTATGTGACTTGACTACTAATTTTAATACTTAAAAGTATTTTTATTTTATGATTATTACCATACAAATACGTACATTTTATTGTTAAGTTATTCAATGCATGTTTTCTTTTCATATCTGGTTGAAGTATTGGTTTTTTTTCATATTTACATAATTGAACTCTTTCAATGTAACTTTAAATTCACTTACAATAAAAATCGCTAATTACGAAATCTGTTGTAAAGCAAGATCTCGAAATATTAAAAAAAATAAAATTATTCTTGTTTGTGCGCGGCCCTTGGAAATTTTTAGGTCGTTAATGCGGCCCGTAGTGCGATTTGGGTTGGCTTAGGCCCGATTTAAGATGTGTGCAATTAAGTACCAGTCATGGAGAACTCAGAAAATATACCAAGAGGAAAAGGCTAGAATTTTTTGTTGAGGGAAAAAAATGCTAAATTTTAAAAATAACTCGGTACTCTCAGCAGGCTTTGCTTGCCGGAGAGACATAATAGGTTGAAAATTTTCATTGAAAAGTTTTTGTTTTACCGAGAGTAGCAGAGTTGTTGAATCATAAAGAGAAATCAATGAGATTGTCATCTGCTTGATGCAAATAAACATATATATAGCAAATATAAATATATAAAATTGATCTAATTTGTTTTTTATGTAGCTGGCTTGCTATAACAATAAAACGAATTTATCTATATATAATCGGGTAAATGAATCCATAAGAAATAACAGATAAAATATATCAAATATAAATATGTATAAGAGGTTGTCCTCCGCTTGATGCAAATAAACATACACACATATATATATATATATGGGGCATTTCACGCCAAATCTGACAGTTTGAAAAAATAAATTTTGATTTCACTCATTTTTTGACATTTTTTAGTTTTCTTCAAAAAACTCTTCCTGGTAAATTTTGAAATTTTTTTGATCACCGGTTTTTTAAAAAAGATATCGAATTTCGGGTTTTTGCTCATTACTTCTTCAAAAATGGTCCAAATTCAAATTTTTTTTTTTTTACATACTTTTTAGAAAAAAATACAAAAAAATTTATTTAAAGTGTTTTTATATGCATTTTTAAGTTTGAAAATTTTAATCTTGTTTTTGAAACTGTATGCACAATTATATTTTTTGATAATTTTTTATTTTAAACTTCTATTCATTCAACAAATTTTAAGACCGGGTTGATAGTGGTCCTATGATAATTACTATATTTTTTTCGATTTTTTTTTGAAAACTTTCAACCCGATCTTAAAATTTGTAGAATGAATAGGAAGAAGTTTAAAATAAAAAAAAATATCAAAAACACAAGATTAAAATTTTCCTACTCAAAAATCGAATATAAAAACACTTTGAATAATTTTTTGTATTTTTCTTCTTCTAAAAAGTATATAAAAAAAAATTCAAAAAAAATTTTTAAATTTGGACCATTTTTGAAGAAGTTATTAGCGAAAAACCGAAATTCGATATCTTTTAAACCGGTGATCAAAAAAAATTTCAAAATTTACCAGGAAGAGTTTTTTTTGTTGGGTACTAAAAAATGTCAAAAAATGAAGGAAATCAAAAATTAAAAATTTTCAAATCGTTTGGCGTGGAATGTATATAATCTTGCTCATAAGCAATTTGTCTTTTATTAGTGAAACCTACCTAGTAATTTATATTTTTTAACTTACGAATTTTTCGTAAAATTATGCCAACTTTTTTTTTTTAATTTTTTCTGAGAACCAGCATTATTTTTCTGCAGACGGGCCACAGTTTTGGAAACGCTATTTTTATAACTTTTTTAATATTAACCTATCTTTACCAGGATAATAAAGTTAGATTATTTTGATAATTTATTTAAAATGACTTTAAGAATGTTTTTGAAGAAAGATAATATGATCGGTTATTATTCGAAATGGGTGTGTTTTTGCGTGTTTTTGAATAGATGACAAGGTGGTGAGCACTATCAACCCGATCTTAAAATTTGTAGAGTTAATAGAAATTTAAAATAAAAAATTATCAAAAAAATCGAACAGTACATACAGTTTCAAAAACAAGATTAAAATTTTCAAACTCAAAAATCTCATATAAATACCCTTTAAATAATTTTTTTTGTATTTTTTTCTAAAAAGTATGTAAAAAAAATACAAATTTTTTTTTGAATTTGGTCATTTTTGAAGAATTTATGAGCGAAAAACCGAAATTCGATATCTTTTAAGCGGTGAACAAAAAAATTTACTAGGAAGAGTTTTTTGATGGGTTCTAAAAAAAAGTCAAAAAAATTGAAGGAAATCAAAAATTAAAATTTTACTTTACCATGTATGTTCAAGTATTGTAATCGTGCAGGAAAAAAAGTGTTTTTTTGCTTCTTTTTTTTCGAAATATCTCAAAAATCGCCTAAACTATTTTGATTAAAAAAATTGGGCGAAACCATGGCATTTCGGTCTACAAAAAAGTCCTAATAAGTGAACATCGAAAAAATTATATTTTTCGAGATAATAGTTGTTTTGTCAAAATGTCTATTAGTTAGTCTGTGGGTTTCCATATTTTTACAAATCGTTTGGCGTGGAATATATATAGACTTGCTCATAAGCAATTTGCCTTTTATTATTGAAACCTACCTAGTAATTTATATTTTTTAAATTTTAATTTTAATTTTATTGTAGATTAGTATTTTTTTTGGCAAAGGGCCTGCAGTCACTGAGTGTGAGGGAAGACATGACTTGTCAGATTTGACAGCTCCGGATACTCCGCGGAGAGACGGAGACAGGGTTGTCATCTTGACAGTTCTAGAGTAAAGTACTTACTTGTCTTTGGATGATCCTTCACTGAAAGCATCGTCGTCGGAGTCACTACATGATGGATGCAATCGTTTTGCGTGGATGGGCTGCTGCGGCTGCATGATCGGGATCGGCGGGCGGGCGGCGCCGGCCACATGGAGGCTGGGTGCGGGGGTGGTGCATAACCACCCCACGGCAACGACGTTGTCTTATTCTCAAGTAGTTTGTAGTCCAAGTTAGAGGCCATGGTGGGGGTGGAGCACGCGTCACGCGTGTCCGGTCGTGTGGCTGCCACGCGTGTCACTGTGCACAGGACTGGCTCGACGAGCGCTCGCTAGGCCCTCCCCTCCGACGCCTCCCCGCCACGGCCACGCGGCCTGACGTCACGAGTCTGCCTGCCTGCCCGTGGGAAACAACGTTCCCCCCACGGCAAAACCACCCCATTGCCTTATGCCAATTGCCAACCATCGATTAAGCACAATGGCCTCTTTTCTTACTTTCCTTACATCTTCTTTTGTTTACTATTACTATTATTTTGAAAAAAATAAATAAATCGGTCCGGCGCGAGTCGGAACTCACACGCTGGGTGTTCCGTACACACGCAGGGAAGTATATACCCAGGTGGGTCACGTCCCCCCACCCACCAAAATCATCTAGCTCATACTATAAGAAAAATAAACTGATGTGGCTATCCACATGACTTTACCATACACCCTGACCCCTCTTATATTTAATATTTAATAAAATTATTTATAATCATGTAGGGTGGTTAGTTTTTGAATGTTTAGACTTCTGCGGTCCCACTGATTATGTATACAAAATTTGGTTGAGTTTGGTAAAGGTAAATTGTCAAGATTTTCATTTTTTGATCCTACACCCCCCTCCCCATTTTGGGCGGTTAGTTTTTGCATTTTTAGACTTCTGGGGGTCCACTGATTATGTATACAAAATTTGCTTGAGTTTACTCAAATGGCCTAGATTTTTAACTTTTAACCCCTCTCTCCACCCCCCTTAATTTTGGGTCGATATGCTCCAAAATCTAATCAGCTCTTAATCTCAATGGATCAAAACTACGTGTGAAATTCGGTTTCGACATTCACACTAGTTTTTGAGTTAGCTCGTCCACAAAAATGTGGTAACGGACAAACTAACAGACATTTTGACAAAACAGTTATTATCTCGAAAAATATAATTTTTTCGATGTTTACTTATTAGGGCTTTTTTGTAGACCGAAATGCGATGGTTTCACTCAATTTTTTTAATGAAAATAGTTTCAGCCGATTTTGAGATATTTCGAAAAAAATGCAAAAAAAAAACACTTTTTTCAGGCACGATTACAATACTTGACCCTGTATGGTAAAGTAAAAAATAAGATTTTTCTAAGATGTTGCGTGAATGTAAAAAAGTGTATTATTGATCATAATTTAATTTATTTAAGTTATTTAAACCATAAAACAACAATAAAACACCAGAGTGTGTTTATTTAAAAAATTTTAACTAATCAAAAAAAATTAAAAAATATCGCGATTTTTGCAATTTTTCATAAGTTTAAATTTCGATGCCCGAGCGGAACATGTTAACCAATTTTATTGCGCTTTTCTTCTTATTAAAGTGTTTTCCAAAAAAAAAATTTCAGTTTTTTCGACCCACCCTAGTATGTATTATAGTTGTGAGTTTCTATCATATTTATGGATGCAAAAACTCATTAAGTACATCAAAATAACACAAACATATGTAAATATAAATTTTTTTTAATATATTAACTTATTAGCAATAGAAAATTCATTTTTAATTTTATTAAATATTTAAATTAATTTGTATTCAAAAATGAGGATCCTCGATGTTTAATTTATAAAAATAATTAATATAGATGTAAAAATTGTTCTGTCCTCCAGGTGGAACATATTTAATAAATAAAGAATTTATTTATTTTTTGTTATAAAATTCTTCCAAAACTTAAGTGACTTAATTTTTAAATTGAAAGGTTTTTTTAGTCACAAACTAATAAAAGACAATAATTTCAGTTAATTACTATTATTTATTTTATTGATTCACTAAACAGTTTCGGTTATCACTGGTTGACCATCTTCAATAAAACTAAAAAAAATGAAACATTTCATATTTTTTTTAAATTACATAATACAAAAATATAGAAGTTTGAATTTATACATATAATTTCGTTCAAGATCTGGAAATTGTCACTATGTATACATAAACAATCCTTAACTTATTCACATACATATTTAAAACAATCATATATAGTAATAATTCATAAAAAAAACACTTAACATTGACTAGAATTTATTTTGAACTGATTATCAATTATTTTTTGTATTATGTAAATTTTTTTTTTAATTTATGAAATGTTTCATTTTTCTATTTTTTAGTACTACTGAAGATGGTCAACCAGTGGTGACCGAAACTGTTTGGTGAATCATAAAATAAATAATAATATTTAGCTGAAATTATTGGCTTTTATTAGTTTGTGACTAAAAAAAAACCTTTCAATTTAAAAATAAAATTAATTTAGATGGAGAAATTGGAGACAATGGAGGATTTGTCATTGGAGACCTTGTCATGGCCTCCAATGCCTTCACTTTCTCCGAGGGGTGAACCGCGACCTAATATGCTGTACACCTACTTCCACTTGTACGTCCAAATATTTCCAAGTATTTCCATTTCCAAGCACTTCCAAATATTTCCAAGTACTTCCAAATATTTCCAAGTACTTCCAAATATTTCCAAGTACTTACAAATATTTCCAAGTAATTCCAAAATACTTCCAAAGAGGTGTACACCTACTTCCAATCGCGGATCACCCCTCGAATTTCTCCATCTAAATCAGCTTTTATTATGAAAGATATTAATTTGCCGATGGTAATAGATTCAAATTTACTAGAAAATCATAAGATGGTGTCATCTATTAAATCCGATGGAATGGAATATTTTTAATTATATGTCAGATGGGTTGTTTTTCATCCCCTCGGGAATCGAACCAGTGTGCCAGTAACAGCAATCCGCGTTTTACGCTTTTGCATATGTCAGAGAGGTTCGTATCCTGCAGGTGAGCCCGGATTGCTGTTACTGGCACTCGGGTTCGATTCCCGAGAGGGTGAAAAACAACCCCTCTGACATATAATTAAAAATATTCCATTCTACCGGATTTAATAGATGACACCATCTTATGATTTTCAGTTTTTATTTATTAAATATGTTTCACCTTGAACCTACACCATTTTCCTTGAATAAAACATTTTCATTTAAAAAATAATTAATTTTTGAGTCACGAGAGCACTCTTTTGAAGACGTACGTATTTAAATATACATAATAACAAAAAACGAAAGAGGCGGGAAAACCCCAAGGGTGAGATCTGAGATGAATGGGGGGAAAGTACAAACAAGCTGGAACGGTGATCCTTCAGCTGGTCACGTGCGAGTCTCAGCCCAAACACTTAGCATCAGGCAAATTCAAATGAAGATTTCAAAAATGACCCCTGCATATCTAACCACAACCAATACAAGATATCTATCTTGAACAATGTGCCAAGCCTCTTGATTTACATGAACGACACCAACATATAAGAACAGTGTTTCTCAACCTTTTTTGGTTGACGACACACTAAAAATATCTGGAATCGAAGGAGACAATAAAAGAGTGTGTCTTCTGCTGGAATTATAAATTTTATTTATAACGAGACTATAGTTTCGAGGGCTTTGTCCTCTTCATCAGTCTATTACAATTGATTCACATGATGAAGAGGGCAAACCCCTCGAAACTATAGTCTCGTTATAAATAAAATTTATAATTCCAGCAGAAGACACACTCTTTATTGTCTCCTTCAATATATAAAAATTCTGCTACCCTCGGCACAAAAACTTTCAAATTAATATCTGGAATCATTTGAGGCTCACCTGAATATAAATAAACTGCAACGGATCATTGCTAAACTTTATCCAATGTACTATCTTAATCTAGGGTAAAGTACTTTAAAATATAATTTTACAAAAAAACTTTATAAGACCTTTTTTGTGGTCCTCAAGGTGCTTAATTACAATATTAAATTTCATCAAACTTGGTTTAGTAATTTTCAAAATATTTAGAAAAAACCAAAAAAGTACCGAAATAAAGTACTAATGTTTGTGGGCCGATATGTACCAAAAACTAATCAGCGCTTCATTTTGTTAAAGTAATGGTAGGTTTTCAATTTCATTTCAATCGGCGCAATGGTGTGGAAAAAATCGTAGACGGAAAAAACGATAACATACATCCATACATGCATCCATACATCCATACATCTGCACGCACTTCCAGAAAAAATCGCACTTTCTGGCCTCTGGACGAGACCCCATGTAATTTTTGGTAAAACCGTCACATGCTAAAATTCACCCTAAATGCATACTACAATTTGTGACTTTAATTAAGACCATGAATTCCGTAGTCTTTACCTGAGGACCCTTTGAAATCGCGCTTGCCACGAGACTGATTACAATACTTTACCCATGCTTCGCATTGGATAAAGTAAAAAATGTAAAAGTTATATGAAACAAAAAAATCAGGTAATTACAAATACTATTTCAATGTTACAAGACCCATGCAATTTTAATTATTTGTCAAAAAGGCTCGCGGCACACAGGTTGGGAAACACTGGCTTAGAGTGTCTGTTTCTTTTTTTACATTTTTTTGGAACGGAAACCTAGGTTCAACTAATAATTTCAAAAGTGAAATATATATTAAATACCTTTATATTGGGTATTTAATAGATACTAATTACATTTTAAATTAATAAAAATCACGAAATTTTTCTTGAATATTTCGTTTAATTGGCCTAATCCCTAATGGGTATGCATCCATTTTATCTTTCTTATAGAACGGCAAAGTCTACCCTCCAGGCGTTTCCATTATTTTTTTTAATAGATTAAATAGATCGCCAAATAAAAATCATATATTATGTGATGGTGGAAGGAAAAAGGGCCCTTATCTTCGCCGACTAGTTTTTTCAGGAAGGGCAAACATGTGAAATATAATAAACATATAATTATAATGTATATACTTAAATATTCAAAAATTCATAATTCAATAAATCTTTGGAATTATTAGGCGAAACCAAAAGCGTTTTGTTCAGTTGATTCCCTAGAAACTGGAGATGGCATTAAGTCGATTTTGACCAGGTTGAAGATCTAAGGGCTCTTTTCGCTTGTACCATCACATATATCTAATATCATATTATAATATAATAATGATATAAATATAACGTCGCAATCATTATCAAACCTCCTATCTCTATTTTAATAATTGTTGAGAAAATTAAAAAAAAACTTTGTTTGTCACTATAATGCGTTTTGAGATTGTTTTATAAAAGAATTATATTTATTGGGGGGGGGGGGTCAGATAGGCTAGGCGGTAGCTTGACAGCGAGCTAACCAGGGGACCCGGGTTCGAATCCGACTCGAGGCATCCAGCTAAAATCTGACCCCCGGGGGTAGAGACAAATTTTAAAAAAATAATAACTAGTATCGTAATTAGGCTTATGGCCGAAAAGCCAAAAAAAAAAAAAAAAAAAAAAAAATTATATTTATTCACATAATGATGAGAAGTTAAAAAAAATCGAAAAATATGTATATTATGAATAATAAATAAATAATCTATACCTAATAATAATATATTAATAATAAAGAGAAATCAATGAGATTGTTATCTGCTGATGCAAATAAACATATACTAGTACATATATATATATATATATATATAATACCAAATATAAATATTTTTTATTTAGGGTGGTCCTTATTTTGGGTACACAAGGGCTCATATGGTTCGAAATAAATAAAAAACAAATATCCCCTAAGTTTCAAGTCTCTATCTCAATTAATTATAACCTGTGATCCCAGCGATGTAAGTTTCTCATCTAAATAACATGGGGTTTTTGGGATTAAAATATCAATTTTTTATTTCGGCCAAAGTAATGGTTGAAAAAATTTGAAATTCTGTAGACTTTATCCTTATAATAATAGCTTACCATCAGAATTATTACACTTTTTTAGATAATATAATTTTGGAGTTACAGCTAGATAAAATACTGCTATATCTTAGTGTTACTATGTTATAGACTCCAAAATTATAATAGCTAAAAATCTGTAAAAATTCTGAGGGATAGGTACTATTATAAGGATAAAGTCTACAGTGTTTCAATTTTTTGAAACATTACTTTAGCCGGAATAAAAAAATGATCGTTCAATGCCAAAACCCCCATGTTATTTAGATGGTAGTGCATCGCTGTTGGCGCAGGTTAAAGTTGAGTTAGATACTTGAAACTTGGGGTATATTTTTTTTATTCATTTCGAACCAAATCATTTTCTGTCAACGTAAAAATTCAAAAAAAAACCCAAAATAAGGACCACCCTAATGTACATACATATGTATTTACAGAATACTGTACAGTTTATACATTGTCAGAGCTCTTAAAAAAATCTGTTTTTGCTTTTGTTTGACAAATATGTATGTATGTATTCACTTAAAAAAAAAAAATTCACCGGAATTGAATACGGATTTTCGACAGTTCGGATTTGTGACGTCCGGATTATTTAATAGCTTAAAGTATTTATAGCCAGGTTGGCCGAGTGGTCTAAGGCGCCAGACTTAAGCTCTGGTACTCGATGAGTGCGTGGGTTCGAACCCCACACCTGGCAAAATTTTTATAATAATTTTTAAGCAAAAAAATTTAAATAAATATAATAATTGTACGGGTGACCCCATGTTATTTAGATGGGAAACTTGCATCGCTGTGCGGCGCAGGTTAAAGTTGAGATAGAGACTTAAAACTTGGGGGATATTTATTTTTCATTTGTTTCGAACCATATGAGCCCTTGTACTTGTAAAAATTTCCAAAATACCCAAAATAATGACCACACTAATGTATATATGTGTTGCAGTAAAAACCTGTTTTTTAGTAAGAACGGGTTCTTACTAGTTAAAACGCGTTTCGCTGAATAACTTTATGGCAACTAGAGTTTACTGATGCTGGTTGAGTTTGGTTCAAATTTCTAGAATCTTCATTTTTGACCTTCCGCCTCATTTCGTGTATTATTTTTAAAAAATTTTAAACGGAAATTTCAAAAATTAAATCCTCTACAACTTTTCTTCTAATTTTTGATATTTTCGTTTAAATTTTTTTTAAAATAAATACACGAAATGAAGCCCAAGGTCAAAAATGAAGATTTTAGACCTTTGAACCAAACTCAACCAACATCAGTAAACTCTAGTTGTCATAAAAGTATTCAGCGAATCGCGTTTTAACTAGTAAGAACTCGTTCTTACTAAAAACGCATTTTTACTGCAACATATAATAAATATATGTGATTTTTTTGTTTGAGTCTATAGTTTCGAAGGTTTGACCTTATTAATTATCAGTCTTTTAAAAATATTTTATCTGTTATTTCTTATGGGGTCAATTACCCCGGATTAGAAATAGAAAATTTGTTTTATTATTATAGCAAGCTAGTCCCATCCAAAATTCCCGTAAACATCAATGGGTAAGCTTACAACTTAATAAAAATTGACTTCTCTTTAGGAATCAACAATTCTGCTACTCTAGGCAAAATAAAAGTCTTTCCAAATGAATAATCTCCTAATCAAAAAAAATAATTTAGTTATTAATAGAGATTGTGGTGTTGGTGCAAGGTGAAACATATTTAATAAAGATAAAAATAAATAAATATTGTATGAAATATTCATTTACTATGAGTTAGGTTTTCTAGGTCATTTGTTTCACATTAAAAATTAAAAAAAATAAATAAATAAATAAAAGAGGTAAATTTTTTCAATATATGAGTATTTTCGGCTTTTAACCTACTAAGTCACTTTCTGTATTTTCCTGGAGAAGGGTTCAAAGCCCCAAATATATATATATATACATATATGTATATATATGTATATATATATATGTATATATATATATATATATATATATATATATTGAAAAAATTACCCTCTTTTATTTTTTTAATTTTTAATGTGAAACAAGTGACCCAGAAAACCTAAATCATACCTACCTTTATCAATTTTGTAGGCTGAGATCGGGGTCCCTTCCTTCAGCCGTAAGAACCAGCTGGGGAAGACGGCCGGAGGTGCCCCCGATGTGCGGGGCTGGGTGCAGACGAACTGAGACAACGGCGCACATCATCCAATGTTGTGAAAGGACCGCGGATGGGCGGCTTAAGAGGCATGACGCTGTGGTACGATGTCTGGCCGACGATTTGATCAAAAAGGGAATGCGTGTCGAGTTGGAGTACTTGTACTCCAGCTCGGTGGGCAATAGAAAGCCAGACATCGTGGCAAAGGATGCGGCGGGGGTGGTGTGGGTTTTGGACGTCCAGATCGTCTCCGCGCTTGCAGGACTAGGTGTTGCCCACCGAAACAAAATAGAAAAATATAGGGGCAACTCCAGTCTGGTGGATAATATTGCGGAGCGATTGGCGTCGGGGCGGGCTCGGTCAGGTCGAGGCCATCACACTCTCGTGGAAGGGAGTGTGGTGGCATAAAGCGGTGGAGTCCCTCATCGCCCTGGGTATATCCCAAAAAACAATAAACGATTTGACATATAGGGCGATGAGGGGATCTCTTCTTAATTTTTTCACTTTCAGCAGAAGAACATGAAGAGCGGGTGGCGTATGATTATTTTTTGTGAATAAAAAAAAAAAAAAAAAAGAAATGTGAAATGTGAGCCAGGATTAATCCTGGCTCTCTCAGCCACCCGCTCTGAATCTGAATTAATTTGTTCTGAAGCCGAAAGTGTGAAATATTTGTAAATAAATTTGTGTAATCATCTTTTGTCTTGTAAGAAGCGGCCCGCTCCTCGGAGGCCCAATAAATAAAATAAAATAAATGAATATTTCAAATAATATTTATTTACTTTTATCTTTAATAATTTAGTTTTGTTTTATAATCCAAAAAGGGATCATTATCTCTTTTTTGTAAAAGAAATAATTTTTTTTAATATCATCGTTTTATTGGGACCTCATAATTATAATCCCCTGAAACAAGGGATAGGGGAAGAGAAGAGGGTGGCAAAGCCACTAGGGGGTTAGCGAGGGAGGTCACCCTCTTTTAGGGATTTGCCTTTGCGTTGATAACAAGCCAAGCATTGATGTTGGTTCTTCCCACGATCACGATCCCGATCAGCCCCTCTCACACTTGCATCTATATTCAATTACAATTTACAATACCAACCACTTTCATTAATTGCTTCTGGTTCATATATGGTACATAAATAGAGAATATCAATTTTCTATTAAGATTGCGTCTGAATCTACTGAGTAAATCAAATAAATTAGAAGATGATGATTAATCATGTCTAGTGGTTTAATAAATAAATCTATTGACTTATTATTATTGCACTATTAAAAAAAAAGGCCTCCATACAAGAGATGAGTATTCATTTATTTTGGAAGGATTTGATTCATAAGAGAAATCATTGAAGTTGTCCTCCTCTTGATGCAAATAAACATATAGTAAAATGTATACAATATTTCTTGGAGAGGTGTGTCCTAGCGCTAGCTATGTTCGTTCGATAGGGTTTCTTTTTTCAGCAGTGTCACATTAATTCTTGAATCATTTTATGGACGTTGTATTTCAAAGATCGGATAGACCAGCGTTTCTTAAACTATGGGTTACGCCCCCAAATGGCTTCGGAAAGCAAAATGTTCGGGTCGCGAAAATTTAATTCAAATACACCAATTTAAGAAACATTAGTATAATCGCTTATTTATATTTAATTTGATATATTACATTTTATGGACAGCGCAATTATAAAATCGTAATACTGGTTAAATATAAATTATATTTACATATTGAAAGATACCAATAAGAGCATCATAAAAGTGCTTTCGCATATGCAATTAAGTTATTTCAGAATCAAAATATGGCACAAACGCACACTATATATAACGTCCTTTGTATACTTGAGACAAATCCTAAAACTGCTTTTTTTTCAAATGTATATTGCTTACGAAAAAATAAATTATCTAAATGAGAATATTTATTTTTATATCTTTATTTTATATTTACGACATAGGGTCGCGAAAAAATCTCGATGATAAAAAGGCTTCATGAATGTAAAAAGTTAAAGAAGCCCTGGGGTAGAGTATGATGTAACTAATCGGTTTCTCATCGTAATTTAAACCAATTCAATTCTCTCCTCCCACTTACGTAGTCCACTGTATTTTGAAACGTACCAATAAGAGTCTATCCGATCTTTGAAATAAAGCGTAAGATTAAAGAATTAATCTGGCCCTGCTGAAAAAAGAAACTCTATCGAACGAACATAGCTAGCCCTACGAAGGTGTTGATTCTTCCCACGATCACGATCCCGATTAGCCCCTCTCACACTTGCACTATATTCAATTACAATTTACAATACCAACCACTTTCATTAATTGCTTCTGGTTCGTATATGGTACATAAATAGAGAATATCAATTTTCTATTAAGATTGCGTCTGAATCTACTGAGTAAATCAAATAAATTAGAAGATGATGATTAATCATGTCTAGTGGTTTAATAAATATATTTATTGACTTATTTTATTATTGCACTATTAAAAAAAGGCCTCCATACAAGAGATGAGTATTCATTTATTTTGGAAGGATTTGATTTATAAAGAGAAATCAATGAACGTGTCCTCCTCGTGATGCAAATAAACATATAATTAAATATATACAAATGTATTGAAGAGGTGTGTCTTATGGGTAGCTATGTTCGTTAGATAGGGTTTCCTTTTTTCAGCCTTGACATAAATTCTCGAATCTTAGGTTGTATTTCAAACATCGGATAAACTATGATGTAACTCATATATGGGCAACCCCCAGCCCCCGAATCCGGCCCTCCACCAGCTTCAATCCGGCCCGCGATAGATTCTGAAATTTCAAATAACGTGCTAAAAAGATTTTATGACCTTAGAAAAGAAATAGCTGATTTTATAGATATGAAAGAGAAAACATTGCCCCAAATTTGTGATCCAACGTGGCATTCCTGGTAGACATCACAGGACACTTAATCGACCTGAACTTGAAGCTTAAAAAACAAGGACAATTGCTAAATCAGCTGTACAGTCATCTTAAAGCTTTTCAAAACAAAATTCGCTTATGGGAAACACAAATGAGAAGTAAAAACTGTTTTCATTTTTTAACATTATCCAGTTACGAAAACATTGAATACGGTCGCTATGCTGAAGAACTGAAACTACTGTCAGAGCAATTCACTGAACGGTTTTCCGATTTTAAGAATATGGATAGCACTTTCAATATTTTTGCAAATCCTTGTAAGTGTAATGTGGAATCACAAAGAGAAACAAAGAGGTTGTCCTCTGCTTGATGCAAATAAACATACACACATATATATTTCATCTCGATATATATATGTGTGTATGTTTATTTGCATCAAGCAGAGGACAACCTCTTTGTTTCTCTTTGTGAATCAACAACTCTGCTACTCTCGGCAAAACAAAAACTTTTCAATGTAATGTGGAAGATGCTCCACTTCACTTCACATGGAGTTGATCGAGCTTCAAGAAGACTCATATTTGAAGTGTAAATTTGATGATGTGGAACTAAGCGAATTTTACAGAACATACCTTTTCGAAGAAAAGTATCCACAGATGAGAGTTTTCGCACAAAATATAATTCGCACATTCGGAAGCACCTATAAATGTGAGTAGCTTTTTTTAATCATGAAAATTAATAAAAATAAGCATCGTACTCGGCTTACAGATGTTAATTTAGAAAACACTTTGCGCCTATGTACTAGTGATATTGACCCCAATAATGATCATCTTGTTTCTCAGCTTCAAACTCAAGTCCCTCATTAATTTTCATTTGATTTTTCCATCTTTTTATTGTTAATTTGGTTTTTATGTTTGATTATGCTAAGTATTATAATTATTAAATAAAAAAAATGTGTGAATTTTTATCGCTATTTTATTCACTACTACCTACTTATTTCTTACCTACGGCCCGCGACTTGATTAAGTCCCGAAATTACACCCTCAGCTAAGGAAAGGTTGCCCATACCTGATGTAATTAATCGGTTTCTCATCGTAATTTGAACCAATCCAAATCTCTCCTCCCACTGATATTTACTTACTCTTTAAGAAAAAGGTTGATTGTAAACTTTTAAAAATCTCAAAAAACTGCGGAGCACAAATCACATGGGCTTATGCAACTGGCGCTTTCCGTAGGATTTACACAAAAAAGTTTAATTTAAAATTAAATAAAAAATATCTCCCATAAAATTAACACTAAGGTAAATTGTTACTTATACTTACCTATTTTTTTCTACCGGTAATTTTTTGTAATTTACGAAAAGTTTTTTGTCAATTTACTGCTTAACCGGTATACAATCCCTACTTGGTGAGACTCTAATTAGGGAGCGTACCGAGCCTTGAAAAAGTTTTTACTTTTTCCTCCATTTTTAACATATATTCCAATTTAAATTCTCTCCTATACAACACATATAATAGTAGATAAATTGAAAATAATAAAACACAATTATTATATCAATTGTTTTCGTTATGAATTTCTCAAAGATTTTAATTTAGAATAATTAATAGATGATTTATTGAACTTTTATTTGCATTTGAATATAATTTCCTTATCGTTCGATTCTTCCATTTATCATAATTTCAATGATTGAGTAAGAACAGCAATATTCTAGGCCACATATAGCTAGAAATTATGCATTCACAATTAAGTTATTGTTTTTTATGATCTATCTAATGTATATATAATAGTTACATAAACTTGCCTGGGAGGTGTTAGAAGTCGAAATGAACTCTTGACTTTCTATACTCGTTTATATGAACCAGATGATATATTCGATTGAGGCGATGAGAAGATTAATCTCAAAGAGATCCGGACACGCGCAAGACGCACGTCAAGACACGCGCCGGCAGATTCCTGACAAATTCCAGTATCCGACACCCCTCGAATTTCCTATACGACCACTGACCCATATTCCACAAACTCAAGTCTTCATTTTCTTTAGCTTCAACACTGTTTTTTGTTTTAATTTAAAAAATAAATGAAAATACCTTATATAGTCCAGTATTTTTTTCTAGGATCGTTTGGTATGGTGTGAGTATACCAAACCTAAGTTTGCGACCTCTAAAGTGTGTGGGACAACTTTTGGTGTCCGAAAAACCTCGAAATTTTCGGATTTTTTTCAGCTTTTCGCTTATAACTTGAAATCGGTCCATATTTTGTAAATAACCGTCCTATCGTAAATTAAAAAGGGCAAAATTTCACGTCGATTAAAAAAAATGGAAAATTCGATTTTTTATGGGGATCCAAAAAACAGCCCCCCGGATCACTTTTGAATATCCCAAAAACTTGCACTTTTATCGATTTTTTCCCATTTTGACCATGAATGAGGACTTTTTCCACAAATACCACTCTATACATTTTTAAACTAAATTAAATTTGCTGCAATTCAAATAAAGTTTCATCTTAATTGGATAATGGTAACCCGTGCCGCAATGAGGTTGAAGTTTTGAAAAACTGTAATTTTTTGGAAAATATTGCAGTTTTTCATTCATAAAATGAAAACCACTCATCCTAAAACTTGATTTCTGTTTCTAAGAGATATTGTTGACTTGAACGTTTCCTTGGACCACTTTTTTGTTAAAATTCTTAGATTTATTGTTATCCAGCATTTTCCATGACACTTTTGAAGATTCGGATCATATCCTGTCCGGAAAATGCTGGATATCTATAAATCTAAGAGTTTTATAAAAAAAAGGGGTCCAAGTAAACGTTTAATTGGGCGTTAACAAAATCTCTCTTTTCCTGAAGTTCTACAAAATCTTCTTGAGATATACCTATTTATAATAAACACGATCTGGGATTGGACCGGAGCAATCCGGTATGGCTCACAAATACGTGAAACTAAGAACTTTCTAAGTGATTTATTAATGAAACTTTCTGAGCCATGCGGGTAAACCTAAATAAACGATAATATTTTTCCAAATTGATTCATTGGGCATGCTAAGATGGTCTTTTTAGCTAAATAAGGCCGATTTCATCCCTCTATAGAAGTAGGGTTGGAATCCATTATACTTAAAAGGGCAACCCGAATGGCTGGTTTATTACAATGGATATCTTACTTTAATTTTAAGGGTCGTTGTGAATTTAATATAGATTCAGAAATTTTATTTCTTTTTTTGGACTTAATAAATTGTCCCTAAGCGTAAGTCGTGTGACCTGAGCATCAATTTATTAATATTATAATCAGATGATTTATTCTATTTGTTTTATTTTAATTATAGATTTAGGTTGGTATATTAAGCATAAATTTTTTTTTTAAATATTTATTAAAAAATTAGTGGTGAGTTTTGAATAAGCCCCTTTCCTCAAGATTGGTACACAAATCAGATTTATATTTTTGAGAAAATTTAAGTATTTTTATAGAAATTATTCAAGTGGTAATTTTTTTCTTCATTTCTATTATTATTATTATTATTATTTTGTTTATCGGTGCGTCGAATACTATGGTCATTTGCGCCATCACGTAGATACATATATTATCCTTGCAATTTTCCGACTTCTGACTCATCTTCAGGATAACATAAAACCGTATATATATAAATAAATTGGCAATAAAAAAATCAACCCCTATTATTTTCAAGAGTCTATTAACTTTTTCTTTTCATTGATTCTCAATAACGAACGCCCTTTGGCACACTTAATCGTGATTTGATCAATTTTTAAAATTTGTTTATTTACAATATTTCGGGTCAAATTGAGTATTTATTGAAAAATTTTCATCCAAGTCTTTTTCTCTCTTTCTAAAGCCCTTTGACAAACATAATCGTAAATTGTTCAAATTTTAGAATTTGCTTTTTTCCAACATTTCGAGTCATCTTAAGTAATTACTAGTAGTAATGAAGCTTTTGAAGCTTTTATTTTTGTGATTAATTTGATTAAAATTTGAATTCAAAATCCTAAGTAACTTTTTATTTTTATTATTAACTCCCTTGGCAAATTTAATCGTAATTTGATCAATTTTTAGATATGTTTATTTAGGAAATTTCGGTACAAACCAAGTTACTTTTTCATTGAATGTCCTTAACGCAATTTATCAAACACGATTGTAATTTGTTCAAATTTTAGAATTTGCTTTTTTACAACTTTTTACAACTTTTTTTCGAGTCAAACTATGCAATTTTAATAAAAATGCCACTGTTAAAAAATGTAAATTTACTATATGTTTACAATACAAATAGATAGGAAATTTACAAGATTGCGTATAGTAAAAAAAAATACTATATTATCTTGATAGAATCACATTAACTCATTGCAAAAATACAAAAATAAATTTTAACTTTACTTTTTTCTTGTATTAATTAGAAGATAAGTATTACTAAAAAAGTAAGATTACAATTCTGGTATGTAATATTACTAAAAATATTTGAGGCTTGACTTCCCATTTTTTATAGTAAAATTAAATAAGAATATTTTAATAGTTCATTAAAATCAGTAAAATTTTTGAACAGCATTTGAAGTTTTAAATTTTTTTTTTCTTTTTTTCTTTCAATTATTTAAATAAGGACTTTAAGAAGGATTTTGAATTTAACAGTGCTCGACAGCGAGAAAAATGATAATATCAAAGAGACGAGCGGCATTTAAAAAATGAGTGAGTGCTTAAGAAGGAGAAAAGAATGGTACGCACATGTAGAAAGAATGGCAGATGACAGGATATTAAGCAAAATAATGAAAAACCGCCCAGAAGGGAAAAGGGGTAGAAATCGTTCCAAGAAAAGTTGGCACGACGATCTGGTATAAACAGACCTGAAGTCTACAAAGGAAGAAGAAGAAGAATATTTTAAAGTCAATTTCTTAATTCACAAAATTTGAATTTAAGGTAGTTCTTTCGCAAATGCGAAAATTCAAGAAGTCTTTGAAACTTGGAATATAAGTCATTAAAAGCATAATAGACAAACTGTTAAAATTTGAAGACGATTTACCACACCAAACATAAAATAAATACAATTTAAAATGACATTTTTTACATATGGTAGATTGGGAAAGGGTGGGAAAATGATCATTATTTTATTTTTTTTCAATGAAGGACTTTCACCATTTTGATGAAAAACTAATATTTGTTAGAATAATATATTCGGAATAACTTAAGAAAAAATTGAAATTATTTACCTCTTAGTTTTGATAAAAAACAAAAAAAAAAACATATTTAGGCGATTATTTTTAGTGGAGGGAATATAAGATCAATGGGTTGGAAACGATTCGGCAAGTATGTCTGTATCCATATAGAGATTTCGTAGTGTGAGTGGTACAGTCACCTTAGAAAAACATAACCTAACATTATAGTTCCGTTCATATTTTTAGAGTGGTTACGAGGCTAAAACTTTTTATGTGAATTGTCGCGAAAGAACCTCCTTAATTGGGTAGAAGAAAAATGAATATTGAAAAATATTATAAATGAATTCAATTCAGAAAAGATATTCATTAAGAAACAAATGCTTCTTGGCCAGGGGTGTCCAAATTTTGGCTTACGGCCCACATTTGAAGAAAAGACAAATGCCTCAGGCCGCAGATAAAATATACTCATTCTATTTTTTTTAATTAAAAAAAATTAATTAAAATTAAAAAAAAGAATTAATAATGTAGAATAAAAATATCTATCATGATAAAGAAGCAAAAATATCTTAAAAATATTTATATTTAATAAAAAATGGAGTCAAAATATGACACATTTGTGATTATTTTTTCGGAAAACTTGATATATTTTTTCAAGATTTAAAATCTGCTCTTTTATTTTTCGAAAATTTTTAGGGAGATTGCACAATTTCTTCTTATTTGAGAGAGAGAAAAAAAAAAATTGGGTCAAATTGTATCCGATATGTTTTCCAGTAAGTATATAAAAATTTTAATGTTTTAAAGAAATTTATAATTTTATGTCGGACCGCATTCATTGCAGTGGTGGGCCGCGGTTTGGACAGCCCTGTTCTAGACAAAGTCTAATCCAAGTTTGTTGCCATATATATTATATTTTTTATTTAATAATAAATTCATAACAAATTCTCATTACTGCACATTCTTAGTGAATCGTAGGCTTTAAAAAATATTTAATACACTCTAGTATCCATCTGCTGAAACGACAGAACTTCCATTTATACGTTTAGTTCTTGAACCAGCCTCTGTCTATGAACATCAACTGCTGTGTTAACTTATTGAAGCCGTTTCACTCTCAAACTTGTTGCTTAGATCCCCTGCTACTTTCAACTTGAAAGAATTTTCCAGCTCACCCCACTACATTTAGTGCAATCTAAGAGGGGATTTTGGAATTGCTACCCTCTGGACGAGTAACTATCTAGGAACACTATATACTTGGTTGGCTTATTGAAAGCGTTTAAAATTTTTAATAATGTTGCTTATAGTCATTGGCGTCATTAGAGATCAACTAACTTTTTAGTAGAATTGACAAATTTTGGAAGTAAAGAAATTTAATTAGAAATACATAAGTGATGCCTCGTAATAACGGAGTTTCGATTTTTCTAGGGGGTGGGGGGTATTTATTAGAGTTTTTTTACTATGTATTATATAATATCTAGGGCGTCAGAAATGAGCAGAGTATTTATTTTATTTCACTTTTCACTTAAATTTCACCATTTCTGCCTAACCCTTTGAGTTAAACAATTTTATATAATGACTTTTATTAAAGAAGATTTAATTTAAAACAGAAAAGTTAATATGAGTGAAATATCTAAAATCAAAGGTTTAGGAGTTAAAAGATATTCCAATATTGTAGAGTGAATGATGATTAATAACAAATACGGTGTCTCTGATGGCGAGACATCTTCTCGATATAACAGACCTAAAATATTATAAATGAGAAAGAAATCGTTCTTATTTTATCGATTTCATCTATCTGGAGGTTCATAGTACCTTTTTAATATAAGAAAATCGCATTTTGATTAAAAAATTTTAGTTTAAGAGAAATTGTATGAAAAGATTCAATTTCTTCTCTCCGGGAGCGAAATGCCTTAAAGTTTTATTTTTTCTCATTACATATTTATTCAAATCTATTGAAATTTTATATTTATACGTTATTTTTATTTATCTTTTATATCAAATAACTGTTATTAGGAAATTTGTATTTTAAAGGGTAGTTTATTTGAAGTTCAATTTGAAAAAATGCTAATAACTCCGTTAAATTTTTTTTTTAAAAATATGAAATTAATAAATATTATAAAACAATTAATTATTAATAATGTAATTCCATTTTGAACGAAATCGGATAAGTAATTTTTGAGAAAATGGTCAAAAACCATCTGAACCGTCTGTGAAAGGGCGTTTTTTGAAAGCACGAGATGCCTTTGAAAGAAGTTAAAAAAATCATATGAAACGAAATATTGACTTGTGACATGGATGAGAATTTTCAAGTGCTCTCTAAAACGGCCTTTCATAGACGGTTCAGATGGTTTTTGACCATTTTCTCAAAAAGTACTTATCCGATTTTGTTCAAAATTAAATTAAATTATTAATAATTAATTGTTTTATAGTATCAATTAATTTCATATTTTTAAAAAAAAATTCAACGGAGTTATTAGCGCTTTTTCAAATTGGACTTCAAATAAACTACCCTTTAAAATCCAAATTTCCTAATAATAATTATTTGATATAAAAGATAAATAAAAATAAAAAAGAGATATGAAATTTCACTAGATTTGAATAAATATCTAATTAGAAAAAAAAATAAAACTTTATGGCATTTCTAGTTGATTCGCTCCCGGAGAGAAGAAATTGAATCTTTTCATAGAATTTCTTTTAAACTACAAAATTCTTAATCAAAATCCTATTTTCTTATGTTAAAAAGATAGCATGAAACTCAAGATAGATGAAATCGATAAAATAAGATCAATTTCTTTTTTATTTATAATTAAATTTTGCTCTGTTATATCCAGAGGCTGGGACGCAAGTCTCTCACCATGAGAAACTGTCAGAGGGAATCTCACACATTTTTTATGGATTTTTTTTCAGATACAATCTTATAATGAATTTTATATCATTTCACATATTCAAATTTAATATATTTAAATATACGATTATTAATTAATTAATACTGCACATTTATAGTCAATCGTAGGCTTTAAATTTATTTAATAATATTTAATACATTCTAGTGACCAATGACTATCTGCTAAAGGACACGAGCATACAGAACTAGGATTTATGGTTTATTTCTTAAACTAGCCTCTGTCTTAGGGCCAGTTGTATGTCGGTTGGTAAACTCTTTGAAAACGAAATGAAAGTGCCTGTCATCTGATTGTCCATCCCAGCCATTTGCCCTTTGCCAACGTTTAAAAAGAGTTTACCAACCGACATACAACTGGCCCTAAGAACACCAAATTTTGTATCCTTAAAACTGTATAAAGAAAATTTAAAAATTAAAAAAAAAAAAAGAATTAAATTAAATTAAAAATGATTTAGAGTATTTTTCCCGACGAGTATGGATCTTTGAAAACTAGCTCATCATCATCATTGAGTATACAGTCCCAAGACTGGTTTGATGCAACAATCCGTCTCCACTCGACTCTGTCCCCCGCCTTAACCTCTCTTAACCCCCGTTTAACCTCTCTAAATGTCTGGCATCCCATATCCCCAATTATTTGGTTGAAATATTCTAATCTGGGTCTTCCCCTTCCCCTTTTCTTTCCCACCTCCCCCTCCAAGATATCCCTAAGCAGTCCCCCATGTCTCAGTGTGTGCCCCATCATCTGACCTCTTCTCTTCTTCAGACTCTTCCACAAGGTTCTTCTTTCTCCGATTCTTCCAAGAACTTCTTCATTTGTAATTTTATCCATCCATTTGATATTAATCATTCTTCTGTAGCACCACATTTCGAAAGCCTCCAATCTCTTTCTCTCCGCTTTTCCAATTGTCCAGGTTTCACACCCGTACATGGCTATGCTCCATACATATGTCTTCAATAGCAACTTCCTGTTTGCTAAGCTGATTGAGGAGGAGCATAGTAGTTTTTGTTTTGAATTAAACCCCAATCATCAAAATGAAAATAAACAAGAATAAAACCAAGGTCCTAGTATGTACAAAAAAAGAACAAACGAGACAGGAATGCATCAAAATTAACCAAGAAAACCTAGAAGGAGTTAAGGAATTCCGCTACCTAGGAAGTAAAATAACATGGGATGGGAGGAGCAAAAACGAAATTAAATCAAGAATTGCCCAAGCAAAAATGGGGGAAAACTAGCTAAAAAAATGTTTTACTCACATGTTTCTGGCTAACCTAATACAAATCTTTAAAACACTTGAGAACGGAAATTAATATACAAAGTTTATCATCCCGGAGACTACAAAATGACTAGATATTCCTTCACAAACTATTGAATGGTCTGGTGGAATGTCCTAAAATTCTTCATCATATCAATTTCAAAGTGCCTCAGTATTACAGTAGTTATATCGAATCCTTTTTTTCTCCCCATATGTGATACTAAAATCTAAACTTTGTATTTTTTCAATTTGGCTCTTATCTACAATTTAGAAGATGAAGTAATACTCTATTTTAATTATTTAATCTTAAATTATTTTTATTAGGAAGGTATGGTAAATGATACTGGAGAAATTAGTAATATTTTTAATGTTTTATTCATTGGATAAATATAGGCTAAGATAATTTCTTTAAAATGAAAACATGAATAATGATAAAGAAACATGTCAAGGAATAAAAAGAAATAAAATGGAGAAGAGAAAGCGAAGCTTTTAATCATTTAACGGTAGTACAGATAGTCAAAAAAAGTTAATAATATGGGAAATAAATTAAATAAAAAAAAAATTAATCTATCTCACTAACTACCTACTTCTCTATCATTTTATTTTACAATCACCTAAGATTTAATTAATCGGAAAAATACAGTTCTAAAAAATCTTGAACTCTTTCCAAAAACATTTTTTTCTTCCCTCACAATAAAAAATTAAAACATTTTTTTTTCATTTAAAAATGAGTTAATGTCAGTTTCATTTAGGCATAACACATAAATGTCTTCTTTTCATATTTATAATATCTCAGTCAATGGAGTACCATATCCTCATGAATTCGTCAAAATAAAGGCATTGAAATATATATAAATTTATGTATTTATAAAAATATAAATACAAATATCTCGAAATAACAATGGACTTACGCTACTTTCAAAATAAACGGCTCATATATGTGCCTATAATTATGAAAGTGGTCTAAGTCATTGACTGTTAGTTTCGAGATATTTAAAGTTTTGTAAAATAAACAGGATTCGAACGAATTCTGTATAATGAGACAACTAGAAATCCACTTAAAGGTTCAATTTTATGCGATTTTTCAAAACCGACATATTATTTTACTGTACTTTAAATGAATGGAACATAAAATATGAAAAAACTATTTTTTTAATTTTTTGACTTAGTCCACTTTCATAATTATGGCCACATATGTATATCAGTGACGGTTGGTGACTTTTCAACCAGGAGATGCTATCCAAAAAAGTACCCTTCATTTTTTTGAAATTTTATTTTAATCTTCGCTTTTTTTTGCGAATTTTATCGAATACGGCATCATTTTTGTTATTTTCCAAATTTAACATTATATTTTTTTTTAAATTTATTTTAGGGCGACCAAATGAAGAACAAAACAAAAGTAGAGTGATGTTTTTTATAATTTTTTTTTTTTTAATGTTCAATAAAATATTTATTTCATAAAGAGAAACAAAGAGGTTGTCCTATGCTTGATACAAATAAACATGCACACATATACATATATCAAATATAGATGTATATACATTTATTATTTATTTGTTTGAGACTATAGTTTCGAAGGCTTGGCTCTCGTCATCAGTCTTTTTTAATTATAAATATTATTTTTATGGAGTCAATATCGCGTGGATATGGAAATTTTTTGCTAACCGGCTTTCCAGTCAAGCAAGAGCAAAAAAATTTCAATATTCACGCGATACTGACCCCATGAAAAATAATATTTATAATTAAAATGGACTGATGATGAAGGCCAAGCCTTCGAAACTATAGTCACATACATATAAATTATATAAATATTAGGGTGGTCCTTATTTTAGGTATTTTCGAATTTTTACACTGATAAGGGCTCATTATGGTTCGAAATACTTTAAAAAAAAATATCCCCTCAAGTTTCAAGTCTCTATCTCAATTATAACCTGTGCCACCAGCGATGTAATTTTCTCATCTAAATTAGTATATAATATAATATATAAAGTTATTGGCATTAAACGATCAATTTTTTTATTCCGGCCAAAGTAATGGTTCAAAAAATTTGAAACTCTATAGGGATTATCCATTGGAATATCATAGTTTTTTTTAGCTATTAAATTTTGGAGTCTATAATTTAGTAATACTAAGAAATAGCAGTATTTTATCTACATGTAACTCCAAAATTATAATTGCTAAAAATCTGTGATAATTTTAATGGATAGCTAGTATTATAATTATAAAGTCTACAGAGTTTCAAATTTTTTTACCCAAAATAAGAACCACCCTAATATATTTATTTGATATATTTAGGTGTGTATGTTTATTTGCATCAGGCAGAGGACAACCTCTTTATTTCTCTTTATGTATGACGTATAATAAAAAACAAACAAAAAATATTATTATTTACATCGTGTGAGGTCTATGAACTGAAAAACATTCTAAAAATATTTTTTACGATTTTTCTTTTACACATTTGTTTTTCTAAATGAGTCCATGATCTAGGTCAATCGGAATTTTCGGGGGCGGAAGGAGTGACCTCAAGGTCAATCAATTAAAGACACTTGCCCTGGAATTAGCTGGCGCGTGTCTTGCCATGCGTCTTGCGCGTGTCTGGACCGTCAGGGAATTTCTTGGGCACAGTAGATTGTAGTATCGAGTATGAGGAGGTAAGTCTACCTCTAGAGTGTGAGAGTTCAAGCCCCGGGGGTTTCCCACGATCGACGGTCCTCCGGCACACGCCACACGCAAATGGGCCATGGGGTGAAAGAAGTGTGCGGGACACACGCTAATCACTCCCACTCAATGCACCCGGGGAAAGGTAACACACTTGACTTAGTCATCTCAGACACTCTATGACCATAACATCAACAACAACATCAATGACAAATTTGTATTTACGGTGAAAAGAAGGAAAGGTAAAATTGCTTTTCTCCACTTGGCACGAGCCTTGGTTCAAAATAAGGTGTTTTTTTTGTTGTTGGGGTAAATTCTTTAAGAATTTATGGGATGATAAAAACGTCTTTAATTTACAATCGGACAAAACAGGTTGTTGAGTGACCATCATTACTAATATAACAAAAAGAATTTAGCTCTATAACAAATTGAACCCATGAGAAATAACAGATATTTCTTGAAAAGAATTTGTTTTGACGAAAGTAAGAGTTGTTGATAGGTACATAAAGTGAATCATTGAGGTTGTTCTCTGTTTGATGCAAATAAACATTCGTATATTTATCAAATATAAATATGTCATGTTTATATAAATAATATATAGTTAATCATGAGTTTCCTATATTTGATTCAATGAATGCAGGTGATTTTTGTCAGATATTAAGTAATAATAATATCTAAATTTATATATTTCTGTGTAAGAAATCTCAACAAAAACACATGTGTAAAAAAAGGCCAAGTTCGATTAATAAAAACCGTTTGCCAAAAAAAGGAGTGAGATCTAATGTGTTGCCAAGTTCAATATCATCAATTTAATAAATCGAATCGAATGCAGGTGATTTTTGTCAGATATTAAGTAATAATAATATGTGAATTTATATATTTCTGTGTAAGAAATAATGAATTTAAATAGTTTTCTAAATAATATATTAAAGAATAATTAATATATCAAAGAGAGTTGTTATATGTATAACATCTCAGATTACAAATCCACTAGGTGATCCATATCAGTGTTTGGTAAAAAGCGTCATGTGGGCTAATCGCGAAATGATGCTGGATCATACCTAGATCGATCACATCTTTTTCATTCTCTCTTGGTCCAGACTTAAGATTCAGCTGACTCCAAAAGCCTCAACCAGCAGTAGTCTATCGATATATATATATCTTGTTTAAAAACGCGGTCAAAAACAACTCTCTTTGATAAATTAATTATTCTTTAATATATTAATTAGAAAACTATAATATATAGGGTTATTCAATGCCCGCCTTACTGCATTTCTTGTAATAAGAGAATGAATATACGCATCTTCTTTTGATAGAGTGTCCTTTATACCAGTATAATACCCTGAGAGATAGGTTTAAAATTCAGGGCAATTTGAAGAATATTTTGGTAGATCCCAAATAATTCAACAATCTATTTCAACTTTTAAAATTAACAAGGTTTTTCTCGCAAATGAATATACAGTTTTTCGACTTATTTTTCTGAGATTATCTGTTTTGGTTGAATTTCTTATTATATGTATTATATTTCAAGCCTCGTTCTTCAATAATTGAAAACTTGTAGTACGTCTCGTGCTTCCAACTCACTAACAGTAAAATTGCTTTTCTCCACTTGCCACGAGCCTTGGTTAAAAATAACGTGTTTTTTTTTTTTGTTGGGGAAAATTCTTTAAGAATTTATAGGATGATAAAAACGTCTTTAATTTACAATCCGACAAAAAGGTAACAATACGTTTGTTGAGTGACCAGCTTTACTAATATAACAAAATGAATTTAGCTCTATAACAAATTGAACCCATTAGAAATAACAGATATTTCTTGAAAATAATTTGTTTTGCGGAAAGTAGCAGAGCTGTTGATAGGTACATAAAGTGAATCATTGAGGTTGTTTTCTGCTTGATAAAAAAATAAATCTTTATTACTCGACCTGCTTAGAAGCACAAGTCCTCGGTGGCTACAAAACATCAATACAAATTAACTACAGAAATTAATAAAACATCAATACAAATCATTTATTGAGAAATTTAGATGAGAAAAAGGGATTTTAATGTCTGTGATGTAATGTTCTTCAATTTTGAAAACAGGATTGTAATAAGAGCTAAAAAAGTAGGCATTTTTCCTGTTTATTTAAGTTACATCAGTAATTAACTTATCAGTGTCGTACGAGACATTTAGACATTCCTTGTATTAGTTGACACTAGTGGCGCTTCAGTTTTTTAATCCGAATAGTGTAAGAGTGCGCACCACCAAAATGTGCAAGAGTGCGCAAGCCTTCTTGTCCGACACACGTGTTGTTCACGCCTTTTAATTAATTTACTCATAGATTTTCTGGATCAAAAACCTTTTCCAAAAAAGTCTAGATAAACTAAACCGAAAAATATTAAACCAAAAAGTGTGGGTATGTCCAGGTTGCTCAGAGATATATAAAGAACCACTCGTGGAAGATTGGTATAGGTATGGTCATTAACAAATAACATGATCATAGATTTCCATCAAAAGATAAAACGTAATTTAAATAATTCCACGCAAAAACCCGATACCAGAAACAAATGACGCATTAGCCATCCCGACATTTGACATAAATTGTTAAGGAAACAATTGATGCAAATAATTAAACATTCCTATATTTATCAAATATAATTATGTAATATTAAACACTATCACATCCATATTATTTATTGAATAAAGTACTTTAGCAGGTATTTGGATGGGACAGTAGTAAATCAAACAATTCTCATCGATTTACACGACGTATCGCCAATTTTATTTTGGCTTCATCAGGCGTCTCAATGATTATAATTTAATTATAAGATATAACAGATATGCACATTGCACATATTTCTGAATTAATTTTATGTCCCAAATCCGGTTTCCAACTATTAAGGGCATCGATTCCTTCTACCTAGAAGTTACAAAATGAAATTCACTTTTTTCATCTCTGAGATACAAGCTCTCAAAGAGTCAGGACCCAGACAGGGCATCACAATACTTCCACATTATATTCTATGAATATAAATGTTAAAGTAAAAAAACAATTTCTTAATTAGATTTTATAAAAGCTAATATTTTCCGATGAATATCGGCACGCCCTCGAAGCTCGGCACTTCGGCCTGGTGCCCTGGCGGCCAGCGTCTCGGTCCAAAAATTTTAATCCTCTTAAAAAACCACACTCCAAATGTATACCCGTAAACTACCGAAAATACATCGTCTCTTAAAAGTTTCGCATCTTTAATTTTTTGAGTGGCGAGGGGGGGGGGAGGAAAAATTATCAATATATTTAATGTTTCTTAATTATAAAAAAAAAAAAGAAATGTGAAATGTGAGCAAGGATTAATCCTGGCTCTCTCAGCCACCCGTTCTGAATCTGAATTAATTTGTTCTGAAGCCGAAAGTGTGAATGATTTGTGGGTAAATTTGTGTAATAATCTTGGATTTTCTTGTAAGAGGCGGCCCGCTCCTCGGAGGCCCAATAAATAAAATAAAATAAAATAAAATGAATTGGAGTCTTTCATTTCAAAATTCGAATATATATATTTCAAATTTGCCTGGTTAATAAAAATCGATTGGAGCCATCAGTTTAAAATCAGAGCTGAGAATTATATTTCAAATTTGCCTCGTTAATTAATATATATTTAATGTTTCTTAATTTAAAATCTATTGGTGTTTTTTCATTTTCATTCGAGTTTAAATGAATACAATATTATCTAGACACAAAGTCTAAATCAAAAATATATAGTTTTAGTAAAAGAAATCAAGAAATAAATATTAATGTGACATTGGTCTAGTGGTTAGAGCTGATGCCCATAGTTCAAGAGTTCGTCGGTTCGATTCTAGGCAAGAGGGTAATTATTTTAGAAAAATTTCTCTAAGCGTTGTTACAAATTAATCTAGATAAATATATATAGTATTAATAATACGTAGGTACCTATAATAGAATAATACTTGTTGTGAACATAAATAAAATATTTTTTTTTATTCTAATACTATTTATGATTTCAATTGAAAACAAAAATATAAATAAAACTAAAGTAAAAACAAGATAGTAGTTGACATAATTTTCTTGGCAATCGTCGTATGACTAATCGAAGCAGATGTTCTATTATGAATATTTTCAATCCCTTGATAAGAGGGGAGACACGATGTAATATCTTATCTTAGTCTTTGAAAAGGATTTGTTAAAAAGAACCAACCCTGAAATTTAACCCTCCGAACCTGAAACCCTTTACCTTTTCTCTTCAAAGGCCATTGACATCCCCTCTAGACTTTGTGTATGTTTCGGGATTTAGAAATGGAAAAAAAATATAGGAATTTTTCACGATATGAATTCCAACTTATAATTTTTAAAGATTAGAGATATATCATTGGAACAATAAAAATAGGTATCATAATAATAAAGGCTAAAAATTACTACTACTAAATGAGTTTTTCAATATTATATAGATTATGTCAGGGCTTTCCAAAATGCGGCCCAGCACTGCAATTAATGCGGCCCGACATAAAATTATAAATTTCCTTAAAACATTAAGATTTTCATGTACTTATTTACTTTTATTTATATTTATTTATTTATTACTGGAAAACATATTGGATACAATTTGATCTGATTTTTTTCTTTTTTTATTTCTAAAATAAGAAGAAATTGAAAAATTTCTCCAAAAGTTTTCTAAGAATAAAAGGCAATTCAATTTTGAATGTGAAAAAATATGTCAAGATTTAAGAAAAATAATGACAATTTTGGTAAATTTTGACTCCATTTTATTAGATACAAATATTTTACCTGCAAACTTTCTGATTGCATGTATGGAACTGAAAGAAAAATTTAATATTGTCTTTATTAGAATTTTCTATAAATTATCTGCCCAGAAACAAATATAGTAAGTGCAAGAGTGCGCGGTGTACAAGAGTACGCAGAGTCATTATATAAACAGATTGTTATTTAGAGACTAATGTCAATTGTCCACTATCCACTGACATGAGAGAAAGTGATTTTAATGTCTGTGAAGTAATATTCTTCAGTTTTGAAAAGAGGATTGTAATAAAAGCTAGAAAGTAAGCATTTTTCCCTGTTTTTTTAAGTTACATCAGTAATTAACTATCAGTGTCGTACGAGACATTTAGACATGCCTTGTAATAGATAACACTAGTGAGCCTTCAGTTTTTTAATCAGAATAGTGCAAGAGTGCGCACTCTTTCTTGTCCGACATATGTGTTGTTCACGCCTTTAAATTAATTTACTCATAGATTTTTGGGCATCAAAAACCTTTTCCAAATAAGCTGACGTGTTCTGATGTGGCCATCCACTTGTCTTTACCATATAACCTGGCCCCTAAAATTATTTATAATCATGTAGGGGAGGGGGTTAGTTTTTGAATTTTTATACTTCTGGGGTCCCACTGATTATGTATACAAAATTTGGTTGAGTTTGGTAAATGGCTAAGATTTTCATTTTTTGAACCTACACCCCCCTCCATTTTGGGCGGTTAGTTTTTGCATTTTTAGACTTCTGGGGACCACTGATTATGTATACAAAATTTGGTTGAGTTTGCTCAAACGGCATAGATTTTTAATTTTAACCCCCCCCCCTCCTCCACCCCCCTTAATTTTGGGTCGATATGCATCAAAATCTAATCATCTCTTAATCTCACTGGACCAAAACTACTTGCGAAATTTGGTTTTGATATTCACACTAGTTTTTGAACTAGCTGGTCCACAAAAATTTGGTAACGCACAGACTAACTAACAGACAACCAGACAGACAGTGTAACTAACAGACATTTTTTTTTTATTTATTTATTTATTTATCCAGAAAAATACACAACATTCAATATGTCATGTCCTATAGAGTTGACAAGTCAACTGTACATAGGACCGGATTAAAATCTTATATCTATCTTATATTATATATCTTATATATCTATCTT
Source organism: Forficula auricularia (assembly GCA_024734495.1). Classification (NCBI taxonomy): domain Eukaryota; kingdom Metazoa; phylum Arthropoda; class Insecta; order Dermaptera; family Forficulidae; genus Forficula; species Forficula auricularia. The sequence continues at coordinate 2,120,894 of JALMQS010000841.1, read as the reverse complement.
ATATATAACAATTATTTAATTTTACAAAGAATTACTATAGTTGAAATACATTTTGACAAAACAATTATTATCTCGAAAAATATAATTTTTTCGATGTTCCCTTATTAGAGCTTTTTTGTAGAGCAAAATTTCATGGCTTCGCTTAATTATTTTAGTCAAAATAGTTTCAGCCGTTTTTGAGATATTTCGAATAAAAGAAGGAAAAAAACAACTTTTTTCATGCACGATTACAATACTTGACCATACCCTGTATGGTAAAGTAAAAAGAGTAGACAAACTAAACCGACAAATGCTAAACCAAAAAGTGCACCAAAGAAAAAAGTGTGAGTATGTTCAGATTGCTCAGAGATATATAAAGAACCACTCGTAGAAGGTCGGATCGAGTGCATTTCTTGCAAAAACTGATGGCACGAGAAATGCTCAGCCTATATAGGTAATGGTCCGCCCCCGTGGTGTAATGATCAGAATAACTGACTGGCAACCCGGAGGTCTCGGGTTCGATTCCCGGCTATACCCAGACATTTTTTCTGTAAGTATAGGGTCTGGTAATAAAAATTAAGTGGGAGATAAATTTAACCGAATTTATCGCGCGGAGAATTTACCACTGCTCGAAGCCCCTAAAACCTTAGTAAATTGGATATTGAATTGTATCTAAGTTTCTGAGATTGGCCCGTGATCCCGGCTTCTTTTCCTTCTACTCTGTTCTTTTCACGATTGAGGGGCCAGCCCATACAAGCCTTTAGGGGATCCACCTTCTGGTGTATCTCCTTCTCTCATCAATATCATTAAAAAAAAAAATGGTCACTTCAAATGTGAGCATTTGTAGGTAACTCTAAAAATTAAAAATTTGAAAAAATAATAAATTATTTTTAAAATGTTTAATTGGAAATGAAAGTTGTTTTTTTATTCACCACTTGACTATATTGAACTTAGAAAATTTAATTATACTCAAGTACCTTCAGTCACATCAACAATCTATTTTAACTAATAGAATTATTTTTTGATTAAATACACAAGTAAAGTTTATTTACCAGAAAAAACCCCTCTTCAGTAGAAAAAGCCATTTGGGGTGATTGAAAATAAAAAGAGAGATAGAAATTGGCATGGTGAAAGAAGAAATGGCAATGCTAAAGCCCCTCCCAATTCATATGAATGCACGCTCCATTTGACCCCTTGATTTATGCAACCTCAAGCAACGGACGGTAGCCAGTTAAGTTAACATTTGCTATCCGATTAAAAATTAGAAACCGCCTTAATTTTTTAATAAAATTTTATTTCCATTTATTGAAACTTTGTTGGTTAAAGTGATTATTGAATTCACTCTGTGGGTGAAGCTCGCCGGGAGTCTAGGGATTTGGATTTAGTCAATAATTTTAATTTCTCTCGCTTATTCGTATTTTGAAATGCCTGAATAATAAGGAGAAATATTATTTAAACGTGAAGTTTTAAAAGTTCGTTTTGGTGCAAAAATGTTTATATATCTTTAATTAATGGAATCGTAGGGAGATGGACTTGACTTTAAAATAAATACAAAGTATTTTATTTAAATAGGCCAAACGTTTAGTTGCTGGTTCGCAACTTCTTCAATAGCTTATTTATTAAACTTATTTGTCTGGGGTTCTGACTAAGAGAAAACCCATTTTCAAACAGTATCCTTACAAATCACTCAGTTTTATCAAATAATATAAAACATAAACCTTTTAAAAGAATGTAATTGTTTCCCGTCAAAATAATTAAAAGAATCAAATTGAACAAATAATTTTTTTTAAAGGTTTATGTTTTATATTATTTGATAAAATTGAGTGATTTGTAAGGATACTGTTTCAAAATGGTTTTTCTCTTAGTCAAAACCCGAGACAAATAAGTTTAATAAATGAGCCACTGAAGAAGTTACAAACCAGAAACGAAACGTTTTGACTAATTAAATAAAAAACTTTGTATTTAATTTAAAGTCAAGTCCAACTCCCTATAATTCCATTAATTAAAGATAAATAAAAAACTTTTTGAAAAAACTGTAAAAATAAGTAGATAATAGATAAATTCGGTATAAATATTAATATAAAGAGGGGAAAAAATTAGTTTTTCAAGATGGGCAGAAGAGCTAGGTCATATCCTGGATTTAATTTATTCAAATAAAAATCAATTCGTCTTTTATAAATATACTGGTTGTAAATCTGTAGCTTCACCTGGGGCCACACCTTTGGCCCTGGGGGTGGCTTTTTTATCTTAATCAAAAAAACGATAATAAATAATCATAGAACTCACTAAAAATAAGATTTTGTTTTCAAATTTGAAGATTTATAAATACTCACATTGAATACCTTTGAAATAATATAAATAAATTTTATACAACATTGGTAAAATTTAATAAAAAAAGGTAACATACCTACTACATACATACCAGTGGTGTGCGATGCATGGATGCTGTGTATGCGGTGAATCCCTAAAATTTCAAACATTTAGAGTATTTTCATAATTATCGTCTTCAAAATTTCAGGAGGATCTTTAAATTTTCAAATTATTATCCATTATTTCAAATATTTCTATAAAAAAAAATTTTGCCTTGAAAAGTATATTGGTTGTCGAAATGAAATAAAGTTGTTGCATAGTTCTATAAATAATCTCAATTTTATATCTCCTATAAACATGACTATTAATAGACAATTTATATATAACTATAATTTTTATGTTCTTATATGTAATTTTTGTACATTTTGTTTTATACTTTTTCTTATTGGACACTTGGTTTTATCAAGATTCCAGATAAATAATCTTTTTTTTTTTATATATAATTTCTTATAAACATGACTTTTTTTTATTTGAGACACGGGATGTTATATACATTATATATATATATATGTGTGTATGTATATATATATATATGGATATTTTTTATATATTCTTTAAGTGCTCAGTATATATTTTGGAGTTAAATTTAAAATTATTGTATATATATGTATATATGGTGATGTGTATGTATATGTGCAGATATATGATGTTTATGTTCATTACATATTCTTGGATTTATATTTAAGATTATTGTATATACATATAATCTTTATGGTCTTTATATATTGTATTACACACTTGAACTTATATTTAAAAAAAAAAATATTGTAAATATATAGTGTAAAAGGACTTTAGTCCATCTAATAATAATAAATAATAAATAAATAATAATAATAAATAATAAATAAATAAATAGTTTCAAGGGGTAATTAAAATGAATGATTTTTCCGAAAAGGGTGGCGATAGAAGGTTTGAAGTCCCTGCCTGGTATATCTTCCAGTTCAAGCATGCCAAAGACAAGTTCAGACGAGTTTTAGTCGAATAAAAATTGTTCTCGCTGAGGAACTATTAAAATAAAAATAATACAAAAAAGGAATAAATAAAGATGATTTGAGAATTTGTGGACTAATCCATTTCCAAAAATTCAATATATAAGATCAGAAATAGCTAAGAGTGCTATAGATAAGTTATAGCTTGCTTATAGCAAAAGAATTAGGAGAAATTTAAGATTTTCTTTTTAGGACAAGCTGATTCATTGTGGAAGATGTTCGATTTCTATCTCAGGGACTGTGGAGTTTAAGTCACAAGATTTAATTTCTGACTCCTACCCTCACTCACACAAAACAGTATTCATTTGGGGCGAAGGACCCAAAATATATTTTAAAAAAATCTAATGTTAAGGTAGTTGTTTCGCGACAATACCAGCAAAAAGTTAATGCTAGCGTATATAGAACAGACAATAAAAGGATTCATAGTTCATAAGGGCAAAACTTTTTGCTGTTTATGTACCAAATCTAGCCAATCCCGTGCTCGTATTACAAATTTGGCACCATTGTAAGAGATTGAATATTTTTATACATGACATTAAAATGACAGATAAAATGACTGTTAAAATACATTTTAAAGGTCGATTTATTAAACAAAAAGTTCGAAATAAACGAGTAAAGGCTGCTGCGGCAATGAATGAGGAAAAAACGTGTGAAATTTGGTTTTGATATTCACACTAGTTTTTGAGCTAGCTCGTCCACAAAAATTTGGTAACGCACCTCTGCACAGACTAACTAACAGACTAGCAGACATTTTGACAAAACAATTATTATTTCGAAAAAAAATAAGAAAAATAAAGCTTCTTTTATGCACAATTACAATACTTGACCATACACCCTGTATGGTAAAGTAAAAAATGATTACCTATCCCCTCATCCAGAAAAAAAATTAAAATTATATAATTTATAGAGTAAAATAATAATGTTTTCAAATTTTTTTTATTTTTTAACAAATGTAATCAACGCCTACGTTACATCTTATGAAAATTATAATTTTGAAAAAATCTAGCGCATGCATCTTTCGCTGGTTAAATAAATGCGCTGTTGCCAAAATGTTTTTAGTGAGAATTTTTTTTTATTCATTTTTCATTATTTATTCCTTATTACCTCAGAAACTGTGTTGTAACTATGAATCAAAATTTTCTTAAAATATGTATTGATTATTGTTTAATGTTGGTTTAGTTTTTTATAAAAATGGTAAGAAGGGTTTCTTAATTATAATTAAATATGTATGTAAATTTTCCGATATCCCGTATAGTGCAATGCTAAAGAACCCGAAAAACTCGATTTTTGAAATTAAATATCTCCGGAACTGTATTGTTCATAAATTTCGTTTTGCCACCAATCGATGCACAAGTATTTAAATAATAATATATCTAAATTTCAGAAAAATCCTAAGAAAATGGATTTGGCGGAACAACTACCTTAAATTTGAAAAATAACGAAAATCATATTCGATGAAATTTCCAAATAAAAGCGAAGTTTAAAATAAAATTTCAAAAAATGAAAGGTACTTTTTTGGACAGCATCCCCTGATTGAAAAGTCACCAAACGCCACTAATACATACATACATCCGCACAGACTAACTGAAAAAATCGTACTTTTTGGACTCGGGATGTAGTTTTTAATTTTTAAATTTTTGGCAAAAAATCGTCATGAAGTAAAATTCAACCTAAATAAATACTACAATTTGTAACTTTGATTGAGACCATGGGTTCCATAGTCTTTACCTGAGGACCCTTTGAAGTCGCGCTTGGCGCGAGACCGATTCCAATACTTTATCGGATTGAATAATTAAAAAACTATCTATATTTATCTAATATTATAGAATATGATATCTTCACAAGTCCTTTTTCAAGTGTCCATTTAATTAGTTAGTATTTTTAATTATTTTAATAAAATGACAGCAAATTGCATGAAAAATGCTTTTGAGAATTTCTTTAAAGATTTCATATCGACAAATTCCTTGGAATATTGGCCGGTTAATTATCTTATCAAATAACAGGATTCTTTCTTTTCTTATTCCTCGCTTCAATTGGTGTCGAGAAATGCCTGAGTTAGCATCGAATGACCCCGCGCAGCCACTCAAAGGTAAACAACCCTTAATATTTACCCCTATATTTTATCTTTAACATTCTTATACATCACATTTTCCTTTCTTATACATTTATGACGAAAATGATATAAAAAAAAAATAATGAGAGAGGTGGAGGGTTAGGCCAAAAAATTGTCTACCCTTAGCGCTAATTACTCAAAGTCATACCCTTGTAATTAAGGAGGTTTGGGACGGTTTATCATTTTTATAAGAAAATTCTCAAATTTTTACCATCGAATCATTGATGCATTAAATATTTATTCTTGAAATTTGAAGTTGATTGTCTGTCGCAGTACCGAGAAATAAATAATTAAAAATTGTCCTTTTAACATGGAAGTAAATGGACCGAGCTTTTAAAAGGGCTATAACTTCTATACATATTTTACCATTTTCAACAAATTCTTAGAGATCAATAATTCAACTTTTATGAATTGAATGATAGATTTTTCAATAGATTTGACAGCCTAGTTAATTAGTTATTCATAAATGTAAAAATAAAAAGTTACATACTGCCAACAGAATATGTCAAAAGCACTAGTGTAGAATTCCAATTCTATTTGTTGAAATCGTTTTTGTGTTAAATAAAGTTTTTATAATGAGAAAAAATTTATCTCAATATTCTTTTATTAATATTATCAAAACAAAGATTTTTATTCAAAATTAATCTCATTATTAAAAATTTTCAAGAATATAATTCAGTAAAAGCAAAATTATAAGCTCAAAAAATAATTTCGGTTTCGAATATTTAAAAATGATTCTTTTTCTCATATTTTCATTTTCTAAAATATCTATTATTTCAGTCATTTATATGCTACGACACTAACCAAAACTATAGTTATATCATTCTAGTACAAGGAGACAAGGAATTGGGGTTTTCTAGAACAATCACAATTAATTGATAATTTCTCTCCAGGACTAAAACTTGTCAGGACTTTCTTTTAGATCTTTGCACGTTCTTACATGTCAATAGATCAGGGATTATTATATCCGTGACCCTTTTAAAAAATAAATTATCATTCTTCATATCCTTCTTTAATCCCATTCAATTTAAACCAGGGGTGTTCAACCCGTGGCCCAATATAAAGACATAAAATTCGTTAAAACATTGAGATTTATATGTAGATACTGGAAAACACAACAATTTTACCTGATAATTTTTTTTCTCTAAAATAAGAAATCTGAAAACCTACTATGAGGTTTTCGAAAAATAAAAGTGCTAATTTTAAATTTTGAATCTGGAACTAGATTTTAAGATTTCCTAAAAAATAATCATCATTTGTTATATTTTCGACTCCGTTTTCATTAGAAATAAATTTTCTACTTGCAAACTTTCTGATTGAATGTTCTAGAACAACAATTAGATACCTATCTGAAAAAAAATTGAATATTGTATCTTTATTAGAATTTTATATTAATTATCTAGCCAGGAAAAAATATAAACAAAGACTAATACATAATATCACTTTTTGTAAGTATGTAGGTATGTATTTACATATATACGAGAAGCTATTTTCAAGTGAAAATTTTACGGAAAGCAAAATGAGAACCTCACTATGAGCTAAAAAAATAATAAAGCTTTTATTTCTATGTTATTAACTATCTTTTTTGAATAATAAATATCACTAGAATTATAAAATTTTATCCGCGGTCCGAGACAATTTTTTTTCTTCAAATGTGGTCCGTGTAAGCCAAAAGGTTGGGACACCCCTGATCTACACAGACGACCAATCAGTAAAATCTTGGTTGAAAATCAATATTTTTCACGTTTTAGATATTTTTAAATACAAATAAAAACATATGGTGTGGTCACCACATATCTTTCACATTTTCATTTTTTTGAAGTCATTGCGACACTCCTAATTTACACCCCTTCCTTTATTTCAATGGGATTAAAATTGACACACGACTAATAACTCATGACACTTGATAAGTACACTAATTTAAAAAAAAATCGTTAGAGACGTTTTTGAGAAAATAAAAAAAAAAAAAACGAAAAATATGTCATGTAAATGTCCGCTTCCGGTGTTTCGATTTCCCCCAAAAGCTTGCTGTACTCCTTCTAGCCTATATCGAGCTTAAGTTTCGAATTTTGTAGCTCTGAGACTTACTTACATACGTACATACGTACGTACGCACTGACCAATGGATTTTTGGCCTCTGTGGACCACAATTTCCGGTTTTATGTCCTAAATCAGATTTTAAACTATTAAGGGCATCGATACCATCCATCTAGAAGTTACAAAATTAAATTACCCTTTTTCACCTCTGAGATAAAAGCTCTCAAAGAGTCAGGACCCAGACAGGCCATCGCAATACTTTCCTATTATATTCAATAGAATAAATATGAAAGTAAAAAATAATTGCTTGAATTCAATACTAGGGCCGGCTTGGCTTCCGACGTACCTAGTAATTAGAACAGTGTATTTAATTTATTTGTAAGACAAAGTCTCCAGAGCTGAGCTCCAGGCAATTTTTGAACCTGCCCACTCATCTAGCAAAGTATCACTTTCCAGTCTAGTTATGTAATATACTATTATCTTGGAAAGTAGAACGATTTACATTCATTCACTTTTGAAAACTCAATTATTATGATGAATATTATTATCCTTTTGAAAGAATAAGCTGCAAGGAAATAGAAGACGCCTTTTACCCACAAGATGTAATACAGTAAAAAATCACTTCTAGAAATAAGTATCTCTAAAAAATCCAAATTCTGCGAAAAATGTTGTCCCATTTGGTAACCTTTTGTGCCTCTCTTGGGTCTGTTTATTTATGCCACTACTATTAATTATACTTGAGAGATCTTGAGGTTGCCTTGTTCAAGCACTCGACTGTCTGCGCAGGGCCATAATTTAAATAAACTGTGTTAATTAACCTGGCCATATGTTTAAAACATTTTTGAATATAAATTAATTAGGGAGGAAAAGTAAAAACTTTTTCAAGGCTCGGTTCGCCCTCCGTAAATTTTTTTGAGCCAGATAAGGTTAGAAGACGGCTTGAATACCTACCTAGTAATAGATTTAAATATAATATTATTAACTAATTTTACTTTCACATTTATATTCATAGAATATAATGTGGAATTATTGAGATGGCCAGTCTGGGTCCTGACTCTTTGAGAGCTTGTATCTCAGAGATGAAAAAAGTTAATTTCATTTTGTAACTTCTAGGTGGAAGGAATTGATGATATTAATAGTTGGAAACCGGATTTGGGACATAAAACCGGATATTATGGTCCCCAGAGGCCAAAAATCCATTGGTCAGTGCGTACGTATGTATGGACCCCCTGCGTTTCGCAACCATAAGTCTCAGAGCTACGAAATTCGAAACTTAAGCTCGATATAGACTAGAAGAAGTACAGCAAGCTTTTGGTTTAAATCGGAAAACCGGAAGTAGACATTTACATGAAAAGTTTTCGTTTTTTTGATTTTCTCATAAAAAACGAAATAAAGGAAGGTGTAAATTAGTAGTGTTGCCATTATTTCAAATAAATGAAAATGTGAAAGTCGTGTGGTGAACACATCAGTTGATTTTAGTTTAATTCACTTGTCATAATTTCAATTTATCAATTTTAATATGTAAATAATTATTTGTAATTAGAAATAATGGTTTTAAAATAATTAAACTTATTAAACTGATAAATTAAAATTCAAAAACATTATGCTAGTTTTTTTTTGCATCATTCGCATCCAGAGTAAATTAGTAACAGGAATAGTAGGGAACTGGACAAAATTAAAAACACAAAATGGGCCAGAGGAAGTCAGAATAAACTATCTATTTCTAAAACTGGAGAGTCAAAAATTTAATCAATATTCCACATTAAAAAAAATGTCACCAGAACGAACTTTCTACGACTTTGAAATTTCAATAGATTTGATTAAATACGTAATGAGAAAAAAATAAAACTTTTTGGCATTTTTAGTCGAATAACTGCCGGAGCAAAAAAAACTCGATATTTTCATAAAATTTCATTTAAACTACAAAACAGACTACAAAATTATTATCCAAAATGCTATTTTCTTATATTAGAATGATATTGTGAACCTTCAGATAGATGAATTCGATAAAATCGGATAAAATCTGATCACTGGGTAGAGACAAATTTAAAAAAAATAATAATAAGTTTCGTAAATTGGATTGGGCGAAAAGCTAAAAAAACCTATTCTATTGTTTATTATTTAATATTGATAGTTACTTACATATATATATATATATTTTTTATTCAATCCTAGTAATCAATAATTCTCATCACATGTCAAATAAAGTTCACAAAGTAGCTTAAATAATTTCTTCACTAGTTTTATAACATTTATCATATACAAATAGTCCGAGCTAATTGAGGCAAAAGTACCTATTTATAACCACCAGACGGCGATAGCGATCATGCACCAGCCAAGAGAAACGAATTAAAATCTCAAAAATTATTCAAAAACTATTATTTTTTTCAGATAATTTTGAATTTTTTACCTAGAGATCTGGAGCTAGAAAGCTCAAAATCTAAGCACTTATCCCCAATGTAAATACATACAAAGATTAAATCATAGAACTAACTTCCTACTACTTTTCATTCTCAAGTTACGTGGGTATCTAAAAATCCAGATTGAATATGATTTTTCTCCGTTCTTTACAATTTTCAACACAAAGAAAAAAATATGAACATTTTTTAGTGAATTTACTACTAGGCTTATTAAACATGTAGCTGTTAAAGCTTGATTAAATTGATTAAGTTGAAGGAGACAATAAGAGTGTGTCTTCTGCTGGAATTATAAATTTTTAATTTATTTATAACGAGACTATAGTTTCGAGAGCTTACCCTCTTCATCAGTCTATTACAAATGATTCACAGAATTAATGTATGTAAGTAAAGTAAGTATAAATGGTGAGTCATAATTTGCCCAGACCATGTGTAAATCTCACATTACTTACCTATTTTATTTTCTGTGAATCAATTGTAATAGATTGATGAAAGTGGACAAAAACTCTCGAAACTATAGTCTCGTTATAAATAAATTAAAAATTTATAATTCCAACAGAAGACAAACTATTTTGTTGTATCCTTCAATTTATAAAAATTCTGCTACTCTCGGCAAAAATAAACTTTCAATTTAAAATGATTAAGGGTTGAAATTTTGTTTTAAATCACACATATAACACGAACAAATAATATAATATAGAAGTTAAGTATGAAAACGATCGCAGAATTAACCGTATGGTTATATTGTATTATTCGTTCGTGCTCAATAAATAACTAAAATTAATTGAATGAAGAGTGCAAAGCTCTCGAAACTAGTCTCGTTATAAATAAATTAAAAATTTATAATTTCAGCAGAAGACACGTGCTTTTATTGTCTCCTTCAATTTATAAAAATTCTGCTACTCTCGGGAAAAATAAACTTTCAATTTAAATTGATTAGGGGTTGAAATTTTGTTTAAATCACACATATAACAGGAACAAATAATACAATATAGAAGTTAAGTATGAGAACGATCGCAGAATTAGCCGTATAGTTATATTGTATTATTTGTTCGTGCTCAATAAATAATTAAAATTAATTGAATGAAGAGTAAAGCTCTCGAAACTAGTCTCGTTATTAAAAATTTTATAATTTCAGCAGAAGACACACTCTTTTATTGTCTCCTTCAATTTATAAAAATTCTGCTACTCTCGGCAAAAAGAAACATTCAATTTGAATTGATTAAGGGTTGAAATTTTGTTTAAATCACACATATAACACGAACAAATAATACAATATAGAAGTCAAGTAGAGAACGATCGCAGAATTAGCCGTATAGTTATATTGTGTTATTTGTTTATTTGCTCAATAAATAATTAAAATTAATTATGTGTAGTTAATAAAATTTCCTTGTCTCACGTAAAGTAGACTTTTGCATACCTCCAGGCGTACCGATAAATCCCCTTCCTGCTGAATAAAAGTGATTTTAGAACCGGAATTCGCATCGACAATATCCTCACGAATCCTTGAGATCCACGGACCACGGTTTTTTCTTGGGTTGAAAAACATGAAAATTCGTGATGCGGTAATAATTTAACCAGGAACTAGATTTATGTTCAAATTAATAGCTCTATTTTATTATATTATATATTTTTATTTCAATTGGAATTTTCCATTCCCAAGATTAAAACAAGATGCAATTTAACACTGTTGCCTAGGAGTGGAGGTTTGTGGACTCATCTTTTAGGGTGACCATCTTCTTTGCCATTTGTAATTTTGAACAATGATAAAAATGCTAAAAGATGATCGGGGCGAAGGGTCAGAAGCTACACCAGTATAGAACTCAAAAGATGCCAATTTTTATAGACCAACGAATTTTTTGGCCCACCTAAGTATTGTATGGTCCATCTTGCGAATATCCAGCCTCCAGCAATCCTGTCTGGTCTGGAAAATGAAAAAATGAAATTAGAAAACAGGTTTCTCAAAAGATTTAAACCTACCTGTTGTATTCTCTGGCTCCTTTCTTGCTAATTTATTTCTATAATCAAGAATAATTTTTGGCAGTATAACATAATTACTATGGTAATGAGAAAAATTTACCATATAATTAAGTATATTGAGTATTTGGACGAGGTAAGTAGCAATCAAACAATTCTCATCGATTTCCGACGTTTCGTTAATTTTATTTCGGCTTCATCAAGCGTCTAAAAAATACCTGCTAACATACTTAATTCAGTATAACATAATTACTATGGTAATGAGAAAAATTTACCATATAATTAAGTATATTAGGTATTTGGACGGGAAAGTAGCAAATCAAACAATTCTCATCGATTTACGCGACGTTC
>JALMQS010000841.1:1972743-2095169 GCA_024734495.1 Forficula auricularia | reverse complement strand
CCTGGTCATTTAATAGGCACGCCACATCTCGTAAAATGGAAGCCCCTGCCATTTAGACAACTGTATTGGTAGATCAGTTGAGATTTTGTCTACCCTGCAAAAAAAGGCGCAAGCCATTTCTCCATTTTTATTAATTTATTCATTGCGAAGCAGTTCAAGTTTTAATACATATACGCGTAAATTATATAAGACTCCAATTATTTCTGGATTTTATGGGATAGGTCACAATTATTCTATGGTAAGTTGGGCTTTGCCCAGATCGGCATCTGTACAAATACGTTTGCTAGTGAGTGATAACATATTAATTTAATCTGTAATCGGTGCTTTCAGTGTTGCTGATTTTAATTAAAAACCTAAAAAGCTTTTCCGATTTAATTGGAAAAATTCCAAAATTAAAAAAATATATCTGTATTTTTTACTAAGTGACTTAAAGAATCATCACCTGGACATTTTTTCTGGTTCATTTTAACAACTTGACAAATTTGGTAATGTAGCAAGAAAAGTTCACCAAGTGACGTATACGACTATACTCTTGCCCCTTGATCTATAATTCTTAAACTCATAAAATATATACTACTTGAACTTTAATTTCCCAAAAAGTGACGTTTATGTTATTCTGTCTTTTAGGGAAGTAATCTAATCTAATTTTGTTAACATTAATAGTTGATTTGATTATTTAAATTTTCTGAATAAAACCACCTGTAATGTATTTTTAAAAATGTATTAAATAATCAATTAAATTTGCCCTTGTCTGGTATTTACTTATTTACCTTTTAGAACAAAGGTCAAAATGATTTTAGAAATGTTATTGAATACATATCTTTATTATTTATTTATTTATTATTATTAATTATTATTTAAAGAAAGAAGTAAACTCTCATGACTTGGTACTCTCTCTGAATTTGAAAAATTACCAATGCCATTTCCTTAATTTTTACTTTACCATAAAGGGTATGGTCAAGTATTGTAATCGTGCATGAAAAAAGTGTTTTTTTTGCTTCTTTTTTTCGAAATATCTCAAAAACGTCAGAAACTATTTTGATTAAAAAAATTGAGCAAAACCATGGCATTTCGGTCTACAAAAAAGTCTTGATAAGTGAACATGGAAAAAATCATATTTTTCGAGATAATAATTATTTTGTCAAAATGTCTGTTAGTCTGTGCGTTAGCAATTTTTTTTATATCTATTTTTCTCAATCTAAGTATAACTTTTATTGAAATAATTATATCATACATAACATACATTATATGTTAAAGTAACAACTTATTTTTTCAGATATCACCTTATTTAAGATGACATTCGGATAATATCTACTCTTAAATCAATTTATGTATACATTCATGTGGGTAAATGTGGGTGTCTAATCTTTTTATAAAATTATATAGAGATTTTGTTTTATAAAAAAATACCTATGATCAATTTAGTAAGGTCTTCCTAACATACTAAGTTGATTATATATATTTAGACGAGTACTAAGTGTATTAACACATCTGCGGGATTAATTAGTTTTATTTTGCGCATCTGGTTTTGGATGAAAATAATAATCTTTGAAAAACTGCAAATTATCTAATTATATAGGCAGGATATATATTTTGAAATGTTATTTAATAAAAATCTCTATCAATTCAAAGAAAAATAGAAGAATAAAGTAAACTTTTTCAAAAGATGCTACTCAATCATCAATACTTTGGAGATTTTAATGCCATCTTTTTTATAGAAGAAATTTATAACGGTGTTTTTTTCATGTCTTCTTTTCAAAACCTAAATTATAGCTATGTTGCAAAGATGGATAAAAACTTAATTTGGAATTGAAATAAAATAATTAAACGAATTATAACACGTATTGTAATAACTCCCTATCTTTTAAAATATATTTTTGGTTGTTTTTTTGTATACTGTTAAAAAAAAATTGTAAATTTATTATGTTTACTACTGTTAATAAATAGATAGGAAATTTACAAGATTCCGTACCTATAGTAAAAAAAAATACTATATTACATTAGTAAAATCACATTAACTCATTGCAAAAATGCAAAAATAAATTCTAACTTTATTTTTTCTTGTATTAATTAGATACTTATTACTAAAATATATGTTGTAAGATTCCAATACTGATATGTAATCCCGTATGGAAATAAATAGATTTTCGAAATATGTTTTTTATATATTTTTAAAAATATATTAAAAATATAAAATTTTTTGTGTTAAATTTATATAAAGTTTATGTTTTCTATATATTCTTAAAATATAATTATTTTTATGTCGCTCTAGTATAATTTTTTTATGTTTTAACTATGTTTCAAAGATATATTCTGAATGTGATATAAATTTTATATGTTTTAAATATGTTTTTAAAATATAATATTATATATTTCGGATATGTTCCCGGAATATAAACAAAACATATTTCGAAAATCTATTTATTTCCATGAGTGAATATATCTAAAAAATTTTGAGGCCGGATTTCCCATTTTTTTATAGCAAAATACATGTTGTATAAATGATACAATTCTTTATTTATTAAAAACGTTTAATTTAATGCTTAAACGTTTTGGAGAAAATTGTCTTTTTTCAATAAAATAAATGCATTTTTTAGCTGCTTTATTATTTTCAAAAATCAATTGCATTCTAGAAAAAAAAAATCAGTGAAAAAGAAAGAATATCTCCCAAAATCTTTGTAACATAAGCGTTTTTCTGATAGTGATTAATTAAAGAATTATAATTAATATAAACTCGCTATATAAGATCAGAATTGAAGATTTGAAAATAAAATCTTTAAATTAATATGAAAATTAATTGATTTGATACAATAGATTGGAATGTGTGTGTGTAGTACATGATAAAGCTTTTGTTAAATTGTATAAAGGGTTGTTTTTGTTACACATGAAATGAAAGGATTTAATGGCAAGGCTATTTATTATATAATGAAGCGGACAAGACCAAGAGCCTGGGGAAGCTTTAATTAAACGTGAAAGATCGTGATTGATAATGTGTGAGTTAACATCTATTTATATCATTCTTTACCCTGTTAAAAGTTGATAATTTTATTAAAATTATGCATCAAAAAATAAAAGATAATCGACCTTGAGTCACTTCTTTGGCATCATCTTTTCTGAATATTACTGTAGATCATTTAAAGTTAAACGAAGCCCCTCAGGGAAAATTCTGGTTCCAGATCTATTAATCGATTATGATTTAATTAATTAATTTAATTTTTTTAATTAAACTTAATTCTTAATATAGTCAAAAATTTTATTAGACAAAGAACCATGAAAGCACTTGGATGTGGAGGTGTTAAGATTACAGCAGTCCTTTAGTAATCGATTAATGATTACAGATTACATGGATTTTGCTTGATTAGATTACAGACTAACGATTACTTTCAGACTGGGCCAATCTGATTACGTCTCCTGATTACTGATTGCTGATTACTTTAAGAAAAAAAATTAGTTGGGTAATGTTTTTTCGCACGATAATTAAGTAAAAAAATTCTTAAATTTATTATTAGAATTTTCAAAATTGAATTATTTTATTTATTTTTCTATTTACACTAAAATATTAACAGGTGTATAAAGAAACAAAAATATTCGATTGTAATCTGTAATCAGTAATCTAATCAAGAAATCGATTACAGTAAATTAGCAATTAGATTTCTTTTGAGGATTAATTTTAATTTCGGCATTCGGTTACAGATTATGAATAGTAATCGGTAATCTGATTACTTTCAATCGATTACCGACCAGCTCTTCTTGGATGAATACTATATATTTCAATTGCTGGCAGAAACAATTCTTTTTTGTAAAGCTGTTTTGGGGTTGTTGTGAACCGAGGGGTGATCCGCGATTGGAAGTAGGTGTACACCTCTTTGGAAGAACTTGGAAATATTTGGAACTACTTGAAAATATTTGGAAGTGCTTGGAAATATTTGGATTACTTGTAAATATTTGGAAGTACTTGGAAATATTTGGAAGTACAAGTCGAAGTAGGTGTACACCCTCGTTGTGAACTATGTGTAAAGTTTCTCTGTGGGGTGAGTGCATTTAACAACAGCTCTTATCCTTGTTTGAGTGATTCTTATGAATAATATATTTTGTTGTATTACGATTTTGTATTATTTATTTTGTTTTGTGTTTTACAGACTGATTATGGATTACTCCCGCCTATATCATAGAGAAATTTACCACTCAAAGTTCTGACTATTTAAAATTAAATAATTTCTCACTGGACTGCAGGAAAGTCGAATTAATGATTTATACTCATTGTTTAATTAATATTAAAAATTGTTCTTTTCTAAGATAACTAGATTTCAGCGAGTCCGCCATCTCCTACGCAGACTGGTTCGGATACATGTCTGAACCTGCTCGCACCCTCCTATTCAGCTCGGATCTGCAGGTGGTAACTCTGCACTGCTTTTTCTTCTTAGGATAAAGAGAATCCACCCCAAAATCGGTCGACCTCAGAATCTTTGCATCAGCAAAGGTACAGTTGCATAATAAGATTTTTTTTTGTGCACACCGTAAGAAAATAAAAGTGTGTAAACACAGTGACTCATACGGGACCTAATAAATAACAACTGCCTACTGTTCCTTTAGTAATGGTTTCAAAAGCACTGATATTCTTTTAACGACATAAATTAGTGTTTTCTAAAATTATATACGCCATTTATTTATCAGTAGAAAGGTAATGACTAATGAGTTTATCTGATACAAATACATTAAAAACACTGTTCTGTCTAATTACTAGGTACAATCGGAAGAGAAGGCAAGGTGACCCTAGTTTTGAATTCAAGCAATTATTTTTTTATTTGTATTTAAAAATATCTAAAACGTGAAAAATAGTGATTTTCAACCAAGATTTTTTTCTGTCTAGTCGTCTGTGTAAATGTAGATTCCAAGATTCAAAATAATTCAAGGACGAAATTCTTAGAAAGTTCGTTTTGCTACCAAAAATTTTACTTTCAATGCGAAGAGGTGGTTAATTTTTGGACTTTCCAGCTTTATTATTTCCTGTTCACAAATGGAGAAATTATCATTTTTCTCAAGATAATTAAAATAAAATATACATTTCTTATATTTTATTACAGTGAACTTCAAACTTTGTCGACTCACGGAACCCTTAGAACTATAAGTTTTTTATTTGCGTTATATAAATATACATTCCAAGATTCACGATAATCGAGGGGTGAACCGCGATTGGAATTAGGTGTACACGTCTTTGGAATTCATTAGATAATGCCCAGTCATCTATTGTCTTCTACTTGGAAATTAAAGTGGAAGTAGGTATACTTGATATTAGGTTGCGGTTCACCCCTCGACGATAATTTAGGGACGAGATTCGTAGAAAGTTCGTTTTGTTACCAAAATGTTTGTACTTACAATGCGGAGAACTGGTTAAATTTTGGGCTCTCTAGCTTTAGAACTTCCGGTTCAAAAATGGAGAAATTATCATTTGTTCTCAAGATAAATAAAATAAAATATAAATTTCTTTAGGTGTTAAATGAAAGGCTAATTTATCAGCAGGAGGAATCAGAGTCCTCTAAAAACATGTAAGAAGTTTCGTCATTTATCTTTTTTTTACGTCTTCTCGATGTTTAAACCCACCGATTTTTGATTTCTAGATCGATTAATTTTACGTGTTTCAGTCAGGATAAAAAAATCCATAGGTAATTCGTAAAAGTATTTTAGCAAACTTAGTATTTAGAAAATACTAAGATACCAAAAGAATGCATCTAAATACACGATAAAAAAATGAAAATGAAAAAAAGTATTTCAGATATAAGATGAAAATGCATCTATATTTCAAATACTTGTATCTCAAATAAGTCACATCTCTGTTCAAGAGTTATTAGATCCAATCGAACCTGTGCATTTCTGTTTTGTTCCGGCTAAGTATATATCATTTCTTCTTTTTAGGTTCTTTCTTTCACGGGCCAAGATGATCAATATAATAACATATAATGATAATAATTTTCATGCAGGTAAGAAAGAAAATATCACTCAAGTGATTGCTTCTAGATGATTTTTCAATCACGTTGAACAAATGTCCCTGGTTGACCAATGACTCACCATTTAAAGATCCTCAATAGACCGAACAATATAATGTCTGACGTAAAGTGGCCGGCTGTTTAGGTACCAATCGTTTTTCAAGCCACTAATTTATAAAGCCACTTTATGGGGAATTCTTCGGCTAGGATCTTTTAGTTGTGCTGATGGTACAAAGCATCTCCGATCTCAAATGGGGGAGATGCAAGTCTGGACCTGAGTGTGGGCAGGTAAAAAGTCTTTATCGTCTTGGTTACACAAATGGCAATAAATATATATGCCTCCCTTTTTATATTATTAGTCAAGTCAAGAATAAGAATCGTGAAAGAAAATTATTTCTTTATGGAGATAAAAAGAGGCCCGTTGGCTTTTTTGGAGATGTTTACATCATCCCGAAGAGGTTCTTCAGATACAAGTCTGAGCCTGTACGAGGACAGGTAAAAGCACTCATCCATTATGTTTTCTTAAATATCCCGAGATGATTGCGAGGTGTATAAATTGCTAAGGGATTACCAATCTTCTTAATGTTTTGTCTGACTTTTGTTAAACCATTGTTTTAAACAGACTTGAAGGTTAAATTGCAATCTGAATGAAGATACAGTAAACTCTAGTTTATCCGCGGAATTGGGTGGCGCGACAACCGTGGATAACCCGCAAAATTGTCAAAAAAGGACACAAATCAATACAAGAATGCTTTTAAAAAATGTTTATTCACAGTAGAAGCAGGTTTAAAAATTTATTATTCATCATCATCATTTGCAGTCAAGGGTTAGGCAGTTAAGCCTGTTCAGGCTAAGACATTATTCTGCCAACGTCCTCTAGGGCAGTGTTCCGCAAAGTGTGTACCGCGGCACACTGGTGTACCGTAGTCATTAGATGGTGTCCCGCGTAAAAATGTCAAGTTTTGTTAAGATAATGCACCTACACATAGCTGAGAGTTATGCGAGCAGCCTTATCAACGATTCCTCCAAATTTTGATCACCTGTGCTCAGTTAAGCAGGATCACATTTCTCATTAAACATTTTTTCCTATTATATTGATTATAATAATAAATAAATATTAAATAAACATTGTTTTTTTCTTTGGTGTATCTCTAAAATTTCTTGATTTAGTAGGTGTACCTTGAACATAAAAAGTTTGCGGAACACTGCTTTAGGGCGCCGCGATCTCTTTTCTCCTTGGGTCAGGGCATATTTTTTTTTCAGGGCATATTTTGGCAGTCTTGAGTTTTCCATCCTTTTGAGGTGGTCAATCCAATTTTGTTTATATTTATCCCTGACACTATCTATCCCTGCGATTTGGAGTTCTCTTATTTGAGTTACAAGTTAAACATTTGTATGTGTGCACATAGTTACATAGTTTTTAAAAGTTTGCTTTTCTACAAAATAATACGTCAGCAGTTTTTGTTGTTTCGAGATAAAACACCTTTTCTTCACTTGAGATTGAAGTTTTTCAACACCATTTTTTCACAGAGTGATGCATCATCTTGTTTTGAAAATTGATGACTCACGCAGAAAAGACCACGGAAAGCGGATAATCCGCCAGTGGTTAAACGAGAGTTTACTGTAGTAAGATTTGTATTGCCATAAATCGTAAATGTTCCTAATCGACACATTCCAAGATCATCAAAGCTGGCAGATGTGAGTTACAGGTTTTCATAGTATACCTACACTGTTATGTAAAAATCTAAATTTGTGAGCATTGAGTTGAAATTATTTTAAAATAAAAAGAGAAATTTACAAAAGCTATATTTTAAGCATCTTATTAGATATACTTGATTGTACGTCTTAAGGACTGCCTAAGAAATCGAAACCCAGTGTGAAAATTGCAATTCCTTAAAGAATTTTCAGCCGAAATTTGGGAAACTCAATTGTTTCTAATGTTTATATGTAGGTACAATTATTAAAAAGTATGACTCTATCATCAGCTTTTGAAGTTACTAAGAATGCCTTCCAATCAGTGATATTAAAAAAATTGTACTTTTACATACATAAGTGTAAGTTGTATATGCCAAAAAATCACGTACTTGTTTTGTTCACTGTGTAATTCACCTTCTAATTTGTAAAAAAAACTGTATTTCAAAAAATAAAGCAAAACACGGGTATAATTATTATATTTATTTAAATTTTTTTTGTATAAAAATATCTATAAAAATTTTGCCAGGTGTGGGGGTTCGAACCCACGCACTCATCGAGTACCAGAGCTTAAGTCTGGCGCCTTAGACCACTCGGCCAACCTGGCTATTAATAATATGGCCTATTTTATAATTGTAATGGGAATTTGGAAAAAATATCAAAATCAATTGATAAAGGGAGAATTTCTCCGAAACTTTTTGGAAAACGTTTTTAAGATTGTTTTCTAAAAGATTTGAATTTTTAAAATATTTTAATACAATCACTTAAATAATTTTTCTTTTTTATATATAATAATAATTTTTACGCGAACAAGGGCTCATATGGTTCGAAATAAATAAAAAAAAATATCTCCCAAGTTTCAAGTCCTATCTCAATTATAACGCCTGTGCCCCCAGCGATGTAAGTTTCCCATCTAAATAACACGGGGTTTTTGGCATTGAAAGATCAATTTTTTATTCCGGCCAAAGTAATGGCTCAAAAAATTTGAAACTCTGTAAGACTTTATCCTTATAATAGTAGCTATCCATCAGAATTTTTATAGATTTTTAGCTATTATAATTTTGGAGTCTATTACTTAGCAATACTAAGATATAGCAGTATTTTATCTAGCTGTAACTCAAAATTATAATAGCTAAAAATCTGTAATAATTCTGATGGATAGCTAGTATTATAAGGATAAAGTCTACAGAGTTTCAAAATTTTCGAATCATTACTTTGGCCGGAATAAAAAATTGATCGTTCAATGACTTAAAAACCATGTTATTTAGATGAAAACTTACTCGATAGGAAGTTATAATTGAGATCGAGACTTGAACTTAGGGAGATATTTTTTTGTTATTTCGAACCATATGGTACTATCGCGTAAAAAATTCGAAAATATCAAAATAAGGACACCCTAATATACAAATTTATATTTGGTATATACCTATATGTTATAATATGTATATGTTTATTATATTTCACATGTTTGCCCTTCCTGAAATAGCTAGTCGGTGAAGATAAGGGCCTTTTTCATTCCACCATCATATATATGATTTTTGTTTGGTGATCTATTTAATCTAAATTAATAAATATAATGGAAACGCCTGGAGGGTAGACTTTGCCGTTCTATAAGAAAGATAAAATGGATGCATACCCATTAGGGATTAAGCAATTACCCAAAATAAGGACCACCCTAAATATTGTATTTATGTTTATTTGCATCAAGCGAGACAACCTCAGTGATTTCTCTTTATGAATCAACAACTCTGCTACTCTCAGCAAAATAAAATCTTTTCAATTATTTATTTATTACTAGCTGCAAGGCCCGCCTTCGGCGGCCCCTTTTGCTAGCCGAAGGGCACGCCCCCCTTGACTCCAAACCCACGGACCCCGCCCTCACACCCCCCCTCCCACCACCACCGACCACACAACCTGAACCACCTCCAGAACCCCCAACCCCCGCCCCCACCCCACCCACCGCACCACCCCACTACGCATCTGGACCCGAACCCGAACCCCCCACTCCTCCCTGCACCACCCCACTCTGCACCCACCATCCCCTGGACCCCCGTCCCACATCACCATACCACCCCCACCCACCCCGGGCTCCACTCCCGCACCACCCCACTAAGACTCTGGATCCTCACCTAAACCCCCCCGCACCCAGTGTTAGCATTTCTAGCCTTCTAGTGACCCACAGATTATGTATAAATTTATCAATTTGGTTGAGTTTGGTTCATAGCAAGAATTTTCATAGTTTTGACCCCCCCTTTTTTTTGGGTGGTTTTTTTGGGGGAATTTTTTTAAACAAAAGTTGTCAGAAATTACATCCCCTACAACTTTGCTAATTATAAAATTTGCCGTAGAGCTAATAGTTTAGGAGTTATTTGATCATTTTCATTCGGTGCCCCCCCCCCCCCCCCCCCAAACCCCCTTTTGCGGGTCAAAATATCAAAACGTTATATAGCTTAAAACGTAAGTTAGAAGACATCTGATACAAATATGAAATTTCATAATAATCCCTTCAGCCGTTTTGACGTGAATCGTGAGCAACTTTTCGCGGAAACCACGGAAAACATTCAGACTGGAATTTTGTTGAGGGTGTTTTCGTTCATAACTTTGCTTGAAACGTGTGCAACCAAAATTTGGCGTGATTTGGAGCAATGTACAGACAAAACCTTAATTTTATATATATAGATTATTATTTTTTTTTGTTTTGATTGTAGATATATAACAAGATGAAATGTGATTATTTTTTTATCACTTTCACAGATTAGATTATCATTTTACTCCGACTGTTATGTTGATCCATAAGAGGGTGAGAGAAGAGTAAGAGGGTGAGGGGTGACCCTGGTCACTTGCCATAATATTAATTCGAATCCCTTAAGAGTGTTGTGGGGGAGGACTTGACTCCCCTACAAAAGTTTATCCAGCACTCTAATTTTCATAACGCAAAATGACCTAAGTCAATTAATTTTCAAGCTGGAGCCGGGGGAGTGAGGAGGATGTCCAGATGCAATTGACCATTGGTCAATGGTCACTTGGTCATTGAACACAGATGCCTTTAATTGCAATCCATTGTATTTATGGTTACGCATAAGGACAAGCGATGACGAATATTATTGGGTGTTTGTTTATGACAACTGTGCTGACCATATCATATCATAACTCATGCGCTTTCACAATTTTTGGGGAGCTCGATATTTCTTCCCAAATAGAAACATCCAATCTAATCTTGTTTTAAAATTAATCTCCACTCATAGTTGAATTCAAATCGAATCTTCCTATTTGAATGATGGCCTGGGGAATTAAATTAAAAAATTTTATATGTGAAGTGAATTTACTTACCAGCCCCGTCTGGCCATTTTAGGCATCTCTGTTTTTAAATGATAGTTCTCCCGCCTACCTGAAAGGCTAACTGTACAAGATATAGTCTAAATCGTAAAGGGTAGATTCACATTTTTAAACTTCTTCCTCCATTAATTTTTGCTCCGATTTAAACCAAAATCTAATCAGCTTTTAATATAGTAATTTACTATATATTTGTAGGCCTTAATCGATTGTATTTACTGAATCTTTTTTTATCAAAATCTGATGAACATTTATTGAGAATTTTCCAAAAAAAAAAAAAAACACAAAAAATTAGACTACCTACTACCCCATTAGTAAAGTAAACAAATTCTATTAAAAGTGATTAGAAAAAATAATATTCTGAATAAAATTATAGAGAATAGATTGTTTTTATTTAAAAATACGCAAAAATATCCTAGAAATTTTGATTTATTATTAAGAATATATAAAATATCAAACCTATTTGTTGTGTATATTTGGACAACCCTCGGGAGAACCTATAATTTTCTATAGCAGTAGGTAGCGAATGTTCTCTAACTATACAATAAAAAAACATATTAAAAATATCTCGTATTTAATGATTAACCTTTTTTTGTTAGGGCCTGAGTCAACGTAATAAGGAAGAAAAATCACTCAAGCACAATTTATTTTTTAATTGACCATAGTAAAATCGTTAAATTTCCGGATGAATAACAAGTCATACGAGAGAAAAAAGAGCCATTATTGACTATTAGGTATAGTCGAGGGGTGAACCGCGACCTAAATTCGTGTACACCTACTTCCACATCCACTTTCATTTCCAAGTAGAAGACAATAGATTATCTAATGAATTTCAAAGTAATTCCAAATAATTTCAAAGACGATTACACCTAATTCCAATCGCGGTATAGTGATTGTAATATTCAAGGAATATAGTGTTGCTTGGCTTATATTTCAGCCCTTTTAACAATTTAATATAAGGGGCATGAGGGAAAAGTGACATCAACCAAATTCCACTTTTTTCGATTTGAAAAATTATTTGATCAAATCATTGGACTTGAATTTTCAGACCAAATTTTATCAACTGCAATAACTTTTTAATTATTCATCGTGCAGCTTTGACTCT
This sequence comes from Forficula auricularia, assembly GCA_024734495.1. Classification (NCBI taxonomy): domain Eukaryota; kingdom Metazoa; phylum Arthropoda; class Insecta; order Dermaptera; family Forficulidae; genus Forficula; species Forficula auricularia. Next base: position 2,083,055 of record JALMQS010000841.1, on the reverse strand, counting down.
CATATACTTTTGTTTATAATTTGAATTTACTTTAACAAAGATCATTATACAAAGTTGTGTATTTCAAATGGAAAGGCAAAAGTAGTGAAATATATGTTTCAGTTCAAATTTGATCTCTTATACAAGTAAAAATTTGTCACCTACAAAAAAGTTATATGAAACAATTTTTAAGGATTTAAATGTACTACAAAAAAATTTATATAATTAATTTGTCTACGACCTATAATTTAGAAGATAGACAAAGATTTTAAATTTATGTTCTCGAATTTTTTTGGCTAAAATAAAAATAATTTTTTAAAAATATTCACTTTTTCTGATAAAGGGTTGTTTCCTTAAATATCACAAAATTTTTTAGCGAAATCCTGATATCAACCGAATTCCACTTTTATTCTCTCTGACAATCATGGCGAGAGCTTCCGCGCAGAACCTCTATATAAAACAACCAACAGAATTATAAAGAGAAAGAAAGCGATCTTATTTTATCATTTTCATCTATCTGAAGGTTCACAGTATCATTCTAATATAAGAAAATAGCATTTTAATTAAGAATTTTGTATTTTAAATGAAATAGTATAGAAACATTGAGTTGTTCCCTTTCAGGGAGCAAATCGACTAGAAGTGTCAAAAAGTTTTATTTTTTTCTCAATACATATTTAATCAAATCTTTTGAAATTTAATATCTATGTGTTATTTCATTTTATCTTTTATATAAAATATTTTTTTACAATGTTTTAGTTTCTAAGGATAGTTTATTTGAAGTCCAATTTGAAAAAACGTTAATAACTCCGTTGAATTTTTTTTATAAATATAAAATTAATTATACATGATAAAACAAATATTTATCAATAATTTAATTCAATTTTGAACGAAATCGATTCAGTACTTTTTGAGAAAATCGTCAAAAACCCGAAAACCGTCTATGAAAGGCCGTTTTAGAACCATTTTATAAATTCACCTCCATGTCACAAGTCAATGTTTCGTTTCATATGACTTTTAAAACTTTTTCAAAAACATCTCGTGCTTTCAAAAAACATCGTTTTTTAGATGGTTCAGATGGTTTCTGACCATTTTCTCAAAAAGTGCCAAATCAATTTCGGTCAAAATTGAATCTAATTATTAATAATTAATTGTTTTATAATATATATTAATTTCATATTTTTAAAAATTACTTATAATTAGTTATTAGCGTTTTTTCAAATTGGACTTCAAATAAACTACCCTTTAAAATCCAAATTTCCTAATAATAATTATTTGATATAAAATATAAATGAAAATAACACACAGATATGAAATTTCAATAGATTTTAATAAATATCTAATGAGAAAAAACTAAAACTTTTTGCTATTTCTATTTAATTCGTTCCTGGAGAGAAGAAATTGAATCTTTTCATCCAATTTCTTTTAAACTACAAAATTCTTAATAATTCTTATCTAATAGACATTCTGTTAACCTTCAGATAGCTGAAACCGATAAAATAAGATCGATTTCTTTCTCATTTATAATTCCTTTGGTGTCTTTTATCAAGAGGCTGGGTCGCAAAAGTCACCCGGCATCACAGAGTCATTTGTCATTTGTTTTCTAGCTTTTTACCATTTTCTTAAAAACTAAACAATTAATTTCGTTCAAAATTGAATAATTTGTTTTATAATATTTATTAATTTCGTATTTTTAAAAATTATTTCTATATAGTAATTAGTGTTTTTTCAAATTAGACTTCAAATAAACTACCCTTTAAATTGGAAATATTCTAATAAAAACTATTTGATATAGAAATATCTTTTAATATATTTAAATGTGAGATTATTTAATATAATATAATAAATAAAATAATTTAAATATTCGCTTAAATGTATTATATACAAACATCCCTGACCAGCGGCCCAAGACTCAGAGGACAGAGGAAATCTATTTTCATATCATTAGTAGCTAAATAATTTTAAACCCCCATTAATAATAATAATAATAAATTTACTCTTTATTTTTCGAAAAATTAAATATGTATTATAGCTAATCCACTTTCGCAAAACAAATTGTCTTTGGAAATACATATATTTTTAACGAAACTTGCAGCTTACTTCCAAGGACCCCCCCCCCCCCTTAAATTTATCAACACTTTATTTTCTTACACGATTATTAAAACAAAACGTTCGGTAAAAATTTAAATCACAAGTGAATTACTATTTTCGAAAATCTTCAAAATTTGGAAGATTATAACTGTGATTGTTTTTTAAAGAATTATATTTATTATATTAATACAATCACAACATTATTTACAAGTGGACCCGGGTTCAAATCCGACTCGCGGCAACTGGCTAAAATCTGATCGCTACATAGAAGACAAAATTTAATAATAGTATCGTAAATTGGCTAATGGCTGAAGGCCGATAAAGCCAAAAAACAAAACATTATTTACCATGTATGATTTATTTAGCTATAAAAGAAATACACCTATATAATAATATTAAAGATATACACTAATAAATACAAATAATGAAAGAGTGAATATGAATGAAAACTTTTGGTTTTTAAGGAATTTGTTGTTGGTACTTGGTGAAACATTTTTTATCCAATAATTTGAATGAAAACTTAATTATTTATTTCAAAAATATATGATGCGTTCGTGAATCAGCACCAATTTAGACTTTGCACTCTCAATGCACTATTTGTTTGTCTTCACACTCAAGTTTTAATCTTTGTGATTGATTAGATAGCAAGATTTTTCTTAAATAATACACGAAGTCTTATTGAAATGTATTTTAGTACACGTTTGATTTATAATGTTTGAGTTTCTTGTAGAGACCCTGAAGAAGTTCGAAAGAATGAACGAAAAGTCCGTGTTGTTCAAGCTTAAACACTAAAACATGATTATTATTCTCCTTAATTTGGTGTTTTTCTTAACATTTAATCATTAAAAACAAGTGAAATATAGCCTATATAATTTACAAGAAATTTTTTTCATGGTAAGGTTTAATTTAATCTTATTTTGTACTTTAGTTTATTTTAATTGAATTCTCAACTTATTGATTCGGGAGTTTAAGAATAGGTATATGGTACATTAGCATGTTTTATTTTTTAATTTATTTCCAATATTTAGAGCAAATATTGATTTTCTTTCTAATTTTTTAATAATAATAATTTTATCACGACAGTAACATAACAGGTCTCTCGTCTGTGCTCCCCCCCAGTGGATGCCCCCTTTTTCAAATCCATATATTTTTAAATATTAAATTTGAATTTAAATGAGTATTTTATATTTAAATCAGGCGTGACCCCCTCCTTCAAATCCATATATTTTTAAATATTAAATTTGAATTTAAATGAGTATTTTATATTTAAATCAGGCGTGACCCCCTCCTTCAAATCCATATATTTCTGAAATATTAAATTTGAATTTAAATGAGTATTTTATATTTAAATCAGGGGTGAACCCCATGGATGGCCCCCTCTTTCAAATCCATATATTTTGAAATATTAAATTTGAATATTTTATATTTAAATCAGGGGTGCCACAGGGGGGGGGTTAAGACGCAGTGTGCGTCATTGAATTTTGAAAATTGTTGCATTTTAGTATTATATGCTAAAAATAAAAACAGTCAAGTCTTATTATAACTTCAAAAAATGGTAATTTGTTATCAATTTATTAGTTTTGCTATTTTTATTTCATTTAAAAATTACTTATTTTACAATGATTTGATTATTCAAAAACAACTCTTTATAAGTAGGTGCCCTAATTTAAATAAAAAAAATATAATTTTTTTCTTAAAATTATGAAATCTATTAATTAAAAAAATTGTATTAATTGATTTATAAATTAGTAGATACATATCTTTTATAAAAAACAATCTTAAAACGTTTATTTAAAATTTATTCGAATGGACTAATTTGATCCTATTCTTATAGTTAAAATTTAAATTTTTTATAAAAAAAACAACGTAGGAATAAATTCGATAATTTGGCTAATAGATAATCTCAGTTCCTTGACAATTGGTTTATTCAATTTATAATATCGGTGATGATGGAGAAGGCGAATCTTATTCTTGGGATCTTCAACAAATGTTCTTGAGGAAGATAATGAAATTTTGAAAAATGATTTTAAAATTGTTTATTACGTTTTGAAGATTGTTTTTAAAAGATTTGTATTTATCTTAAAAGATTTATATTTATTTATAATGTTTTAATCAATTTTGAATATTATTTCATAATAGAGTAATTTTACGCTTCAAGAGAATTTCTCCCTTTATCCATTGTTAAAGGGAGAAATTCACCCGAAACGTCTGGTTTATTACGTTTTGAAGATTGTTTTTTAAAAGATTTCAATTTATTTTAAAAGATTTATATTTTTGATAATGTTTTAATGAATTTTGAATATGATTTCATAGTAGATAATTTTAATGAAGTAAATTTTAATTTCAATTGAATAAGTATTACAAGTCTTCAAATATCAGATTGAACAATTACTACCCCTCTCTAAATGAACCAGCAATTATTAAACAATTGGATAAAATAGAGTAACAGAAGTGACATCGTTTATCATTGTCAATAATGAAACAATCCAGGGGAGGCCGCAATCAATAATGATCGATTCTGATTTCCAGACATCTGGGCTTAACTAAGAAATTATTTCCAATCAATAGCAACCAATGAAGAGAGAAACAGACATTTCATTTATTTTCAATTAAGTTAATAAAAAAAAAAAATATGAAAAGTAAGGCTTCATAAATCATCATTCATTGATAGGAAGACTTGCAAAAATTTAAAAAGCATCTATCACTAGTACTCGATCATTGATTGACAACAGAAGTAATTGAGTCATTGAAAATTCCCAATGCGGCAAAAGGGTGAGCGAGCAACCTTTAAATTGAAATTGATCAATGTCAAAGTTAATTTAATTATTTAAGGGTTGTATCCTCGATTTTTTTATATTTTTTATTTTATTGGTTATTTTTTAAAGAAATAGACTAGAAATCTGGTTAGACCTCAAAATTATTACATTGGTGGAAATATTATCAATGAATCTAAATTTTATAAATATTTAGGCAAATTTAAAGTGGGATATGCATATTAGTAGGGAATCGGATTAGCCGAGAGCTTAAAGACACTAGCCTTCTAAGCAGGAGTCGCGTTCGAGTCCGAGTCCCTGCATTGACATTTGACCGGCTATAATCCCAGTTCCTAGTCACCAATCCGTCTGGCAAGCGTGGTGACTTAATGCCAACCCTTCCATTTGATGGAAGATGCCTATATTCAGCAGTGGATTGTCGCTAGCGACAGGCTGATGATGATGATGCATATTAGTTATATAGTCAATAAGGCTTATAGGAAATTGGGGATGTTTGGTAGAATTTTGAAGGGTGCATCTAGAGAAGTTAAGTCAAAAGTTTATTTAACTTATGTAATACCTAATTTAGAGTATTGTTCTGTGGTTTAGGACAAACATCCACAACGATTAGAGAGAAAAATTGATATGGTACAAAGGAGGGCGGCTAGATTTGTTTTTGGTAAATTTGATAGGTTTAGTAGTGTCACTTCAATGATTAATGAATTAGGATGGTCTAGCTCAGCGGTCGCCAAACTTTTTGACCTCACGGACCAGTTAATTCATAATTTAAATCCCGCGGACCACTAATAGGATTTTTTAAGTGTTAAATATATTTATAAAAAAAATTGTGATCAAAGAACACATAAAATGTACCTAGTTAATAAAATGAAACTATTAATAGTAACCAAGTTATGAAAGCTTTATTAATAAACCATAATAAAATAAACAAAATAAACAAAAATTGTACAAACAAAACAATTAAAAGATAGAAAAGAAAGTATATTCCACATTTTTCTGAGGACCAGCGAAATTTTCTTGCGGACCACTAGTGGTCCGCGGACCATCACTTTGGCAACCGCTGGTCTAGCTTATTGGAGAGAAGGGAATGGGCTAAATTGAAAGTGATTTTCAAAGCCTATAAGGGTTTTAGGAGTTGGGAGGAAATAACGAATAGATTTCAGGAACCAAATTATTTAGGTAGAGCTGATCATAGAAAAAAGATTCGTAAGCCAAGATTCTTGAAAAATATCGGTTTACATTCATTTGTAGGATCTGGCATTGATTTGTGGAACAGTCTGTCTGTTACTACTTGGGATTATAGTCCTCTGCCCCCTATGATTAAATCAATTATAAATTTTGTCAAGTCCTAATGTCCTAGAGTTGTGCAAAATTTTATTTAGTTCTCACAAGCAGAGATTAGGTGAGGTAGAGAAAGGTCATACCATCCTTGTTAAGATTTTGACCAGGTTTCCTTAACAACTTATGGCAAATGCCGGGATGGCTAATGCGTCGCTTGCTCCTGGTATCGGGTTTTTGCGCGGAATTTTTAAATTACTTTTTGTCTTTTGATGGAAATCTATGGTCATGTTATTTGTTAATGAGCATACATTTCTATTTTTTTTCTTTTTTTTTTTTTTACTTGTTTATTATTTGTTAAATTGTTGTAATTAATTTGTATTGATGTTTATTAATGTATTGTAGCTAGATTGAATTGATGTTTGGAGGACCTAGCCACCGAGGACTTGTGCCTCTAAGCTGGTCGAGGAATAAAGATTTATTTATTTATTTATTTATTTAGAAATGTTTACTTAAGGTAGTTGTTCCGCCAAATGCGTTTTCTTAGCATTTTTTGAAATGCATCGATTGGTGGCAAAACTAAATTTATGAACAATATAGTATATAGTATATAGTATATAGTTCCGGAGATTTTTAAATTTCAAAAATCGAGTTTTTCAGGCTCTTTAACATTGCACTATACGGGATATCGGAAAATTTACATACATTTTTAATTATAATTAAGAAACTCTTCTTACCATTTTTATAAAAAACTAAACCAACATATTAAACAATTATGTTGATTAATGTCCATTATAATTAGTAGATTAAAAATTCACAGTTCTTTGGACAATGTTTTTTTATTGAAGCTCTTCTTCAATTTTTGTACAACGTTTCGTCTCTCTCGAGACTTTTTCAAGTACTCAATTGGTTAGAGCCACATTGGTTGAAATAAAGATAAAAATAACTGAGACATAGTAGAATTTTTTCTTTCTAGATTGATTCAATAAAATTAGAATTTTTATCTTTATTTCAACTAATGTGGCTCTAACCAATTGAGTAATTGAAAAAGTCTCGAGAGAGACGAAATATTATACAAAAATTGAAGGAGAGAACTGTGAATTTTTAATATATTAAACAATAACTAATATCTACATATTTTAGGACAATTTTGATTCATAGTTATAACACAGTTTCTGAGATAATAAGAAATAAAAATGAAAAATGTATAAAAAAATTTACACTAAAAACATTTTGGCAACAGCGCATTTATTTAACCAGCGAAAGATGTATAAAGCGCGCATGCGCTAGATTTTTCAAAATTAAAATTTTCTTAAGGTGTAACGTAGGCGTTGATTACATTTCTTAAAAAATAACAAAACGAATTTTATAGAAATTTAAAATGTATTTTATCTGTCAATTTAATATAAAAATATTCAATCTCTTACAATGGTGCCAAATTTGTCAAACGAGCACGGGATTGGCTAGAATTGGTACATAAACAGCAAAAAGTTTTGGTCTTATGAACTATGAATCCTTATTGTCTGTTCTATATACTTTAGCATTAACTTTTTGCTAGTATTGTCGCGAAACAACTACCTTAATACAATTTCAAGGATGGTTTTTCTATAGTTCGGAATACTAATTAGCTTGAGTTTAAAATGCAGTCGACATTTTTAAGGTAGTTGTTTCGCGACAATACTAGCAAAAAGTTAATGCTAGAGTATATAGAATAGACAACAAGGATTCATAATTCATAAGACCAAAACTTTTGCTGTTTATGTACCACTACTAGCCAATCCCGTGCTCGTTTAACAAATCTGTCAAAGCTTGAATTTTTTTATCATTGAAATGTCAGATAAAGTACATTATAAGGTCGATTTATAAAACAAAAAGTTCTTAATAAGCGATTGAAAGCTGTTGCGACAATGGCTGAAACGAAAAAACGTAAAAAAATGTACTAAAGTTAACACACTTTTAGGTTAAATACTTTCGTTGTTGCCAGCTTGTTTTTAGTGTAAATTTTCATTATTAATTTTTCATTATTTATTCATTATTACCTCAGAAACTGTGTTGTAAGTATGAATTAAAATTTTCTTAAAAAATGGTTTAATGTTGGTTTAGTTTTTTATAACAATCGTAAGAAGAGTTTCTTAATTTTAATTAAATATGTATGTAAACTTTCCGATATCCCGTATAGTGTAATGTATAAGAGTCTGAAAAACTCTATCTTTGGAATTTATTATCTCCGGAACTGTATTGTTCATCAATTTTGTTTTGCCACCAATCGATGCAGAAGTATTTAAATAATAATCTGTCTAAATTTCAAAAAAATCCTAAGAAAACCCATATGGGGAAACAACTACCTTAAATAGGGAAAAAATTTATAATAAACATATTATACTTTTACTTATTCTTTCTCTCACTCGATACGCTCAGCTCTCAACGAGGGGTGAACCGCGACCTAAAAGCGTGTACACCTACTTCCACTTTCACTTTCATTTCTAAGTAGAAGACTATAGATGAGAATAGATTATCTAATGAATTACAAAGTAATTCCAATTAATTCCAAAGACTGTGTACACCTAATTCCATTCGCGGTTCACCCCTCGGCTCTCCATAAGACGGTACAATTAAATTCACTCAAAAATGCTCATTGTTTTTATGCTTATTCGGGTTTGAAAATAACTGAAATGTATAGAGCAGAATTTTAAAATTTTTTACATTCATGATCCCTTTTTATCATCGAGATTTTTTCGCGATCCCATATTGTAAATATAAAACAGAGATATAAAAATAAATATTCTCCCTTAGGTAATTTATTTTATCATAAACAATACATACATTAGGGTGGTCCTTATTTTGGGTATTTTCGAATTTCTACGCTGGCAGAGGCTCATATGGTTCAAAATAAATAAAAAAAATATCCTCCAAGTTTTAACCCCTATCGCAATTTTAACCTGTGCCTCAGAGCGATGTAAGATTCCCATATAAATAACATGGGGTTTTTGGCATTGAACGATCAATTTTTTATTCGGACCAAAGGAATGGTTTAAAAAATTTGAAACTCAGTAGATTTTATCCTTATAATAGTAGCCACTCTTCAGAATTTTTACAGATTTGTAGCTATTATAATTTTGGAGTCTATGACTTACTAACACTAAGATATGGCAGTATTTTATCTAGCTGTAACTCCAAAATTATAATAGCTAAAAATCTGGAAAAACTCTGAAGGATAGCTACTATTATAAGGGTAAAGTTTACAGAGATTCAAATTTTTTGAAATATTACTTTGGCCGAAATAAAAAATTGATCGTTCAATGCCAAAAACCCCATTTTATTTAGATGGGAAACTTGCATCGCTCTGAGGCACAGGTCAAAATTGAGATAGGGACTTGAAACTTAGAAGATATTTTTTTTATTTATTTCGAACCATATGAGCCTCTGCCAGCGTAAAAATTCGAAAATACCCAAAATAAGGACCACCCTACTATACAAATATGCAATGGTATGGACCATATGGACATTTTGGGCGTTTCAACTCCCTTTAAATGTCTAGGTACGCGCTTAGTGTAGAAATATTTCTACGACCGGCCAATGGAATTATAACTCAGTAGATAACTTTTCTATTTTTTCTAATTTCTACTTAATAGTTAGAAGATGGCAGCACCCTCCTAAAAAGCCCTACCCCCCTCGAAAAATTTCTCGATACACCCCTGTTTTCTCTTCAATGAAGGTTCAATTTTTCATTTTAACTTCAGCAGCAACCTGCTAGAGGGCGTTAGTCACTTAGCATATATAAAACTATTTCTACTATGTATTATATTACTCTACTTATTTAAATGAAAATATAATATTTTATTTTAAAATAAATTAAAAAAAAACCTATCTATCTATGTCCATCACCCAACAAAAACAGTCGTCATGGTTGCCAATTTAAATGAAATTATCTATATATATATATAAAATTAAGGTTTTGTCTCGTACATTGGTCCAAATCACGCCAAATTTTGGTTGCACGCGTTTCAAGCAAAGTTATCAACGAAAACACCCTCAACAAAATTCCTGTATGTCTGTATGTATGTCTGTCTGTTTCAGTGGTTTCCGAAAAGTTGCTCACGATTCACGTAAAAACATCTGAAGGGATTATAATGAAATTTCATATTTACATCAAATGTTTTCTAACTTACGTTTTTAGCTATATAACGTGTTGATATTTTGACCCCTGAAGGTGGTGGATGGGGTGCGGGATCCGAGGTGGGTGGGTGCGGGTTGTGGTGTGGGGGCGGGGGTTGGGAACGGGTGCGGAGTGGGGTAGCTGGAGGGAGTTTTAGGGGTGGGGGTAGTGGTTTAGGGTGCGGAATGGAGTGTTGGGGTGGTGGTGTGGGGGCGGGGGTGCTGGGTGGGTTTCGGGGGGTGTGGTGGGTGGGAGTGGGGAGTGAGGGTGGGGTTCGAGGGCTGAGGGTCCAGGGGGCGTGCTCCCTGGATAGCAAGAGGGCCGCCGAAGGCGGGCCTTGCAGCTTGTATATGTATATATATATATATATATATATATATATATATATATATAAATTAAGGTTTTGTCTATACATTGGGGTGGTGGTGTGGGTGGGGATGTTGGATGGATTTCGGGGGGGGGAGTAAGGTTCGAGAGGTGGGGTCCAGGGGTCGTCATGGTTACTAATTTAAATGAAATCTCTCTATATATATATAAAATTAAGGTTTTGTCGGTACATTGGGGTGATGGGGTGGGTAGGGGTGCTGAGTGGGCTTCGGGGGGGGGGGGGTCCAGGGGCGAGCCTCCAGGCTAGTAAGAGGACCGCCAAAGGCGGGGCTTGCAGCTAGTAATATATAAAATAGTCCAATGATCAAAAATAAGGATGTTCAAGAATTTTTGAGTAAATGTATCTTTTAGCACTCTTTCGCTCATTTCATTTGTTTATTTTAGTGACGACCAAAGGGCGAACCGCATCATTCGAAAATCAACCCTATCTTGAACTATCCAACCCGAACCGATAGAATTGTTAATCCGTCAAAGATAACTATTATCTAAAACTAAACGTATATAAATATCTCTGTTAGTTTATTTTTTTACATTAGATAGTAGGCGTGCCTCTTCAATATCCTTTTCCCAAAAACTATCAAAAATGATTATTTTTGACTATTATTTTGTTAATGCACCGATTAATACTATAATTTTAAAAAGTAGGTACGTCGATTTTTCTATTAGTTAATTTTTTAATTGAAAAGATTTTGTTTTAAGACTCTCAGACCATTGTTTACGGAGATAGAGAGGTTTAAAATTTTAAAGACAAAAAATTTCAGAAATTTTTACAAAATCTTATAAATTTGATTGTTTTAAGGCTCTCAGACCATTATTTACGGAGATAGAGACGTTTAAAGATTTTAAAGACAAAAATTTCAGAAATTTTTTAATAAATTCGATTGTTTTAAAAGGCTCTCAGACCATTATTTACGGAGAGAGAGACTTTTAAAGATTTTTAAGACAATTTTTTTAAAAATCTTATAAATTTGATTGCTCAAAGGCTCTCAGACCATTATTGACGGAGATAGAGACTTTTAAAAATTTTAAAGATACTATTTTTTTAAAAATCTTATAAATTTGATTGCTCAAAGGATCTCAGACCATTATTTACGGATATAGAGACGTTTAAAGATTTTCAAAGAGAAATCATTGAGGTTGATCTCTGTTTGATGCAAATATGGTAAACACACTATATCGTAGCATTAGAGTGTAAATCTTCTAGCTCACAACAAGGAAATTTTATAGGGCACTAGCTGCAAGGCCCGCCTTCGGCGGCCCTCTTGCTAGCCAGAGGGCAAGCCCCCTGGACCCCACCCCTCGAACCCCACCCCCACCCCACATCCCCTACAACTTTGTTTATCATAAAATTTGCTGTAGGGTTAATAGTTTAGGAGTTATTTGATAATTTTGATTCGTGCGCCCCCCAAACCCCCTTCTGGGGTCAAAATATCAAAACGTTATATAGCTAAAAACGTAAGTTAGAAGACATCTGATGTAAATATGAAATTTCATAATAATCCCTTCAGCCGTTTTTACGTGAATCGTGAGCAACTTTTCGGAAACCACTGAAACAGACATACAGACATACATACCATACAGACAGGAATTTTGTTGAGGGTGTTTTCGTTCATAACTTTGCTTGAAACGTGTGCAACCAAAATTTCGCGTGATTTGGACCAATGTACAGACAAAACCTTAATTTTATATATATAGATAGAAAAAACAAACAAAATTTAAATAATTTTCTAATTAATATATTAAAGAATAATTAACATATTAAAGACATTTGTTTTTGATCGCCTTTTTTAAGCAAGATAAATATATGGCGAGACTATTGGAGTCTGCTGAATCTTAAGTCTGGACAAAGAGAGAATGAAAAAGGTGTGATTCATCTAGCTATGATCCAGCATCATTTCGGGTTTAGCCCGCATGACGCTTTCAATTAAACACTGATATGGATCACCAACTGGATTTGTAATCTGAGATGTTATATATTCAATCCCCCAGTCCAGCGCGCTCGATCTGTTAACACGTGTGTTAGGTGTTTGACATCAATTAATCATAAGTTTCCTGTATTTGATGCGGGTGATTTTTGTCAGATATTAATTGAAAATAATATCCGAATTTATATATTTCTGTGTTATATACAAATACAGGAAACTTATGATTAAACAAAATTTAAAATTGTTGTTATGGAAAGAAATTATTTTTCACATTTTTTTCTACAACTTATGATCGTAATTTTAAGTAGCAGTTTTACTTGGACGATGCTGCATCTGTTTTTCTTTCGAACGGTATTAATATATGATAAAAAATAGATTTAGCAGATTTACACTCTAAGGCGACTATATACCGAATATAAATAATATGTTTATTTATAATTTATTTGTTAGAGTATATGGTTTCGAAGGTTTGACCTTAATCGACACTCTTTTAATTAGAATTATTTTATCTATTATCTCATGGGTTCAATCACCCGATTAGATAAATTCCATTTGTTTTTATAGCAAGCTATACACACAACAAACAATACTTACAGCAGTCTCTAACAAATAAATGGTATATAATCGGTGTATATATGCACGGACGTAACCAGGTATGGTCAGGGAAGGGCAGCTGCCCCCTGGTCCATCGTAAATTATAGTCTTGTTTATTATTTGTTAAATTGTTTTAGTTCATTTGTATTGATGTTTATTAATGTATTGAAGTTAGATTGTATTAATGTTTGGAGGACCTAGCCACCGAGGACTTGTGCCTCTAACAGGTCGAGGAATAAAGATTTATTTATTTATTTATTTATTTATTTATAGTCGAAAGTATGGAGTCTTTCACTGAAACTCTGGTCAACAGCAGAAGAACCGCGAAATCTTATTTTTGTGTAATAAATACATTTTAAAAATTTGATAGATTTATTTATTTGTAATTTTGTAATTCAGACAGTGTGTGTGTGTGTGGGGGGGGGGGGGGTTAGTGTGAAAACCCCCCTTGAAATGTTGAGAAAAACAACGAAATTTTACAGGATTTTTATAAAAATTTAATATAAATAATACTTGATAAAAAAGCAATTTGGGCGTCACGGAGTTCCAACTCCTAGGAGTACCTATATTAATATAATTTTTACCTGCAACATTCGCAATATTGCTGCAATGTTCCTGCAACATTGGAAATATTGCTTCAATATTTCCGCAACATTGGCAATATTGCCGCAATGTTCCTGCAAGGTTCATAAGCGAACATAGGAATATTTCTGCAATGTTGCTGCAACATTGCAGCAATCTCCTGCAAGGTTTAATAATGCAATGTAATATTGCTGCAACATTCATTTCTGTCCGGGTTTATACTCCCCTAACCCCTCGGTCAGTGGCGGATCATAGAGTAAGCGGCCCGTGCTTGTAAGGGGCCACAAAAAATTGTGTTAAAGTGTTTTCTTAAACACGGTTTTATAACACTTGTATTCAATTTTAGAAACGTAACAACACCTCGATTTTTTTAATTCACTTCTAAAAATTATTGTTGGGGGTAGGGTAGGCTAGGGGTTAGCATATCTGCCTGCTAACCAAGTGGACCCGGGTTTGAATCGGACTCGAGGCATCCGGCTAAAATCTGACCCCGGGGGGGGGGGGGGGGATAGAGACAAATTTAATAAAAAATAATTAGTATCGTAAATTGGCTTATGGCTGGAAAGGCCGAAAAGCCAAAAAATATAAATAAAAATAAAAAATAAGGATTGTTTGTTTCAACAATCCAACTGAACTAATTTATAATATATTTTATGAAAAATTATTTGAAAAAAATTAATGTTTTGTTAATAAGTACCAAAATTTGGATATAATCGTTCATGGTTCAGATTTTTTTTTGTTTAATTGATTTTGAGGGCCCCGTTATTATTTTACCCCTTAGGGCCCCAGCTTGACTTGATCCGCCACTGCCCTCGGTGGGTATAGCTACCCCCTCTACCTCATCCCGAAAATTAACTACCCTCCCGAAATTGTTTTGCCTTTTGATTCTACCCCAACCAAAAATTTTGATACGGCCTTTTTAATTCATTTTGAGGGCCCCGTTATTTTACCGCTTAGGGCCCCAACTTGACTTGATCCACCACTGCCCTCGGTGGGTATAGCTACCCCCCATCCCGAAAATTAACTACCCTCCCGAAAATTTTTGGCCCTTTGATTCTACTCCAACCAAAAATTTGGGTACGGCCTTTTTAATTGATTTTGAGGGCCCCCTTATTTTACCGATTAGGGCCCCAACCTGACTTGATCCGCCACTGCCGTCGGTGGGTATAGCTACCCCCTCATCCCGGAAATTAACTACTCTCCCTAAATTTTTTGGCCATTTGATTCTACCCAACCAAAAATTTGGGCTCGGCCTTGTATATAGATATATGTTTATTTTCATCAAGCAGAGGATAACCTCAATGATTTCTTTTTATGAGTTTAATTTTTATTAGAAAATAGATGGAGCCACACTTCAATACTTTGACCATAAATTTTCTAACTTATACCTAGATCAATTTAAATTTTATTTCAAATTTACAGTTATATCAAAAGAAATATTTTATTAAAAAAAAAAAACAACAAGCATTATATTTAAACACTATTAAAAGAAAAATAAATTTTTATTTTATAAAATTTCATATTATTTTTAAAAAAAATATAATATAGGCCGAAGTTTCAAGAGAGATTATTCAAAAGTGGGTTAGTAGTTCTTAATAAATACAATGAACTCAAATTTCGACCCCGAACTTGGACTGAGCATAAAGAATAAGATAGTTGTTACCCCAGCTAGTAGATGGCATCTAAATCGCACTTGCCGTGTTTAAGCATAGGGTTGATAAAACAGAGCGCTACTAGTTTCGCCAGTTAAGTCCCAAGTGAAGGAGTTGCCCTTGTTGCCTTCACAGGCGAACTCTTCATCATACAATTACATTCGTTGCCAGTCCCAGACAGAACGGTCAGGGAAATGGTGTTCCCAAAATGGCAGAATGCCTGCAGATGTTATTCTTTTTATTCAAATCGAAATACCGTCGAAAATACCTTTGCGGTCCGATATGTATCTTTGTTGTTTTTCTCTCCAGTACTTTCATTGATGTGGTGCTGAGTGCAAACTGTACTAGTCTCGAATGTGTCAATGGCGTGTGTGTCAATGGCACGAGCTGTGTTTGTTTTGACGGCTGGCAAGGCCCGTCATGTCAATTCTGTGGCGGAAAAGTCCGGTGAGAACCCTCGCTCATTTCCCCATTGCAATTATGTTGCTTGTTTCATTGAAATTTTTGGATTTTTTTTTCGTTTTAGATTAACCGAGTGGTCGGGCATCATCCACGACGGCCCCGGGAACTATTCCAAGGATGTCAAATGCAGTTGGCTAGTATTAGCTGGCACGGGGGCCAACTCGACCATTCGGCTTCATATGGAAGAATTCGCGACCGAATGCGGATGGGATCATCTGTATATTTTCGATGGCGATTCCATTGACTCGCCTCTACTTGCAGTCTTTAGGTCGGTTCGACAAACAAACAGGGAATTGTTTTCAAAAAAATACCATTCCATTTTTGATTTTTTTTTCTATTAAATTTTAATATTTTTCATAATACTCACATCATTACTTAAATTTTTGCTTTGTGCAATATACTTCTTAAAAAAGTCGAGAAACCCATTCTATAGATATATATAAATTAAAAAAATACAAATCTTTTATAAAAACAATCCAAAAAACTTTATTTTGATTATTTATGTCCATCGATTAAATTAATAAGTTGTAAGGAAATAAGGACAATAGCTTATGCAAATATTTTTTATTTTATGTCATGTTTCGTCAACTTTGTTGACTTCCTCAGGGCTCAAACAATCGATGACTGGGTTATATGTGTTTGTTAAGAAATGAATATTGATAAAATGACAAATATGCAAAGAAGTTAATTTGTTTGAGCCTGAGGAAGTCAACAAAGTTGACGAAATGTTGGCATAAAATAATAAATATTCGCATAAGCTATTGTTCTTATTTCCCTACAACAACTTATTAATCCAAAATACGTTTATTCAAAGTCAAACGTTTCGGGAGAATTTCTCTCTTTTTCAATAACAAATATTTTCAAAAAAGAAAAAAAAGTTGCTTTCTCTAGAATTTAGAAAGCAACACTAAGATATTAAATATTTTTATAAATAGACAATTGTACAGATTGTCCTCGTGACTATGGTTGCGAAACGCAGGAGGTACATTCTTACGTACATAAACATCAACTTCCGGTTCTTCTATTTTAGTCAAAATCTTGTGGTACTTCTTGTAGCCTCTAGATAGCTTAAGTTTCAAATTTCAAGACTCTGCGACTTACCGAAGACGAGATATGAACGATTAAAATATTTATTTTGCGACATGACTAATTTACACCCCCTTCCTTTATTTCAATCGGATTATAATTTATATACGACTAATGACTCATGACACTTGACAACTATAAGTACATTCATATGGAAGAATTCGCGACCGAATGCGGATGGGATCATGTGTATATTTTCGATGGCGATTCCATTGACTCGCCTCTACTTGCAGTCTTTAGGTCGGTTCGACAAACAAACAGGGAATTGTTTTCCAAAAAATACCATTACCATTAATTTTTTTTTTCTATTAAATTTTAATATTTTTCATAATACTTAAACTTTAGCAATATAAAAGTAAAGATTTGAGCATCCTATTTTTGAAAAGAGTTGGAATGTTTTTCAAAAATGAGCTCGGGTTCAGATTAACAAATCAATTTTAAACGAGAAAGAATTTAATTTTTAGGACAGATTCTAAGATTTTAATAGAAATATTATTAAATTGCGATATCAGAGGGGATTCATCCCCCCAGGAGTCGAACCTGAGAACTAACATGCTTTCCGGGCAGTCAGCTCACACCCTCGAGACAAAAAACTCTCTCTGAATCGCAATATTTGATATAATAAGCATAGAAATTCTTCACTCCATTAATATATAAGGGAAATTAAAAAATTTAGCTTAAAATGAAAAAAAGTTTTTCATACAAGTCCCCCTATTTTAATATAAAAGTAAAGATTTGAGCATCTTATTTTTGAAAAGAGTTGGAATGTTTTTCAACCTCGAGCTCATTTTTGAAAAACATTCCAACTCCTTTCAAAAATAAGATGCTCAAATCTTTACTTTTATATTAAAATAGGAGGACTTGTATGAAAGACTTTTTTTCATTTTAAGCTGAATTTTTTAATTTCCCTTATATATTAATGGAGTGAAGAATTTCTATGCTTATAATATCAAATATTGCGATTCAGAGAGAGTTTTTTGTCTCGAGGGTGTGAGCTGACTGCCCGGAAAGCATGTTAGTTCTTAAATTTTAATAGTTTTCATAATACTCACAATCATTACTTAAATTTTTGCTTTGTGCAATATATTTCTTGAAAAATTCGAGAAACCGATTCTATAGATATTAAGGTGGTCCTTAATATTAGATATTTTCGAATTTTTACGCTGACAGGGGCTCATATGGTTCTAATTAAATAAAAAAAAAAATACCTCCCAAGTTTCAAGTCTCTATCTCAATTTTAAACACAGCGATTAAGTTTCCTAAATTTATAATTTTTCTCATTAATATATCAAAGAATAATTAACATATTCACGAGAAATTTTATTTAAACAAGATATATATCGCGAGACTACTGCTGGTTGAAGCTATTGGAGTCTGCTGAGTCTTAAGTCTTTAGCGTTTAGCCCGCATAGCGGAAATGACGTTGAATTATAGCTAAATGGATCATATCTTTTTCATTCTCTCTTGGTCCAGACTTAAGACTCAACAGACTCCAATAGCTTCAACCAGCAGTAGTCTCGCGATATATATCTTGTTTAAATAAATTTCTCGTTAATATGTTAATTATTCTTTGATATATTAATTAGAAAATTATTTAACTTCATTATTTCAAGTTAGAAATATATAAATTCAGATATTATTTTCACTTAATATTTGACAAAAATCACCTGCATTCGATTCACGATCGAATCAAATATAGGAAACTTATGATTGATTAAGTTTCCCATCTAAATAACATGGGGTTTTTGGCATTGAACGATCAATTTTTTATTACGGCCAAAGTAATGGTTCAAAAAATTTGAAACTCTGTAGACTTTATCCTTATAATAGTAGCTATCCATCAGAATTTTTACAGATTTTTAGCCATTATAATTTTGGAGTCTATAACTTACTAATACTAAGATATAGCAGTATTTTATCTATATATAAATATAGGTACCTATATATTATGGGGGATTGTTGGAAGGCAGCCCAAGGATAATGAAAACAATAAAATAAATAGATTGAAATAATTTTTGGAGACGGACTGATAAGTGAAATTGAGTGGATATTGATGAGGCAGTCCATAAAAAGAAGAAGATAATTTAGACTATCTTTTTATTCATAAACCGACGTTTCGGAGGCTATTCCCTCCTTCTTCAGGGTCTGTAATCAATTAAAATGGGATTTGGCCATCATCACAATCATCTTTTTTTGGACTGACTCATCAATATCCACTCAATAAAATAAATTTATTGGAAAATCATTTTTATTAAAAACTGACGTTTCGGAGGATGTTCTCTCCTTCTTCAGGGCTTAAAAGGGTTAAAGAGAAACATACAGGATACTTCCTACTTCTCTCACTCTGCTCGAAATTTGCCTTTTCTTAACTGAAGCATAAATATAATTTTTTCTTTAATTCTTTCTCTCTGTCTCTATACCATATATATATATATATATACAGAATTAAAAGAAATTGAATAAAGTAATTAATTTATAATTTTTTATTGAACCAGCCACCTGTCAATAATTATTTTAATTAAGGTAAAACAATCACATTAAAGATATCCAAAGATGAGACTGACAGATCGATATGTCGATCCAAAACTCCCTATTCCGTGATTTTTACCGAAATTGTTAGAGGCTTTGTCCAGAAACCGATTCTATAGAAATAATCAGTGGGGGCAAGCAAAAGGGGCAGCTGCCCCAGGCCTCACAATTTGAAGTTCCTCTCAAAATAACTTAATTTGTCAATGTTGAAGAGTGGGAAGCTTCTGTTAAATAATTAAATTTTATTATTTATAAAACCTTACTAGTTCAATTCGGGTTTTAGTCAGTGGATCTTAACATTCTCAAAATCCCCGAATATTTTTATAATAGGAAAAATTTAAGAACACCAATATCATATAGGTCATAAAATTACGCATGAACTAACATTATTGAACAAAAAACAACACTCTTAATTGAAAAAATAATCTATTTCTAAAAACTGTTTCTATATTAACACTTTAATAAAAAAAAGAACTTCTTTGACTTAATTTTAATGTGAGCTTGTCTGCTTTTGCAGATTTTAGAGATACCATGTCTAATATTTGATAAACTTACCATTATTTCTTGGTTTATCTCAAAAAGTCTTTTAAATTTTATTTAGTTTCTATTTTGGTCTATGTTGAATAACCGAACTCACACAAATAGGTATACATAGTCGGCCCGAAAGATGGTTTGATCCTCTTCACACAGAAACTGAAGAGATTTACTAGAGAACATGCAGTCTTCGGTATGTTCTCGTTGCTTACCTTAGGGCCTGTTATATGTCGGTTGGTAGTCTTTGCAAAAGTTGACAAAGGGTAAACCCTTAGAATCCACCTTGTGCCAGGCGGGATGACAGGCACTTTCATCTGATTGGTCATCCCGTCGGGCACAAGGTGAATTTTAAGGATTTACTCTTTGTCAACGTTTAAAAAGAGTTTACCAACCGACATACAACTGGCCCTAAGGGTTTACCCTTTGTCAACTTTTGCAAAGACTTTACCAACCGACATACAACCGGCCCTTAGTGAGCCAGAGAGAGGCCCATACCTCAACCACCAGGATCTAAGATTAAAGCAACAATTTATTGTTGCCCAAAACTCTTAAGGCCAGTTTTTAAACGTTGACAAAGAGTTTACCAACCGACATACAACTGGCCCTTAATGTTGTGCATTGTAAGCACCAGAGATGGAAATGGTCAGATACAATTATGAAATTTTAAAATACATACTTAGGTTATTTTTTTTAAAGAAATTGTATTGGTTTCTAGTGAGTTCTGAATGATTGAAGGCAATTAAAATGTGCGATTAAACTCCATGTTTTGATTAAAAACTTTGGAAAAATCTTAGGGGCGAAAGGTTCCTTTGAAATAATGAACTGAGAATATATGGGAAAGAATATTCTGATGAAAAGCATAAAAAAATCTTCTTTAAATAAAAGTAGCATCTCGACAATAGTTTCAATAAGTCTATTAGTGTAGAATATTGTTAAGGAAAAAATACAAATTTTTCAATGTTTAGCTGATTAAAAGGATTACTTAACGTAATTGCATTCCAATATTTATCTACCTCTAGGTATATATACATATAAAGATATCTATATTTAAATCTTATCACCTTTATTTAAATATATTTGAATATTTTTAACATAACTTATCTATATAAATATTAAAATGCATTCAGATAAAAGGTTTATCTTTGTTGGAGATGCATTGATTAGGATTCTGTAAAAAAATTCTCCTTAATAAACATAAAATACCTTGAGGTGATTTAGAATATTTATCGGGTTAGTAGATCATCCATGATAAGATTGATTATACTGCAATTTTCAGTTAAATTCATTGCGTTTAAGCCTTTATTTCTGAAGCCTTTTTCTTTTATTGATAAAATAAATCTGTCAAGAATTCATTGTATTGTATATTCTCGCTACATACAGGGTGATTCATCGGTCTGTCCTCTCTTTATAACTCTTATAACTCTTTTATTTTATGTCAGACAGAAAAACTCTTCAAATATAATTTATATGATATATTATTGCTATCTAAGTACCATATACATTTGTATACAGGGTGCTCCGTTTAAGCGCAACAATATGTAACTTTATATTTCTTAATGTAACACTCTATATATATTTATTTATTTTGATAGTAAATTAGATTTCCTTTAAAAAAGTATTAAGTAATAAGTGGTCAAAAATTATAAATTAAGAAGTTATTTACGTTGCGCTTAAGGTAGTTGTTTCGCGACAATACTAGCAAAAAGTTAATGCTAGAGTATATAGAACAGACAACAAGGATTCATAATTCATAAGCCCAAAAGTTTTTGCTGTTTATGTACGACTACTAGCCAATCCCGTGCTCGTTTAACAAATCAGGCAACACTGTCGGAGCTTGTATATATTTTATCATAGAAATTTTGGATAAAGTACATTATAAAGGGAGATTTATAAAACAAAAAGTTCTTAATAAGCGATTGAAAGTGTTGCGACAATGGCTGAAGCGAAAGAACGTCAAAAAAATTACTAAAGTTAACCCACTTTTTAGGTTAAATTAATGCATTGTTGCCAGCTTGTTTTTAGTGTAAATTTTTCATTATTTATTCATAATTATCTCGGAAACTGTGTTGTAAATATTAATTAAGATTTTCTTAAAAAAATATATTAGTTATTGTTTAATGTTGGTTTAGCTTTTTATAACAATGGTAAGAAGAGTTTCTTAATTATAATTAAAAATGTATGTAAACTTTCCGATATCCCTTATAGTGCAATGTTTAAGAGTCTGAAAAACTCTATCTTTGGAATTTAATATCTCCGGAACTATATTGTTCATAAATTTCATTTTGCCACCAGTCGATGAGGAAGTATTTAAATAATAATATGTCTAAATTTCAAAAAAATCCTAAGAAAACCCATATGGTGAAACAACTACCTTAAACGGAGCACCCTGTATACAAATGCATATGGTACTTAGATAGACAATAATATATCATATAAATTATATTTGAAGAGTTTTTCTCTCTGACTTAAAATAAAAGAGTTATCAGAGTTATAAAGAGAGGACAGACCGATGAATCACCCTGTATACAGCAAAATCTGATGTTTGCATGCTTGGCTTTCTCTTCAAGCTAAGACGCTATTTTACCCCCACTGAACTTCTTACATTATTCAAGGCTTAAATTCCCCCCTGTCTCGAATATAGCTAGCATCTGTGTAGTGAGCTCTCCAAACATTCTCTTGCCTCCCTGGATGCAATTCAGAACATTCTTCTTATCCATTTTACTTAGGGAAAGTGGTGTAGGTTTTAGGTGAAACATGATATTAATTAATAAAGTAAAGGGTGTGTAGTTTCACAGTGAATGAAATAAAACTCAAAGAGGTTTATACAAACTCAATATTAACTTGTAAACTCCTGATGATGGACTAATAATCCGAAATATATTGAGTTTGTATAAACCTCTTTGAGTTTTATTTCATTCACTGTGAAACTACACACCCTTTACTTTATTAATTAAATTCTTCTTATCCTTTTACATAGGTGCGAACACCTGTTTCTCCAACATATGTATATTCAGTCATCAGGGTCATACCTCTGTTTCCATCTTTTTTTCGCTCTTCCACGGGTTCTGACCCCCTCGGGACGGTTTTTTGCCAATATTTTCGGGAGACGGTCGTCTTGCATTCTGTCTACAAGGGCAGCCCAGCATCTTCTTTCTACATTAACCCAATCGAATATGTCCTGAAGACCGCTTATTTGCCTAAGGTGTTCGCTGCGGATTTTATCATGCAGGGTCTTCGAATGGATGGCTCTTACAACTCTCATCTCAGTTGTCCGGAGAAGCTGTTTTGTAACGGTTGTGTCTGCCCTATTCAGAACATTAAAACTAATAAAAGATCTTTCCTTATCAACCTCTCTTGATTTTTTGGCTCACCCCTTCGCTCTCATATTGGATAAGAAACCAACGCATTCTCCTACTCGTTTATCTTGATGACTTCTTAAGAGTGATTTTCTCTTCCTACCACCGTCCTTACCTTCAACAACCTTCACTTGTTCAAAATCCGAATTCTATGACTTCAGCCCAGCCCTAAAATTTTCTTCTTTTCACGATGAAGTGATCAATCTTGGCCTCTTTGGGGTTGCACCATCATCATAATTAAAATAAAAAATTATCCAAAATGATTTCTGGAATGGGAATCGAAACTAGGTATATGAATTTAATAATGTAGTATAACACGTAATTCTTTTGAAATCATTTAAGATGACTATCAAAAATGCAACAAAAATATACTTTCAATTCTTTTAATTAAATAAGTAGGTTATAATGAAAGGCAGTCCATAAATTATTTCAATTTTATTCAAATTCCGACGTTTCTGAGACTTTTTCTCTCCTTCTTCAGGGTAATGAATGGGTGAGTATAACTCAGTTCCCATTTGCCTCTCCTTTCAGTGATAGCAACAATATTACAATATTTTCCAACATTATACCATAAGTGAGACTTGGTCAAGTACACTAATGGTATAATGTTGGAAAAATGTGTAATGTGTTACTATCACTGAAAGAGAGACAAATGGGAACCGAGTTATACTCACCCATCAATAACTATTCAATACCCTGAAGAAGGAGAGAAAAGTCTCAGAAACGTCGGAATTTGAATAAATATTAAATAATTTATGGACTGCCTTTCATTATAACCTACTTAATTCGCTTACCAGTCCTTCTTTCTAAGAAAATAAATAAAATTGAAGGGATCAATCTTGGCCTCATCATTATAATGAAAATAAAAAGTTATCTAAAATGATTTCTGAAATGGGGATCGAAACTATATGAATTTAATAATGTAGTCTAACACGTAATTTCGTTCAAATCATTCAGATGACTCAAAAATTCAACAAAAATATACTTTGAATTCTTTTAATTAAAAAATACTGATCATTTTAATCAAAAATTGAAGAAAAACAAATTCTTAGAATCCAGTCAGACAGACAAAAAATCATGCTTAAAAATTACCCCCCCCCCCCCCATAAGTTTCAAACATTTCGGTGGTGTTGGGATAAAAGAGCCAATCTGCAATTTTCAGTATGTTTCTAAAACTGAAAACTACGATACCAATTCATTTTTTTCGCAAGTTTATAGATTTTTTATGTAACGGTTAATGGCAAATATTAGCAATATTTATTATACATTCTTAAATTTAACTGATCACGTGGTTAATTACAAGACAATGAATGAATGTAAAGTCAGATTGACCCGAGGGGTGAACCGCGACCGCTGTACACCTACTTCCACTTGTATTTCTAAATATTTCCAAGTACTTCCAAATATTTTCAAGTGCTTCCAAATATTTCAAGTACTTCCAAATATTTCAAGTACTTCCAAATATTTCAAGTACTTCCAAAATACTTCCAAAGAGGTGTACACCTACTTCCAATCGCAGATCACCCCTCGGATTGACCCTTGTGCAAAAATGCAGATTGGCCCTTTTACCCCAACACCATCGATTTAAACAGGAATGTGCAAAAAATTGAAAATTTTTGAGTGAGTTTTGCAGATTTTTCAAACTTTTTTTGTATTCTCTCTACATATATTATGTATATACATCATCCTAATCAAGTCGAAGTTTTTTAATAAATCTGATAAAAATGTTAACATTGTTTCTTATTTCAGTGAATTCATAAGAAAATAAATAAATAAATAATGAAATAATTCCCATATTTATAACAAACTCAGATATCTCTTTTTATTAAAAAGTAATATGTATAAAGTCCATAATACTATAGTATCACTTTAAAACTATTTTAATACTAATATTTATCGCATTTTTCTTCTAATCTCTTAAATAAATACATTTACTCATTACAAATAAAATAACTGAATCGTTACTGTACGTGACTAATCCTGATGATTGTTAATCCTTCATATGGTATATTCCGAAAAAATTAATTCAAAAACAAATAATTATGATTATCAATAGAAATCGAGGAATGGATGAATATAAAACAAGGACATTTTACCTGGTACGCAACCTTAGCTTTTCCATCCAAGGTTTCTAGAAACCCATAGAGTCCCCCAAGAAATAGTAACTCTAAAATTAAGTATCTCAATATTTTCAAGTTAGCTCACGTATAAAAAAAAATATAGTCTCTTGCCGTTTCTGAAATTTTTTCTAGAAAAATCACGAGAGGTGTCATCTACTGAATCCGAGTTATTATCGATAATTACTTTCCCATATAATGTGGAAGTATTGCAATGGCCTGTCTGGGTCCTGACTCTTTGAGAGCTTGTATCTCAGAGATGAAAAAAGTTAATTTCATTTTCTAACTTCCAGAAAAGTGGAAGGAATCGATGCCCTTAAAAGTTGCAAACCGGATTTAGGACATAAAACCGGAAATTGGGCTCCCCAGGGACCAAATAGGGGCCAAAAATCCATTGGCAAGTGCGTACGTATGTACCCCCGCCCCCCCCCCCCGCGTTTCGCAACCATAAGTCTCATAGCTACGAAATTCGAAACTTAAGCTCGATATAGGCTAGGAGTACAGCAAGCTTTTGGTTGAAATCGGAAAACCGGAAGTGGACATTTACATGAAATAAAGGAAGGGGCTGTAAATTAGTAGTTTCGCGATGATTTCAAATAAATGAAAATCTGAAAGTCGTGTGTTGAACACACCAGTTGATTTTTATTACATGTCAAAAGGGTTTTATTAATCCTTTTGGTAATTGAATACAATACAGCCCATCTGACATGTTATAATTATTATCCATAATAACTCAATAGATGACACAATCTCTCGGGTTTTTCGTTACAAATCTTAAACATTATGGAATAAGTAATATATTTATTTATTTATGTGAGTTGAAGCTTTTTTCTTATATACACAGATTACGTATACATAAAATCACACATTCTTTATTATAAAAACCTTTTGAATTATTCAACTTTAAATGTATATTGATATCAATAACAGGTAAAATAGATTGAAAAGAAATTCAAAATTGTAAGACACAAAACTCGAACGCTCTATACCAGTGGTTCTTAACCTTTTATTAGTCGTGGCCCCCTTAAAATCCGAAAATATTTTCGCTGCCGTACCCTCCCCCCACCATTAGGTAACATTCTAGTACAAAAAAACCCTCTCAAATGCAACAATAATTCATAAATAAATCAAAAAGCAGAACTTAACATTTATATATGTATATTTTTCTTGAAAAATAGTTATATTTGCAAATGAAAGTATATTTGCTATAGTACAAAAATTGTAAACCTAGATTTATAAAAAATATTTACACGGTTTTATTCAACTTGTAATTTTGTCTGTTTGGGTCAAATTTACTTATGCGCTCAACGTTTTCATTTAGTTTAACCATATTTATATATAGAGATGTCATTAAATTCATCTGTCACATATGTATCATTTTTTTTTATTTATTTATTTTATTTTTAAAGATATTAAAAACTTTTTTTTTTGGCTTTTCGCCCTTTCTAGGCATAAGCCAATTTACGATACTAATTATTATTATTATTTTTTTTTAATTTGTCTCTACCCCGGTGGTCGGTTTTAGCCGGATTCGAACCCGGGTCCACTTGGTTAGCAGGCTGTCATGCTAACCCCTATCCTACCCCCCCCCCCCCCCGATATAAAAACTTAAAAAATTCTAATATTTTCACGGACATATACTTTCCGGGGACACCCAGGGGCCATGACCCCTGTTAGAATCGCTGCTCTACACCCTTCGCTTTCAAATTAAATATAAAATATAACTAACACGTTCGCCAACTCGTGTATTTCTGACTTCTAGAGACTGAAACTCGCTTTGTTCAAGACTTGTATCCACGGATACCGTTGAATCTGATCCCAAACCCTGATTCTGATATTTCTTCCTCTTTATTCTTCCCATGATCCAGCTAGAAAGTTGAAACTTTACAGAAAGGCTCAGAATTAACTCGCACATTGTTTTTCCTCATGTTTTTACAAGCAAAAAAAAAATCAATATTCTGCCCCCTCACCGAGGCTATAATAATAATTTTTATTCAAGGGTTCCCATAGTTATAAAGATTATTTCAAGTGTTTCTCAATACTGAAAAACGCTGAAAAACGCATGTCCACTTATGGTGTATGTGAGTAATTTGACTTAGATTCTTTAAATATCTTGTTCAGATCTGCAATATTCTTATTAGATATATGAATTAAAGATAGGCAAATAAATCATAAGTCAAATGAGCCCCTTACAACGAAGATTAAGCATGACATAAAAAAAAATTAGTTCTATCTTATCTGATCATTTTTATTTGAATCTCACGTTCAGCTTTGCACCTGATTAAAACCACTGCTTATTACTACAACTCATAACTCATAGGTAATCACTTAATCAGAAGATTACCATATTTTATTTCAGGATTCAATTGTACTCAAGATGGTGTCAGAAAAATGTATTAAATCTCATCATATGATTTTAACTCAGAATTCAACTGCTTACTTGAAGTCAAACCAAATCATTCGTGAATTGGTTTATTTTATGCCCTTCTAGTGTTTCCTTCCTGTCTTCTTTCCCGAAACCTTCAAAACTCGGGAGCGAAATTATCTTCGCTTTCACTTTCAGAACTTCCTGTTGAAAAATGCAGAAAATCTAATCTTTATTTGGGAGACTCTTTAACGGTTGTAGCTTGTGGGCAGTTTGATACAAAAAATTATTGTATTAACCTGCACCTTTAAATCAAGTTCTAACATTTTATTTACTTAAGGTAGTTGTTTCCCCAAAAGGGTTTTCTTAGGATTTTTTTGAAATTTATACAGATTATTATTTATATACTTCTACATCGATTGGTGGCAAAACGAAATTTATGAACAATACAGTTCCGGAGATATTAAATTTCAAAAATCGAGTTTTTCAGGCTCTTTAACATTGTATTATACGGGATATCGGAAAATTTACATACATATATTATACATTAATTATAATTAAGAAACCCTTCTTACCATTGTTATAAAAATAACTAAACCAACATTAAACAATAACCAATACATATTTTAAGAGAATTTATATTCATAGTTACAACACAGTTTCTGAGATAATAAGGAATAAATAATGAAAAATGTATAAAAAAATTTACACTAAAAACAATTTGGCAACAGCGCATTTATTTAACCAGCGAAAGATGTATAAATCGCGCATGCGCTAGATTTTTTCAAAATAAGGTGTAGGCGTTGATTACATTTGTTAAAAAATAACAAAACGATTTTTATAGAAATTTAAAATGTATTTTATCTGACATTTTAATATAAAAATATTCTATCTCTTACAATAGTGCCAAATTTGTCAAACGAGCACGGGATTGGCTAGAATTGGTACATAAACATCAAAAAGTTTGGGCTTATGAATCCTTATTGTCTGTTCTATATACTCTAGCATTAACTTTTTGCTAGTATTGTCGCGAAACTACCTTAATTAAATTAAAATACTAAATTTACTAGAGCGTACCAAGTAGTGAAAAAATTATTAAATTTTCCTTCAATCTTTTACATTGAAATATTTTATTATTACCTCGTTTTTGTCTTTATCAGGTTATATAATTAGAGGCTGGTAGAATGTAATAACTAACCATTTATTATATTCCTAAATAAACAAAATATAAATATAATTTATAAATATTGTACAAAGCAGATTTTATAATCGAGCAACTACTAAATTAATATTAAATTCCTCGGTCAATAATAAATTATAAATATCAATAAGATAAAAAGATTTGTATTACATACAATAAATTTAACTATATGACCTCATCGTAGTGTCTTTCTAATATTAGATTTGTAAAGCATACTGTATTTATAGTTTATGATTGATTCGACGAAACTATAATTTTGCGATTTATCATATAATCATAAATATTATAATGATTTATACTTAATTTAATATTACACTCTTGACTTCAAAGTTTTAATATCCATTAGTGGACTCTGGCTCTAATATTTTTGAAAAAGGGGCCATGAAGTTTAGAATATTCAATTTCAAAGAGCTTGATCGAAATTCAATATATTTATTAAGTTAATCTTGAAAAATTGTTAAATTCTTCTGGAAAGATAAAATCCAAAATTAAATCCTAGCTTCTGTATTTACATGGGAACTGCAATAAACGAATAAGAGCTACTTTACTATTAAATTAAAAGAAAATTAACGTTAAGAGTTGCGATTAAAGTTCCCCAATTTCTCTCTTTTATGAGTTGTTTACGTTGGAACTGCAATAAACGAATAAGAGCTACTTTACTAGTAAAATAAAAGAAAATTAAAATAAACTGACACGTTCTGATGTGGCCATCCACTTGACTTTACATATAACCTGGCCCCTCACTTATATTTAATAGTACCTGGAGGCACCGAGCGATGCTCGGTAACTTCTTCCTTCAGTTAAAATCATTATTTTAATATTATTTTTAATTTAAAATTCTGATAAAAAGGTCGATTTTTATTTGAGAGCCGTTTTCAAATTAAAAAAATACAAATATATATATATATATATATATATATATATATATATATATAGTATTCGACCACTGTACCTCCCACCTCCACCCTGCTCGACCCCACCCCCGAAACCTCGCCCTACCACCGGATCCCCCACCACTGCCTCCCACATCCACCCCCGCTCCGCATCAAGATCGCTTTCTCATCCTCAAAACTTGTTAATAGAGTTTGTTTCATCAAAATCGTTAGAGCCGTTTTTAAAATTAAAAAAAAAAAAAAAAAAATACAAATACTTACATATATACCTGGAAGACCGAGCTTTGTTCGGGTTTAGTTAATGCTTGACAACAACACACCACAATCACAATATTTCTTCAAGGCCTTTGAGAAAAAAGGATTAACCCAACCCATTGTCTGCCTGGGTACAAAAGGAAAAGAGTAACCTTTTTTAAAACCCTAAGAATGGGATTTGTCTACCTGAGAATAATTAATTTGATTACAAAAAACCCATCAAAAACAATTTTGTCGAAGATGAGACCGTGGCAGATCGAATTGTCACCCCAAAAACCCTCTAACTGTGAATTTCATCAAAATCGGTAGAGTCGTTTTCAAAATAGAACCAAGATACAAATATATATATAAATAAATATACAATTTTTGCTCGTTTAATAAAAGTAGATTTAATATAATTATGTAGGGAAGGTTAATTTTCGCATTTTTAGACTTCTGGGAGCCCACTGATTATGTATACAAAATTTGGTTGAGTTTTGGTACAAGGGCTTATATTTTCATTTTTTGACCCTGCACCCCCCCCCATTTTGGACGGTTAGTTTTTGCATTTTTAGTCTTCTGGGGCCCCACTTATTATGTATACAAAATTTGGTTGAGTTTGCTCAAATGGCCTAGATTTTTAATTTTTATTCCCCCCTCCACCCCCCTTAATTTTGGGTCGATGTGCACCAAAATCTAATCAGCTCTTAATTTCAATGCACCAAAACTACGTGTGAAATTTGGTTTTGATATTCACACTAGTTTTTGAGCTAGTTCGTCCACAAAAATTTGGTAACGCACATACTAACAGAATAACAGACATTTTACGAAATCGTTTTTATCTCGAAAAATATTATTTTTTCGATGTTCACTTATTAGAGATTTTTTGTAGAAATGCCAAGGTTTCACCCAATTATTTTAATCAAAATAGTTTCAGCTGTTTTTTAGATATTTCGAAAAAAGATGCAAAAAAACACTTTTTTCATGCACGATTACAATACTTGACCATATACCCTGTATGATAAAGTAAAAAAAGGTATTTTTGAAGAAGGAATATTTTTTCTCTCCTTTAAAATGCTCTCAAAGTAAAAGTGCACCAAAAGAGCACCATTTTTGACACCTCATTTATACTTATTTTTTGAGAATTTCATCATCTTTGTGATGAATTACAGCCATTAAAATTTGTTGAATATATCAGAATGATGGTAGAAACCGTTGATTGTGATTATGGCATTTCCAGTCCCTTAAAGGGGTCTGATGAAAATTTCACTTTTAAGTGAAATGTTCCATACTCGACAAACACTGGGAATATTAATGATTAGCTTATCATCACACTTGTCCTTGCTTTGTTAAAATATGTGGCTCTGATAGTTACTCCAATGTAAACACTTCCATTAAAAGTATTCTTGATTTTTCTAGGCTTCGCTAGACTCGTCACTCCAACGTAAATCACCCCTAGATTCTATAAAAATATATGAAAAAAAAATTAAAGCATTAGAAAGTATTAAATAATTTCTAAATTCTAACTATCAAACCTAATAAAATCAGGACGAGAATACAAAAAAACACTTTGTTGTGATTATTGACTTTATTTCATTATAACTGGTACTATATAGTATAAAAATCAGTACTTGCTACTTGCATATTATATACATTATTATTATACAACAATATTTCTTTAAGGGAAAGTAAAAGAGTAAAGGGCGTAAACGATTGGTCATAGGATCTTAATTTTGCCAGGAGAGATTTAAATCTCTTTTTACGCCCGACAAGCGAAGGACACTGACCGTCTGGAAATTCGAAGTCATTCAAAAAATTTTCATTTTTTTTCATATTTTTGTTTATAAATGTCTTAAACATAGAAAAAAATAATTTAGCATGATGTGGGGGTGGGGGTGGAGGTTGCGGTAGGGGTGGTGGTGGCGGGCGGTGTGTAAGTGTGGGGATCGGGGCCCGGGGAGTCCAGGGGCGTGTACTATATATATATAGCTTTTAACTTGAAGCAAAAAGTTACCGAGTATCGCTCGGTGGCCAGATACTAATAATAATATTAGGAATATTTATTTTTCGAAGTTGAAATTTTTGTTCTCTCATTTTTTGGCGATAACCTCTTCATTTAACTGGTTCTCAAATATTTCTTGCTTGACTATTTGTATAAATGAGTCATAAATATATATTTTTTAATATTTATTTATTTATTCGATTTAAATGATGCTCTGAGGTGATTTGTCTCATAGAGCAGATAACAAAAGTTAACTTGTTAAGATATGTTTAGAGTACAACTTAAAATATAACCCTTACAAATTTGGAGAAAAACTTAAAATAAAATAAATCATATAATATACAATACACATAGTAATATAATGCAAAACACTATATGTTTATATCTATATATACCCAAACTTCTTGAGGATACAAATTCTCACTATATGTTTAATTGACAGCCCTCCAACGACTCCCACCACCCACCAGCAAGACCAGAACCAATATATCCATGTTATTTTATTTATTTATTTATTTTTTTAAAGTGCCTCCACATCTTGCCTTCCGATCCTCCCACTCAGGATCAGGGTGTGGCCACAGCAGAACGGTGTGAAACCTTAGTATGCTGCGACCAAGAATAAAATAATAATAATAATAACAAAAAAAAGAATACCGCATGTCGTCCAAATAATAATAAATAAATACACTGGGATGAATAAATAAATAAAACAAAAAATAAATAGTTAGAATATGTCACTGGGTTTTAAATATATCTTATCTTTTACTATTTTATATAATTTCAAAATGTAATATTTCTTTCATTCTACAATTACTTTTTCCTTAATAATAAGTCTTTAAAAGTTGTTTATTTCATTTATATATTTTTAATTTCGTGATCAAATACCTATATCAATTAATTCAATCTATTTAAAATATGTATATATACAGTCAAAGCTCTTTCCTTATTCACGGAGGATACCGGATACGTTCCCTAAATATTCCGCGAATACAGAAACCGTGAATGCGGAATGGTAATTTGTATAGGTATTATAGGGAATTCGTTCCAAGGTTAAAAAATAAACAAATATATATATATATATATATATAATCTAAGTTTGCCAATTTTAAAGATGACGACCAATACTTTTAGTTTTAAGAATGGTGAAAAGGAAGTTCTATATAACATAAGGTGACAATTCCTCCCGGATTTTCCGGTACAGTCCCGGATTAAAGCCCCATGTCCCGGAAAATGTCCCGAATTAGATAATTCATCATATCATGTGAAAATTATATATTCGATTATCTCTTCGTACATGACTATATGAACGCATTCACTCATCTAAGCGCATGCTTATGTTTACAGTCACCACATACTTATTATTCTAGTACCTGGAGCCACCGAGCGATGCTCGCTAACTTTTTGCTTCAGTTAAAAGCTATATATTAATATTATTTTTAATTTAAAATTCTGATAAAAATACAAATATATATAGTACACCTAGAACAGTCCCCTATAACCCCCCCCCCTCCTGCACCCCCCCCCCCACTGCACCCCCCACATTTACACCCACCCCAGCACCCAGTTTTTACATTTCTAGCCTTCTAGTGGCCCACAGATTATGTGTATATAGGTATATAAATAAATTCCGTATAATTTTTTTTTTAATTAAATAACAATTTATCGAGTTTTATAATTAATTTATTAAACCAATTATTTTACATGAATTAATGTATACATTGTATTTGAGCTTCGACTTCGGAGATTACTTCTCCACCATCGACTGTCCTTGATCATCTTTTTAGTCCTTGTTTTTAATAAGAGGAAAAAAACTAATTAAATAAAAAAACCTCTTTTCCGATAATTATTCCGATTCCATATTGCGGAAATTAATTCCTCCCTTCATCCTTTATAATTAATTAAATTGGCAAATTCTAATATATAATATTTCTTATGAACTGTTTGTGGGATTTAAAACTGAATTGGTTACTTTTAATATAAAATTTTATTTGGTATAAAATCTTTCTGGGATTTAAAATTGAAAAACCAATTATTTGTTAAAAGGAAATTGAATAAAAATGTAATTATATATTTTTATCAAGACAACCACCTGTGAATAATTATTTCAATTTACAAAAACCCATCAAAAACAATTTAGCCGAAGATGAGGCCGTGACAGATCGAATTGTCAACCCAAAAACCACCTAATCCGTGAATTTCATCAAAATCGGTAGAGCCGTTTTCAAAATAAACAAAATATACAAATATATATACAAGTATATTATATATATATATATATACTATATTATATATTATTATATATACTATATTATATTATATATATATATATACAAATATATATACAATTTTTGCTCGTTTAATAAGAGTAGATAAATAATTTTTTACTGTTTTTTCATGTTTCATTTTAGTTTTTCATTTAAATATTTTTAGGGAAAAAAATTAAAAAAAAATTTTGTTAATGGGGTGGTGGGTCAATGTCCCTGATTGGACCGCGGAAAAAATGGTCACCCTAATATAAAACACCTTGCTATAAAATAGAGCATTATTAAGTATTGTTATTGCAGCACTTTTTTATAATTTTTTATTATAAAAGAAAAGGCCTATATTATATTTTTTAAATAATGAAAAAGAATTAACAAATTTTAGTTTTCCACATGATTTTGAATATAGATATATCAGGGATAAAAATATTTATATAATTAAAGTGCCCAGAGAGTATGTATAAAAAATCGTCCTACAACTCCAGAAATCCAGATATTTGATTCTGTAAGAAATTTCAAACATAAAAAGAAGACGAGTCGCCACGCCAAAGTCGTGTTAAATACTTCTTCGTTTTCCATCTGCCAGAATTGCGCTCGTGTCAATCTTTTGCTCGAATCTGACTTTAAAGCCTTCAGAGAAAGTGTTTCAATTACAGGAATTGACTTTTTTCTATCCACTACGTAATCAGTTGATCTTGCCATACTTCTTTTATTTTTATTTATCATCATTTTTACTTTCATTTTCTATCCA
The DNA here is from genome assembly GCA_024734495.1 of Forficula auricularia. NCBI lineage: Eukaryota > Metazoa > Arthropoda > Insecta > Dermaptera > Forficulidae > Forficula > Forficula auricularia. Next base: position 2,047,852 of record JALMQS010000841.1, on the reverse strand, counting down.
TCTCCGCGTGTATCCCAAAATTTTAATATTTGTACACTTTTCATAAAAACCAAATACCTATCTATTCTCTATAATAATATTTTTATGAACATGTAGCCAATTTTTTTCCAAATATAATTGATAACTAAATAAATTATAATTAATTTATTATTAAAATAATATAATATGAATGTAAGTGATCAAATTACTAATGCTGGAATATTAATTTCACTAATATTTGGCCTGGTTAATTAAAAATACCAGCGGCAATGAATCCTATTGCATTTAGATTAATTAATTTATTAATTACTATGTAAATAATGCTAAACATTATTTAAATATTATTTGGTCATCTTATTATGTCTGTAAACAAGTTAGTCCCAATCGGGGATCCCCAAGAACCCGGCGTAAAATTTTGACACTGCTATAAATAGTAAAATAGTGAAACTAAAATGTAGTACTTATCCTATAACAAAAAAGTGTGCCTGACTATTTAATTTTGGATTCTACTTAACAAAATGAACACATATATATGGTTCTAGGAAAATTGAACACTGACAATTTAACGCTGCATTCTATGTATATTGTGGTTTGATTAAAAAATGGTTACCTGTAAAGTCGGTATACGGGCGAAAGTTTTACGTGACAACGACTTTGAGTGGTAAAATAATTTTAATGTGAATATTCATTCGTATAGTAGGAAGAAGGATGAAATAATAGTAACAATTTAAAACATTTATTTATACAAAGAATTATATTTAAAACATTAATTTATACAAAGAATCTCGCACTGAATTTCATATTAACAAAATTTTATTTTTACCTTTACACATACATACGTATTTATATACAAATATACATACAATAACTTGCAATACATTTGCGTACAATGAAACAGCGTTTACTACAACTTAACTTGTTCCTATCTGAGTGATTTTGTTGAGGATAGGGCGATGATAGGAGAAATATGAAATGAAAGGAAGTGTTTCTGCTGTAATGTGCCTAGAAAATGTCAAGTCAATGGTTGTTCCTTTTAACGTAGTAGAACGCAAATGTATTGCAAGTTATTGTATGTATATTTGTATATAAATACGTATGTATGTGTAAAGGTAAAAATAAAATTTTGTTAATATGAAATTCAGTGCGAGATTCTTTGTATAAATTAATGTTTTAAATATAATTCTTTGTATAAATAAATGTTTTAAATTGTTACTATTATTTCATCCTTCTTCCTACTATACGAATGAATATTCACATTAAAATTATTTTACCACTCAAAGTCGTTGTCACGTAAAACTTTCGCCCGTATACCGACTTTACAGGCAACCATTTTTTTCGTTAGGACATAATGGACATAAAATATGATTTTTTTTAGATTTATTTATATCGACAACTTTATGAATATCTCTCAAATGTCTATTCTTTTCAGATTGCCTGCCAAATGTCTTAATGCATAATTCACAAATAATTTTAGCATCCATGATAGGAAAATATTAATATTTTTTCTCAGAAAAAACTTTTAATTTTGTAAGCCTAAAAAATAATAATAAATCATAATTTTATTTTAGGTGGACAGTATTTAAATGTTTGAAATAATATAATTTTAAGCTTACCTTATATTAAATATGTTACTAAATCAATATATATTTTGGTACAATATTACAGTATGTTTTATGTTAAACTGTTTAAAGACATCTGATTGAGAACCGTTAATTTGAAAAACTGTCAAACCAAATTCAAATATCTTGCGTTTTTTTGAAAAGATGAATAAAGAACTCAATAATTTTTGGAATTACTGTCATTATAAAATACATATTAAAAAAAGCTTTAGAAAAATAAAGAAATAAATGAAATATAAATTAAATTTAAATCTATGGAAAATTGAAACTTGAAAATTGATTTTTTTTCCAATGAATATAGATATCTTTTAAGGTTTAAAAAATAATTGTTGCTTTTATCTAAATTTATCTATCTATCTATCTATCTATCTATATATATATATATATATATATGTTATATATATAGGTATGTAATTAAGGCTAATAATTATAAAATAGAAGTTAGTTTCGATAAAGCAGGTTCATGTTCGAATCTGGCGGCTTAAGTGGCCCGCCCACTTCTTCTGATTGGATCGCACATTGGATCGCACGTGCGGAATTTCCTGTATCCTCCTCTCACTCGCTCTCATTGTGAGCGCATAACGTGAGCGGAGCGTAACGCAGTTTCTTGAAGTGTCACCCGGCAAACCAATTTATAAGACGTCACGTCAAAAATTGTTAATAATAATAATATTAATATTATTTCTATTTTTCTATTTTTCTATATTCTACATAATGGCGGAAATTGAGTTTATGAACCGTGTCGTCATAAGCAAACATGGCCACCCTGTAACGCCTGTAGGGTATTCCTTTTATGTGTTTATGAATATCTATGGTTGTATAAGCACAAGGCGCAATATGTAACATGGTTAAAATTACGTGTAAATTATAAAAAAAATTACATAACTGAGTATACTAGATTCTATTGTTATTAAAAGTGTATATGGGGCAATTGGGACATTCCATTCCAAATCGACCACTTTTGACCCCGACCCCTTTCGATTTGGCTCAAACTTTTTTATCTTTTTCTACCCTTTCGAAAACATTTTTCAGAATTTTTTCAAATTATTACGAGACTATAGTTTCCAGGGATTTGCCCTCTTCATCAGACTTTCACACATCAATTCCTGTAAATCAATCGTAATAGACTGATGAAGAGGGCTAAGCACTCGAAACTATAGTCTCGTTATAAATAAATTAAAAAATTGTTTTTCCAGCAGAAGACACACTCTTTTATTGTCTCCTTTAATTTATAAGTACTTATTTGCTGAAAATACATCCCTCTTTCTAAAATCGCATAGAAAGAAGGCACTCTATTTCTGTTTCAAACAGTCGAAATTGCCCCGGCTTAAGAAAAAAATATGATGCTAAGTCTACTTACCTATAAGCCTTCTTAATTTTACAAGCGAGCATCATTACTATAATTAGGACGAATGTAAATAGGCCAAGAGCACAACAGACTATCCAAGAATTAACCGCGCTATTCGATGCTTAACTTTCTAGTCCGGGTGATTTCAACATCATAGGGGATTAGAACCTATATCACGCAAATAATCTGTTTATAAATTCTTTACATTCTTAAAATAGATATAAAAACATTCTTAAATTGTTGACAGTTGGTTCTAGACGCATTTATGAATAATTTCACGAAATTTCGATCAATTCTATGTAGTATTTTGAGAAAATGGATTGGTACAAAGAATATCTAATTGATTGGAAATAGAATCGAATCAATTGAATCTCGATAATTTTAGAGTATTTGATTTTCATACTCAGTTTACGCTCGACGAGCCTTCTATTCAATTCCTTTAAAAATTGCCAATATTTTTTAGAAATGTCTAAAATATGTAGAAAATTTTCAAGCGTGTTTTTTGTCCACAAATTTATGTCCGCCTGAATTCAGTAATTCTCTTATAAAGAAGGCCCTTGAAAGTTCGTTCTAGTGCCAAGTTTCAAGATGGGTTTTTATTTCATTATTTAACCACCCATTGTCAAATTACAGCAAGGTCCAAGTTTTCATTGTTGTTTTTTCTAACACAAACCGTTCATTGACAAAATTCTTCTTCAAATTTGCCTAATATATTATGAAGAAATTTATACCTAGTTGGTAAGTAAATACATTCGGCGAGTGTAGCTCAGTCTTCACAGCCGGAGTAGGGATTTTTTTAATATTAACAAATACCAATGCTAATTTTTAGGTTTCCATTTAAAAAGTAATTCGAGACCCTATTATGTCTGTCCGTTTGTTAGTGTATTGTAACTTTTAAACTAAATAAGATACATACTTAAAATTTACATGTTATATGTATTTATTTTCTCTGAAACCTAAAATCGTATTATTTTGGAGTGGTGAGACTCAAATTTTTTGTAGAATAAAAAAAATGTATTCACCACACGACTTTCACATTCGCATGCACTGACCAATGGATTTTTGGCCTCTGGGGACCACAATATCCGGTTTCTAACTATTAAGGGCATCGATTCCTTCCACCTAGAAGTTACAAAATGAAATTAGCTTTTTTCATCTCTGAGATACAAGCTCTCAAAGAGTCAGGGCCCAGACAGGGCATCGCAATACTTCCACATAATATAAATGTGAAAATAAAAAAATATATCATCTGAAGTGAGGTGCGTATGAGATACCTTCTTAAATACAATTAGGCTATTTTTTTTTATTTAATTCACTTTAAAATTACTTTTATGTTAGTCTGAATTGGTAATTTTTGTATTTATTACTATTCAGAAGTGTCTTTATTTAAAATTATGAAAATTCTAACATTCTCTCCTTATCATCGTCAAATAATAACAATTTTTATATCTCAAGTATTTCGGAAGATATAAGGTACTGAATCCTCGATTTGGGAGTCCTATTCGCACTTAACCTGCCTATTTTCATTCTAGTTCGAAATGTCTGAAATATGAAGAAAAATCATTTCTAAGCATAATTTTTTGTGCCTCTATATTCCGATGAAAGGAATTTCAGTGAAATTTCATTATGGCTGGTGCTTGCAAATTAATCTTTTATTAAACCTAGATACAGTCCACTTAACGAAAAGTAATTTTTTTATTTATATTATAATTCCTTATAATTTAAATTATTTTTCCACTCTGCTATCGTTGCACCAATGGCAAATTTCAATATTTTATTTTTAGCTCAAACCGTTCGTTGACAAAGTTAATGCCTAAATTCTCACGTAGAGATTCCTGAAGTTACAAACTTATTAGATGGATGCTTAGTGAGTGTAGCTCGCCTTGCGATCCGGCTAGTCATTTTAAAATAATGATTTTTTTTAATATTAACTTAGAAATATGTAGATTGTTTTATCCATTAGTCTATACTCACTTAAGAGCAGTTTTAAATTAACCTATTAGCTCAAATGAATGCTAATTACAAAAACGTTTCAGACGCATATTCCCATTCTCATCAATCCTTTATTCCATGTAACTACAATGAACCCTAAACAAAAAGTATTGACGTGTCTTGACTATATTTGTTCTTTATAATGTCGTTTGTTCTTCACTCACTTTTAAAATAAACAAAGCGCGCATTAGCAGTGTGAAAACAATGAACACCCACATTAACACGGGGAGGACTATCTATTCAAAGTAGCTTTATACTAGGTACTTTCTACAGGCGCCGCTGGTCGGGCTACAGTATTAAATTCAGTCGAATTTTTTTCACTTATTCGTGTTTAGAAATGTCTGAAAGGTGGAGAAAAATAATTTCTTTTAATTGAAAAGTTTTTATTTTGCTGAGAGTAGCAGAGTTGTTGAATCATAAAGAGAAACAAAGAGGTTGTCCTCTCCTTGATGCAAATAAACATACACACATATAGTATATCAAATATATATATATATATATGTTAACGTTAAATGAACGCGAAAGTTGAAACTTTTTATCAGGTCACTGCCCTATTTTGGTGCAATTGGGACCTGATTCGTTTTGATACTGAACCAAGAGTTGAAAAAAGATAGAACCCAACCGGGTATGATCCGGCATCCTCTGCGTTAAGCCCGCAAATGTCTTTTCCATTTAAGCGATGGATCCCCGAATAGGTCATATAATCAAATTTATATATATAAAATTCTTTGCCCGATACACTCACTCACTCACTCATCATCAAAACAGGCAGAACCACTGGACATAGAAACATGAAATTCAAAACAATCACCTAAAGTAACCAAAGTGAAGATATACATATAATTCGCTCTGGGTTTAACTAATATCATTATAAAAATCTAATGTTAAATCTAAAAAATAACGAAAAATTCTATGAACTGTTTATCGATTAATTTTGAAAAATGGAGTGAAGAATAAAATAAAAGTAAAAAAAAAATATGAAGCTTTCTTTTTTGGACAGCATCCCCTGGTTGAAAAGTCATCATAAAGAGAAACAGCAAAAAGTCGCGCTTTATGAACCTACAAATTCCCTCTGCCCTTATCAAATTTTGCAAGCTTTTGATTTAGAAATCTGTAAATATTTCTTCATATGCTTATAATTAACTTTTGACTTATATTTCATCTGTTTTCTTGCAGTGGTCTGATGTACCAAGATGGATACAGTATCCGGCGGGTTCCTGAGGTAGTAGCCAAATCCGGATCGGCTTTACTTCACTTCTACAGTGATATCGCCTATAACATGACTGGCTTCAATATTTCATACCGGTGAGTTTTTATTTTTCAATAAATCATTTTTTTTTTACTTTATTCATAAACTTTAACCAGAGAGTAGCGCTAATGCCAAATTCAAAGGCTCATAAAGTAAACAGTTTTGACCCCATGGTCTTAACTAAAATTAAATTAGGTTGAAGTTGGTGGTGTTTCACAAGGAGAAAAATTAAAATACAAAGATTTTTTTAGTTTACTCTATATATTTCGAGCTCTTAACTCATCGTCAGGAGAACATTGACTAAAGACAACATAAAATAATGAACAGAATTTATTTTAATTTTAATATGATGGACAGTTATTTATGACTTAGTGTAAATATGAAAGAATTATCAGGGGATGGGATGGCCTTAGAGCCGAAAGAACAGATGTAGGGGACAAAGGGCTGGAATACACCAACTCCAACCTAATTTAATTTTAACAATGTTTCACTATAAACCAACACCGTGTTCCCTAAATTTGATTGTCTTAACTAAAGTCAAAAAGTATTCATTTAGTTTAGGAACTGAAAATTTTGCCAAAAAAACCGTATCGTTCACATCTCCAAAATAGTATTTTTTCATTTAGTTTGTGCCTAAGGAAGTATGGATGAATGGAGGGATCCATTTTTTTCTACACCATTTAACCTATCTAAAAGTAAATTAAGAACTTATTATTATTTTAAAAAATGAAGCGCTTATTAGTTTTTGGTACATATCTGCCAACAAACATTAGTACTTTATTTTAATGAATTGGCTAAGGGGCCAGTTATGGGAAAAAGTTGAAATAAAAGTTATCTCTTTTAGAAAGGATAAAATAAGAGATAACTTTTATTTCAACTTTTTCTCATAACTGGCCTTAGCCAATTCATTAAAATAAAATAAGGCCACCAAACACGGTTCTATTTAAATATAATTAGTACTTCATTTACTTTAGTTCCTCATCTTTGTTTTTTCTAAATATCTTAAAAATGGCTTAAATAATCATGTTCAAATTTAATATAATATTTAGTTACCCAAAGAGAACCCCCCCCCTAAAAATTGCATTTCAAAATACTTTATTCCCGTATGCTAGAACTTGTTAAATACTACTTAAAAACAATTTCATTTAGTTTTCCAGAATATATATAAATTATTTACTGAAAAATTAAAATTATTAAGTTTCCAAACCCAGAAAACCAATTAGGTAAAAATTTACTAGTAAAGTAGGTCCTCGTGGAGTTTATGTATACTTGGGTGCCAAAAATACTAGGGAAATGTTTTCAAAAAATTGATCGATAAATGGAATTGAAACATGGCCTAATTATTTAGGATATTTTGAGGTCCAAAATTCGAAAAATTTTATATTTAATAAAATTTTTTTTTTTTTTTTGACCGATATAACATTGGCTTGTCGAAGCGCCATCGCCAGGTCATTCAGATAGTGTTTTAATATATTATAGGATTTTATGCAAACAAAGTATATTATTACAAAGTAATTCTTTGTTACTTTTCCATATACTTATTTCAATATTTTATAGAGTATTATTTTATATTTTATTATTATAATAATATTTACTACTATACTAGTGATTGACCCGGCATATGTCCGTTTTTATCTTAGTTAAAAAGAATAATAATAAACAAACGTATATCATTAAAAACTATTGCATTCTAAAATGTATTTTTTCAAAATTTTACCTCTTAAATGCAATTTTTTTTCAACTTTTCACTCGTCCTGCGCTATTTTACTTTCCAGTTATCAAAATAACTATTCTTTTCGCCTTAAGGTTTCGTTTAAAAGTAAAACGAGGCCTTATTTGATTCGATACAATATCTGCAGGGCCTTTCAGAGAAAAATTTGAGGCCCTGGACAACTAATATTTTTGAGGGCCTTCAAAATTCAAATTCAAACTCTTGACAAGAAAATAAAAACGTTATATTATTTATTTCATAGAAACTTTGCTTCAACATTAACAAATTCAGTTATTTTGAGAGGTCCCTAAAATTCTAAGGACCGGGGCAGCTGCCCCCTCTGATAGACCCTGAATATCTGTCTGTGTGTCTGTTTGTCTGTCAGAGCATATAAACTTGTAAACTAAATAATATACAAATATGAAATTTACAAGTTAGATATTTTCATTTTCCCCGGATTCAAAAATGGCATTGAAATTTTAATTAAATGTTTATTTTGTGAGGTTTGTATTTTTCGTGGGGTTAAAAATAAAAAATAAATATTTTTCATCAAGGGGAGTGCGTACTATCCCTGTAAAGAAAGATCTCTTTAATTATAATTTGACTGAATTTATTTCGATTTAAAATGGCGTATGAGAGAGCCCTAAAGCTGCCATTTTTAAGTGATTTTTGTACCAGGCCCTGTTTCATTCAAGTACTTAATTAAATTATTATTATTTTTTTTTTATTTATTTATTATCATCGGGAACAAAGCACATTTAGATAGCACATCAGTGTAGTGTTAGTAATGGAGCAGAGCTTTAGCCGGAAGAATTTTTTTATGCTAGCCAGGCTCGAACCCGGGCCTCCCGCTTGAACACAGCGCCTTAGCCAGCTCAACCAACCCGACTCACCACTTATTTAAATTAAAATTCTAAAAAAATTTTTTTTTAATTGTTCATTCTCTCCTTATCAACGGCAAATAAGAAGGAATTTGATATATTATTATTTTGGAAAATATAAGATAACCAGCTGCAAAGACGGTGGATATCTTGCTAGCCAGGGGTAGCCCTCAGTGGAGGGTTTTAAAATAATAATTTAAATTTTCTAATTTTAATACATTTTATTTGTCATCAACTATTAGTCGGTTTTAAAATTAAAAAAATCACGTCGCCATCGGCACCTAAACCGATTATAATAAGTATAGATAGATTTTGGTGAATTCTGAGCTCTGACAAACTCTATTTTGAGCCCGTCTTTTTTATAATATTTTTGTTCTAATTTTTGGAAGCTATCAAATTTTTTTAAAATATACTAAAAAATGACTAAGTAAATAGTTTTATATATTTGTAATTAGATTAACAGATATAAGTAAGTTACAATAAATAGTTTTATGAAAAAAAAAAACTATTTAGCAAATAATAAATGTATGTATGTATGAATCTTCTTTGCTAAATTGAATTTTCGCATCAATATTTCATTTTGATAAAACCCTTGGCCTGCAGCCAGGTTAGCACCCCATGACTCATATCAAATCCTTATGATTCAGCAAAATTTTCAAACAAATGCTGATGATTTTATTCTATTTACTAACAATAAGTACTTTTTCAGGGTAAATGCTTGTCCTTCTCGATATTCCTGGGCCAATTGTACCGGCCACGGCGTCTGCATTGATGGTGTTTGTACTTGTGATGGCTCATGGCTCGGCGAAGCTTGTGATCGGCCCGTATGTCCTCATAATTGTACACATCCTCAGGGCTATTGTGATCGAGAAAAGCATCGGTGTCATTGTTTACAAGGATATACTGGTAAATCTCTTAAATTATATTATATCATTCGCATCCATATTAAAATTCATAAATAAATAAATAAACCTGCTTAGAGACACAAGTCCTCGGTGGCTAGGTCAACAAAACATCAATACAAATCAACAACAGAAATTAATAAACATAAATACAAATCAATTAAAAGAAATTAACAATTAACAAACAAGAAAAAGAAAATAAAGAAGAAAAATAAACACTTTTTTTATGCACGATTACAATACTTGACCATACCCTGTATTGTAAAGTAAAAAAGAAAATAGAAATGTATGCTTATTAACAAACAAACAAAATAGTAATGTATGCTCATTAACAAATAACATGATTATAGATTTCCATCAAAAGACAAAACGTAATTTAAATAATTCCCCCACAAAATCCCGATTCCAGGAGCAAACGACGCATTAGCCATTTGCCATAAGTTGTTAAGGAAACCTGGTCAAAACCTTAACAAGGATGGTATGACCTCACTCTACCTCAGGTAATCTCTGCTTGTGAGAGCTAAATAAAAATTTGCACAATTCTAGGACATTAAGACTTGACAAAATTTTTAATTGATTTAATCATAGGGGTCAGAGGACTATAATCCCAAGTAGTAACAGACAGCCTGTTCCACAAATCAATGCCGCCGTATCCTACAAATGAATGTAAACCTATATTTTTCAAGAATCTTGGCTTACAAATCTTAAGGATATATCTTAATCATATAATCGTACGGAACTGAATAAATTAAAACTCGGAGCTTTTTTTAAAATAAGTCAGACGTTTCGTCAATTTATTTTGACTTCCTCAGTGACCCGTTTCATCACTCTTTGTCAAAAACAGTTTTACTAAAAGACTGTGGCGGCCCGCGGCCCACGCGCATGGCGACGAGCCTTGAGCAACGGCCGCGAGATGACTCAGTCGGATCGTTGAGTCGCTTTTGCATGAGGGAAATATACTCTCCCATGCTATAATATAAGCGGCTCGCTTCGACTGAGGGTTAGCTAACGGATTCGGACACCCGAATCTAGAGGGGCCAAATAACAACCGGCAGCCCCTCCCCTGCACACACCCTAATGAATACGCAACCTACAACTCTGCGTAAGCAAGATTGTTAGGACCCCATCGACTTGGTGGGGGGCGCACAAAGCACCACACCTAACAATATCTGGTGACCCCGACGTGATTGCGAAGCAAGCAGCCTCTTGACCCACCAGCTTGGTGGATAGAGCCTTGCCCGGCCGACTTGGTCGGTATTAAGGGGGAGGTCCGATGCTTCAAAAGTATTCGTGTTAAATCACAAAGCCAGATATAATTCTTAAACTACAAATTGTCATGACTAAGTTAAACCCGACGTGATTGCAAAGCAAGCAGCCTCCTGACCCACCAGCTTGGTGGATAGAGCCTTGCCCGGCCGACTTGGTCGGTAATAAGCAATCACACAAGAAAGAAGGGGTGTGGTGTGGCGGCCCGCGGCCCACGCTTGCGCATGGCGACGAGCCTTGAGCAACGGCCGCGAGATGACTCAGTCGGATCGTTGAGTCGCTTTTGCATGAGGGAAATATACTCTCCCATGCTATAATATAAGCGGCTCGCTTCGACTGAGGGTTAGCTAACGGATTCGGACACCCGAATCTAGAGGGGCCAAATAACAACCGGCAGCCCCTCCCCTGCACTCACCCTAATGAATACGCAACCTACAACTCTGCGTAAGCAAGATTGTTAGGACCCCATCGACTTGGTGGGGGGCGCACAAAGCACCACACCTAACAATAAGACAAAACATCACATATTCATTAATCTTTCTTTCAGCGCATTTATGGCTTACAATTATCTTGGAAACGACTTTTGCTTTGAACAACTTAAATTATTAGATAGGGTACTATAAATGTTTTAAATTAGAAATTTTCTGTTTGATGGGGCTTTGAAAACCCTGGAAACAGGTGGAATGTCTTCGTTAGGAAAAAGAAATACAAGATTTCCTTATAGTCTCATTTTATTCTCCGGAAAAACTTTTGAGACGTTTCGGCGGATATTCTCACGCCATCCTCAGTCTACAAGGGAAACATAATCTTAATTACATGTGATTGTTAAATTTCTTGACTTGATTATGTTTCCCTTGTAGACGGAGGATGGCTTGAGAATATCCGCCGAAACGTCTCAAAAGTTTTTCTGAGAATAAAATGGTTAGACTATCTAACTTATATTATATTTAAAATACATATATTTTGAAGAAGTAGTTCTCGAAGACTGAGCCTTTTGTCCCAAGTGAATCTGTCACTTAGGTTCGATTCTCGAGGGTAAGATGGCTCATTCAACATGCAATTAAGTATATTTCTTTCAAACTAGGGGTCGGTTGTACTGTCGCCAAAATAAATGCTTTTTACCACTAACACAGGGTAGATGGTAAATGGAGGGACTGGGATGGCCAATCAGATGCCAGACACTGAGAGTGCCTAAGAAACCACCTTCTGTTTTTTTTAACATTTTTTTTAATTCATTCCCCCTTTGAAATTTAAAATTATTTGTAAACGTTTTTATTTTTAAGATCTAAATAATTTAGTCGTTTTATTTAATCTAAGAAATTATTCCAAAACCCCTTGACCTGTTTTTTATTATTTAATTTACATGCATTCATTTTAAGATAAAGACGAAGTGAAATTTGATAAGAAAATTTTAAAATTCAGCCTGTTTGTGTGAACAACCTTGTTTGTCCATGTGTTTAGGTGCATTCGACCAACCCCTTTGAAACAGATATATTATTAAACATAAATTTATTTAATATTTTTTAGATTTAAATTTTTTAAGATCAAATCAAAGAGGGTTTCCTTTGCTTGGTGCAAATAAATATACACCCACATGCACATTTACACACATACATGTATATATACCTATATATATATTATAGTACCTGGAGCCACCGAGCGATGCTCGGTAACTTTTTGCTTCGGTTAAAAGCTATATATTAATATTATTTTTAATTTAAAATTCTGATAAAAATACAAATATATATAGCACACGCCCCCTGGATCTCCCCCCCCCCCCGAAACCCCCACTTCGCCCCACCCTACCCCCGCACCATCACCACTGCACCACCCACCGCGCACCCACTTTTTGCATTTCTAGCCTTCTAGTGGCCTTCTAGTGTGTATATAGCTATATAAATAAATTCAGTATAATTACACAACTCTACAAAAATTTTTTTTTCTTGTCCTAAAGTTTATTTCATATTTTTTTCTATTCATTGTGCACCAAAATAAAGGAAAAGTACCTATATTCCGTATAAAGTTTGATTTTGTAGTTGATATAATAATAATAAACGACGAAAAAGGCCATTTTGACCTATTTTCGAGTCCCATTAGATATTAGACAGCAATATTTGAAATAAAAATATTTGTTGTCGTAATAGAAAACAGCTTCCTCTTTGATTTTCAAATTACTACTTGTTTGTAACTCAATTAGAACTCGAGTTATAACTAAAAAGTAAGACCATATGAATAACTTTTAAGGAGTTCGGTGTTGGTTCTAGGTGAAACATTTTAATATAATAATAAAACTAAGATACGAGGTAGGTTTCACAAAAAAGAAATAAAACAAAATTGAGTTTTGAGTTCGATATATTTCGGGGGTTAGCCCATATTTTTCCAATATGTAATCAGTTTTCTTAGACTCCTGATGATGGGCTAACCCCCGAAATATATCGAACTCAAAACTCAATTTTGTTTTATTTCTTTTTGTGAAACCTTACCTCGTATCTTAGTTTTATTATTATAAGACCATATGTTTTTATATATGTTTATTATCCTTTATAATCACGTAGTTTTCGTTTTATAGTTATAACTCGAGTTCTAATTGAGCTAAAAACAAGGCGTAATTTGAAAATCAAAGAGTAAGCTGTTTTCTATTACTTCAACAAAATATTGTGATCTCAAATATTGCTGTTTAATATCTGATGGAACTCGAAAATATGTCAAAATGGCCTTTTTCGTCGTTTTGACCGATAATATCTCCAAAACAAGAGCTAATCGGTAATTTTTATGGTGATTTTTGAATTCAGCAGGTGGAAATACATAAGAATCAGCTATTTTTGAGCCCGAGGCATTTTCATTGTTAGGCAGTGTTATTTTTTTAATTAAATAACAATTTATCGAGTTTTATAATTAATTAAATTGGCAAATTCAAATATATAATAATATTTCTTATGAACTGTTTGTGGGATTTAAAATCGAAAAACCAATTAATTATTAAAGGGAAATTGAATAAAAATGTAATTATACATTTTTATCAAGACAACCACCTGTGAATAATTATCTGAAACATAAATAATGCAAAAATATAAAAATATTTGCTGATTGTAATTTTTTCGACTATTAGACTATATAAAAAATGGTTGCCTGTAAAGTCGGTATACGGGCGAAAGTTTTACGTGACAACGACTTTGAGTGGTAAAATAATTTTAATGTGAATATTCATTCGTATAGTAGGAAGAAGGATGAAATAATAGTAACAATTTAAAACATTTATTTATACAAAGAATTATATTTAAAACATTAATTTATACAAAGAATCTCGCACTGAATTTCATATTAACAAAATTTTATTTTTACCTTTACACATAGATACGTATTTATATACAAATATACATACAATAACTTGCAATACATTTGCGTACAATGAAACAGCGTTTACTACAACTTAACTTGTTCCTATCTGAGTGATTTTGTTGAGGATAGGGCGATGATAGGAGAAATATGAAATGAAAGGAAGTGTTTCTGCTGTAATGTGCCTAGAAAATGTCAAGTCAATGGTTGTTCCTTTTAACGTAGTAGAACGCAAATGTATTGCAAGTTATTGTATGTATATTTGTATATAAATACGTATGTATGTGTAAAGGTAAAAATAAAATTTTGTTAATATGAAATTCAGTGCGAGATTCTTTGTATAAATTAATGTTTTAAATATAATTCTTTGTATAAATAAATGTTTTAAATTGTTACTATTATTTCATCCTTCTTCCTACTATACGAATGAATATTCACATTAAAATTATTTTACCACTCAAAGTCGTTGTCACGTAAAACTTTCGCCCGTATACCGACTTTACAGGCAACCATTTTTTTCGTTAGGACATAATGGACATAAAATATGATTTTTTTAGATTTATTTATATCGACAACTTTATGAATATCTCTCAAATGTCTATTCTTTTCAGATTGCCTGCCAAATGTCTTAATGCATAATTCACAAATAATTTTAGCATCCATGATAGGAAAATATTAATATTTTTTCTCAGAAAAAACTTTTTAATTTTGTAAACCTAAAAAATAATAATAAATCATAATTTTATTTTAGGTGGACAGTATTTAAATGTTTGAAATAATATAATTTTAAGCTTACCTTATATTAAATATGTTACTAAATCAATATATATTTTGGTACAATATTACAGTATGTTTTATGTTAAACTGTTTAAAGACATCTGATTTGAAAAACTGTCAAACCAAATTCAAATATCTTGCGTTTTTTTGAAAAGATGAATAAAGAACTCAATAATTTTTGGAATTACTGTCATTATAAAATACATATTAAAAAAAGCTTTAGAAAAATAAAGAAATAAATGAAATATAAATTAAATTTAAATCTATGGAAAATTGAAACTTGAAAATTGATTTTTTTTTCAATGAATATAGATATCTTTTAAGGTTTAAAAAATAATTGTTGCTTTTATCTAAATCTATCTATCTATCTATCTATCTATCTATCTATCTATCTATCTATCTATATATATATATATATATATATATATATATATATATATATATATATATATATATATAGGTATAATTAAGGCTAATAATTATAAAATAGAAGTTAGTTTCGATAAAGCAGGTTCATGTTCGAATCTGGCGGCTTAAGTGGCCCGCCCACTTCTTCTGATTGGATCGCACATTGGATCGCACGTGCGGAATTTCCTGTATCCTCCTCTCACTCGCTCTCATTGTGAGCGCATAACGTGAGCGGAGCGTAACGCAGTTTCTTGAAGTGTCACCCGGCAAACCAATTTATAAGACGTTGTCACGTCAAAACATTTTTTGAAGAATAAATTAGGATACGGTCATGAATATAAAAGAAAAAAAAACTAAATGCAATACAATAACGTATATTATATACATATATAAATAGTTAACTTTTTTATAAATATTATATTTATTTTTTCTTTTGCGCATGAAGACTCAGTTGAATGAATATCTGTTTGCATGTATGGGTCATTTGCGTATAATTTTCTGACTGTCTGTATGTGTGTGTTTATTTATTTGCACTAAGCAAAAGAGGACACGCTCTTTAATTTAATTCCCTATTAACAAATAAACAACTGTGGTACTTTTCGTTTTTAATAAATTGTAATTTCCTATACTCAGTTTCAAAACGCACATTCCTTAAAAACTAAATATAAATGGGTAATGTGTTACTTTCATCAATTAATTAACCTATTAATATAAGAGTAAAAATTGCCGATAGAAATAAACTTTAAATTTCTAAAAAAAATCACAAAGGGTGTCATCTATTAGAACCGAGATGGAATGGATTATTTTTTAATTATATATTATAAGGGTTGTTTTCATTCCCTAGGGAATAGAACCCGAGCTTCAAAATTAGCACTCCGGTCCGAATGGCTACCCTCTGACATATCTATAGCTCGCTAAATATTTGACTCAATGATTTAAATCTTCATTTGTAAAATTTCACGTTCTAGTGATTCTAAATTTAAATACATAGCCATGGCATATACAATAAATTAAATTGAAAGTTCCTTTTTGCCGAGAGTAGCAAAAAATTTATTATTCCAGCAAAAGACACACTCTTTTATTGTCTCCTTTAATCCATATACAATTGCTTAAGGTAGTTGTTTCACCATATGGGTTTTCTTAGGATTTTTTTGAGATTTAGACAGATTATTTATTATTTAAATACTTTTGCATCGATTGTTGGCAAAACGAAATTTATGGACAATATAGTTCCGGAAATATTAAATTCCAAAGATAGAGTTTTTCAGACTCTTATATATTGCACTATACGGAATATCGGAAAGTTTACATACATATTTAATTATAATTAAGAAACTCTTCTTACCATTGTTATAAAAAACTAAAACAACATTAAACAATAAGTAATACATTTTTAAGAAAATTTTAATTCATAGTTACAACACAGCTTCTGAGATAATAATTAATAAATAATGAAAAATGTATAATGAAAAATTTACACTAAAAACAAGGTGGCAACAACGCATTTACTTAACCTAAAAAGTGGATTAACTTTAGAACTTTTTTTGACGTTTTTTCGCTTCAGCCATTGTCACAACAGCTTTCAATCGCTTATTAAGAACTTTTTGTTTTATAAACCTTCCTTTATAATGTACTTTAACTGACAATTCTATGATAAAATATATACAAGCTCGGACAGTGTTGCCAAATTTGTCAAACGACCACTGGATTGGCTAGTAGTAGTACATAAACAGCAAAAAGTTTTGGTCTTATGAATTATGAATCCTTATTGTCTTTTCTATACACTCTAGCATT
Organism: Forficula auricularia; assembly: GCA_024734495.1. NCBI lineage: Eukaryota > Metazoa > Arthropoda > Insecta > Dermaptera > Forficulidae > Forficula > Forficula auricularia. Next base: position 2,030,590 of record JALMQS010000841.1, on the reverse strand, counting down.
AACTTTTTGCTAGTATTGTCGGGAAACAACTACCTTAAAATAGGGGGTTGAATGTTTCAAATTTTGAATTTTTTCAAAATTCGTAAGTCAATGGCATGACTTTTACCAAATTGAATATAAGAGTTCAAAATGCCGATATAGAAATAGACTTTAAATTTCTAAGTGTGTTTCTAAGTGTTCATAGGGTTTTGCCTCTCAGAATAGCACTCGGGTGAAATCAACCCTTCTAACATATAATTAAAAACAATCCATTCCATCTCGGATCTAATAAATGACAACCTCTTGTGATTTTCTTAGTAATTTAGTTATAATTAAAATTATTCAAGTTTTTTATAACGAGGGCAAAACTGAGATATTACACTAGTCTCTAGAAAAATACTAGGCTACCTAATTATATTAAAATCCTGTCTAAAAGTAAAGAAAAAAATACATTAAATATCTATAAATAAACAATAAAAAAAACGATAAAAGTAACCCATAAAAGTTGACATAGTTGCCTTCATATCAAATAAAATTGATTTTTACAATTATTTTATCATTTCGATATATATACTACGTTATTCTTATTATTGCACGTGGGCATAATTCTACGAAAACTAAATATTTTGAATTATTATGTTGATAAAAAATGAAATTGAGGCTTGCAGTTTTTTGTTTGTTTAAAAATATAAAATAAGTGTTTAAAATTTCTCTCCCGAAGACCGGATCTGTTTTAACTGTTGTTGAAATTTATAGTTTGTGATTTCACAATGTGTTGAACCAGATAAAATATTTATTTATTGGTTCAATGTGCTCGCCACCCTTTATGATGATATCATCAGCGCTTCGAGAACCAACACATAACTTTGTAAATGAGGAAGCTTGCAAATTAATACAACTAATTTGCTGTGTGGGTTCTTTGCATCGCTGATGACACAAAGGTGACGAAACACTGACTCAATAATACCATTTTTCAGCAAAAAGAGATCCGTATCCACAGATACCTTCGACCCCCACCCAGCCCATAAAATCCCCTCTTCTTCTTTTCACGATGGAGGGGCCAACCCAGCCCTTTAGCACTTTTTTGGTGCAACTCCTTCTAACATCATTTTCATTAAAAAAAAAGATAATTACTTTTCAAATTGTATTTTGTCCTGTATATCTGATTTTTTTACTTTATGGCCAAGTATTGTAATCGTGCATGAAAAAAAGTGTTTTTTGCTTCTTTTTGTTCGAAATATCTCAAAAGCCGCTGAGACCGTTTTGATAAAAAAAATTGGGCCAAATTATGGGATTTCGGTCTATAAAAAGCTCTAATAAGTGAACATCGAAAAAATTATATTTTTCGAGATAATTACTGTTTTGTCAAAATGTCTGTTAGCTGTGCGTTTCCAAATTTTGTGGACGAGCTAACTCAAAAACTAGTGTTAATATCAAAACCAAATTTCACACGTAATTTTGGTCCAGTGAAATTAAGAGCTGATTAGATTTTGGTGCATATCGACCCAAAATTAAGGGGGGAGGGGGGTTACAATTTAAAATTATAATATTTTCAAACTAAAAAAACAAGAAAAATGAAATATAGTATAAAATAAACCTATAATAATTTTTTTTTCTGGCGCCAAAATTAGGGGGGGGGGGGTCAAAAATAAAAATCTAGACCATTTGAGCAAACTTAACCAAATTTTGTATACATAATCAGTGGGCTACCAGAAGACTAAAAATACAAAAACTAACCTTCCAAAATGGGGGTGGGGGAGGTTGTAGGGTAAACAAATCAAAATCTAGACCCTTGTGCCAAACTCAACCAGAAGTGTATGGTAAAGTCAAGTGGATGGCCTCATCAGAACGTGTCAATTTATTAATTTTTAACAAGTAATTTGGAAGCTCTTTTATGCCTATATTATGACATGGCCTTAAAATCTCAATAAAATCAATAAAAAAATGTTGTTTTCTATATTTTTATGTTTAGAAACGGTCCATTCTTAAATAGAATATAGTAGCGTAAAAAGTACAGTCACGTTAAAAAAAACATAACCTAAAATTTTAACACCGTTCTTATTTATAGAATGGTTACGAGGTTAAAACTTTTTGTGTGGATTGTCGCGAAAGAACCTCCTTAAGTAAAACCTCACCAATTTAATCACCAAAAGTTTTAATTCCAATATTTTGTTTGTTGATTTCTCTAGGAGAAGATTGCAGTCAACAAGAAGCTCTTGGCTACTGGGAAGCAATTCGACCACAAGGTTTTCTTCCAGAGGGTTCTGCCTCGCATGGTGCTGTTGTATTTAAAGATTCTCTTTATATTATTGGAGGAGAGGATTATAATCGAGGCGACAATATGAATTTATATTTATATGATCTTAATGGTAAGATAATCAATCCTTTTAACTAAATCTTAATTTAAATATTACTCATAAGGAATAAATAAAAGGTTGTGTTTTCTGCTTAATATCTTGAAGGTTAACATTTATACACGAATAATAACTTATGACACTTGAGAAGTACACCAATTTAAAAAAATAATCGTTCAAGCCGTTTTTGAGAAAATCACAAAAAACGAAAAATCTTTAATGTAAATGTCAACTTTCGGTGTTCCGATTTCAATGACTGATTTATTGCGCCACGCAGAGGGGGGCAGCCCTTTACAGAAGGAGATCACCAGAAGGTGCATCCCCTAAAGGCCTGTATGGGATGGCCCCTCCATCGTGAAAAGAACAGAGTAGAAGGAAAGAAGCCGGGATCACGAGAAAGTTAGATACAATCCAATTTACTAAGTTTTTTAAGGGCTTCGAGCAGTGGTAAATTCTCGGTGCGATAAATTAGGTTAAATTTATCTCCCACTTAATAAAAAAATTTATGTTGCCACCCTCATCAGCCGTCCAATAATTACGCCAGATGTTGTGGCTATTAGTACATTATATATATGGGCGCCAGTAGGACTCCAGAACCGAGGCCAGAGTGTTGGGGTCGCCAAAAGCGCCCCACAACTGTCCAATGCGATTAAGAAAAAATAATAAATAAATATTATGTAATTGGATGTTGATGAAAGCAATTGATGATCCATATGTTAATGATTAATGTTAATGATTAACATATGGATCATCAATTGCTTTTTACTGTTTTCTATTCGAGATGAAAAAGAATTTTTATAATGTTTTTTTGGCATTGTCAAAGGAGACAGAAAGTAACTATTTTTTGAACTACTTTCATTGACTTTTTGTTACCCTGAAGAAGGAGAGAATAAATCTCCGAAACGTCGGTTTAACAAATAAATGTAAAATAATAAAACCTCTATAGTCTTATTTTTTACAACCACCGTGGACTGCTTTCATCAACATCCAATTACATATTTATACCAGTCCGTCTCCTAAAGAAAATCTCTATCAAATAAATATTATACTAATATAAAAAAAAATATATATATATATAAATAAAAATTAACATTAAATGTTAAAAAATATAAAATTCGTTTAAAATGGGCTGGCCATCGCAGAAAGTTTGCTGTACTCCGTCTAATAAGTCTATGGTTGCGAAAAAATACCGATTAACTTTACAAAAGGGTAAATTCTAGCATTCATATAAATTTGTTAAATATTATCTCTTTCTGGAGAAGCTTTAAAATAAATTTCCGATGAAATGCCCACGCAAAGCTATTTCTTGTTTATTTTAAAAAGATTCCAAAGTGAGAGGCGGGCTTAGCCCTATGATCCCTTCTGACGCACATGAATGGAAATTAATTCAAATTTGACTAACATTTTGTCAATATATAAAATATTTATTTTATATTGAAAATTAAATCACTGCCTTCAAAATATAAATATTTATCTAAGCAGAAGAATCTATTTTTAATTTTTTCCTTATAACTTAAAAACTGTTATACTTGGTAAAATATTATTTTAATTTTTTGAAATGTATTTATTATTTTAGGCAATGTTTGGGAAACAAGACATTTAGAAAGCAAAAGTCCAAGACCAAGATATGGTCATTCTGTCGTTATTTTTGGGGTAATATTTTCTTTATAATTTTCTTAGATGAAACATTATTATTTTTCAAACATTTTAGGATAAAATTTATATGTACGGGGGAGTTGAAAAAGGAGGACATGTTACCAATGAACTATGGTCTTTTGACATATCTACACGCAACTGGGAGAATATTACAGTGCGGACAACAGGACCATGTATTCTGGGGAACGAGGCAATTATTAACAGTAGCCTAAATGTTAATGGAACTCTATCCCAACCTCCATTTTGCGGTGAGTATAATTTTATTCTAAATAAATTACTAATAACACAATATTAATATATAAATATAATACATATTTTGAATTCCATCCAGGTCCGATGAGAACTGCAGGTCATACTTCAACAGTAATTTTTCAAGAACCTGCAAGAATGGTCGTTATTTTTGGACATTCTCCATTATATGGCTATCTCAATATTGTACAAGAATATCTATTTGGTAAGGTTGAATTCATACTAATTAACCCTCCGTCGGGTGCAATGCATCTATTAGATTCGTAAAAGAAAACAAGTTTTTTTTAAAGGGGACAAAATAGAATTATCATTAATAAATCCCAAACAGGCATTTTCTAATAACAAGAAATCAATTGGATGATTATTTACTCTAGAGCAGTGGTTCCCAACCTTGGGTACGCGTACCACGAGGGGTGAACCGCGAACTAATATAGTGTAACCCTACTTCCACTTTCACTTCCAAGTAGAAGACAATAGATGAAGGAGTATTATTTAATGAATTCCAGAATAATTTCAAATAATTCCAAAGACGTATACACATATTTATGTGAAAAAGGATTTTCTCCAATGACTGCGATCAAAACCAAATATAGAGCTTTGTTGGACATTGAATCGGATCTTTGCCTTAAACTGACAAACATTGAGCCCGATATTACTTCTTTAGTTAATAATCAACAGGCATAACCTTCTCACTAATTATACATTTTTACTTTTTTAAATTGATTATTATATTTTATATATATGTTTAGCAATCAAAATATATACCAAGTTACTTGTCTTTATTACATATGTTCTCCATTGCATTTTATTCCCCATTTCAAAATTTTTAGTCTACCGGTACTTCATCAAATTGTTTACAACCTAAACGGTACTATCAAAAGGTTAGGACCCCCTGATCTAGAGTACATAACACAACCCTTTCAGATTTATCTGATTCATATCTATTTACACTTAGGGCCCGTTGTATGTCGGTTGGTAAACTCTTTTCAAACGTTGACAAAGGGTAAAACCTTAGAATTCACCTTGTGCCTGGTGGGATGGCCAATCAGATGAAAGTGCCTGTCATCTGATTGGCCATCCCACCAGGCACAAGGTGAATTCTAAGGTTTTACCCTTTGTCAACGTTTGAAAAGAGTTTACCAACCGACATACAACTGGCCCTTAGTTGAAATTTTTTCACAAACTATACTATATATAAGAGCCTAGATTAATTTGTAACAACGCTCAGAGAATGCTGCCGGCAGGGAGCGCTGATGCCGTCGGCATATTTGCTGTATATTTGCGGCAAATTTGAAATATAATTGTAATTGTAATTTGAAATGAAAGACTCCAATTGATTTTAAATTAAGAAACATTAAATATATTGATAATAATTCCTCCCCCCCCCCTCACCACTCAAAAATTAAATATTCAATTCTCTTTTCTTTGCGCACAGAAAAATAAATTAATCATATCTTATTTGATTTATATTTTATATATTATTTGTTTATTTTTTAATAATTTGCCACTTTTTTAAAATTTTTTAAAAATCTATATTTTGTTATTCTTATTTTTTGGATTTTTACAAAATTGAACGCATGCCCGAGTTTATCATGGCAATACTGGAGGGAGCAGCCTGTCATACAAACAACACCTGATCTCTTTTAAATATTTGGAGCCTTATATCCATTATGGAATTTAAAAAAATGATATAATATAATTCTCCTCCTCACACGATCCCGACTTATTTAAATAAAACTATTTCCACACAAAAAAATATCACAATGCTGTAGATTATACATAGAAGAAAAAAAAATACTTCCAGATTCATATCTAGAGCCTCATTTCTGTAGCTGTATCAGGACGAAAATGAGGCGAAACTTTTAAGAGACTATGTATTTTTGGGAGTTTACAGGTATACATTTGGAGTGTGATGTTTTAAGAGGAATAAAATTTTTTGGACCGAGACGCTGCCCGCCAGGGCATTCAGCCCGGAGGGCCGAGCCTCGAGGGCGTGCCGAAGGCACGCACGAAAAGCTCGTACCTATATATTTGTATGAAAAGAAAAAAATTTTAATGATTGTTTTTAAATATTAAAAAAATACAAATCTTTTATAAAACAATCTTGAAATTATTTTATTCTTATTTTTAACCCAAACGTTTCGGGAGAAATTTTCCTTTATCAGTGGAATTTTTTTTAAAAAATTGAAAAAAGAAAAAAAAGTTGCATTATCTAATGTTTAGAAATGGTTGCTTACTATATACTAATTACCTAAATTATTTTTACTTTATTTATTTGATTGCTAATTTTGCTTTAAAATTAAACAAAATTATTGTTATTCATACAAACTTGAATTTTAATTTTTCTAGGTGCTAGTCAATGGTCAGTTGTCTCTACCCGGGGTTATCCAGTTCGAGGAGGATATGGACATTCTGCATCATGGGATCCATTATCTAAACGCATTTATGTTTATGGTGGTTTTGTCGCAGAGAATCCATCTTCATCTAAATTGAGTAAAGAACTATTTGCTTATGAGCCCTATTCGAGAACATGGTAAGTTGTTTATTTTACTTTTATTAATTTTGGAATTTTTACCATATATATAATTTTGCCTGATCAATTAACAGCATACTCGTAGCCTGAGATAAACTTAGTTTATTTTAAGAAAGAATTTAATTAATTTCTTTCTTGATATATTTGGTTTTCACCGTGAGTTGTATTTTTGAAAAAAAAATCCATCCAATTTTCAAAAAAAGATACTCAATTAATTATTTTAGTTTATTTTATTCTTGCTTCATATTTCCTCAATCCTTTTTTCAAGAAACACAATCACTAATTAAATCAAATTCATTCTCATCCCTAAGTATCTAACTATTTCAAAAATTTCCTCCTTTTCTTAAGTAAAGTGCAAAATTTACTTTCCTTATATTTTTGTGATCCTTTTGAATTCTACTCATAACTAGTTATAAAACTTCGTCAATTTTCTTTTTGTTATCAAAATATTAAAGTTGCAATTTATTTATTTTTTTAAATTAATTTTACTCGGAAAAAAAGTACTGACCAAATGGATTCATTTCCGAGGACAATAACATATATATTATAAAAAAAAATTTTACTCGGTACCCCAGGAAGATAAAGATTTTATCTATACCTATATATAAATAAAACTGTAACTTTAATATTTTGATAACAAAAAGATAAAAAAATGACCTAGTTTTATAAACTAATTATGATATTATGAGTAGAATTCAAAATGATCATAAAAATATAAGGAAAGTAAATTTTTTCCCCTAAGAAAAGGAGAGGGATTTTTGAAATAGTTAGATATTTAGGAATCAGATTGAATTATTTTAAAGGGCCTCCACATCTCCCCTTATAGCCCTCCGATCTTCCCACTCAGGATCCGGTTGAGTGGCTCAGGGTGTGGCCACAGCAGAACGGTGTCAAACCTTAGTATGCTGCGACCAAGAATAAAATAATAATAATAGCAAAAAAAAGGAATACCTCATGTCGCCCAAATAATAAAAATAAATAAATAAATACACTGGGAAGAACAAACAAATTATCAAATAAATAAAAAAAAAAATAAATAGTTAGAATATGTCACTTGGTTTGAAGAAAATTTTTGTTAAATTATTTAAAAATAAATAATTTAAAAAACAGATAAATAAGTAGACAGGAAGTGGCAGTAGTCAAGGAATATTAAATAAATAAATAAATAGGCAGGAAACCACCATAGTCAAGAAAAATAAATATTTGACTCTGGAATATAGGCTACTGGGGTAAAAAAGGGTTGGGCTGGGCCATCTCTCCAGAAGAAATCAATAAGGTGGTCATTATTATTAACTGTCACGATACATCTGGCAATCAGCGATAGCACTCCGGGTCAGCGCCCTAACTAAGGGTGCACCCACACAAGGCCTAAGAGATCTAGGGGGCCCTAAATCGAAATTATTAATTGAATTTTCTTTACAAATTTGTATAATTATTTTTTCCCAAAAAATATAGGGGCCCTAAAATTTTTTTGCACAGGGCCTTAAAAAAGCTAGTTACGGCGCTGCTCCGGGTCGCTCTCGAACCGTCTCAAACCAGGGCGAGGCACTCTGTAAAAGATATCCAGCCCTGGGATCGCCAGGCTACCATGGAGGGCCCCCATTAAAAATTATATATATATTTTGCTAATTGTATTTAAAAAAAAATATTCGATCATTTTTTTTTTAAGATTAAACTTGTAATGATAAGCAAATATATTTTCAATTTCTTTATAAGTGGGCTTCTACCCTATATATATAATAAATACTACAGTACACTGAATACGTAGTATTAATAAATATTAAGAGACATTATTAATCCTTTATATTAAACTTTTTAGGACAAAATTGACATCTGCGCCAACAGGCCGCACTCTTCACACGGGGACTTTTGTGACCCCTGGAATGTTGGTTGTTTTCGGAGGTAATACTCATAACGATACCTTACAACATCAGGGAGCTCGGTGTTACTCACGCCAAGCCCTTGCTTATGATGTTAAATGTGATCAATGGCACGCTTTGCCATTACCAAGACATCTTGGAGCAGATCTGGCTCGTTTTGGACATTCGGCTGTTACTTTTCAAGGACGACTATATATTTATGGTGGTTTTGATGGACAAATGCTTGCAGATATACTTGTGTAAGTATTTTTAAACTTATTAATTTTAAATTATTTATACATTTTAAATAACATGATGTGGCCATCTACATATCTTTACCATATTCCTGCCTCCCTCGTATATTAAAATTAAATTAGATTTAAATTTTTTTCTTATTTTAATGTTTTTGAAATCCTTCCTCTTTTCGTATTTTTGGTCACTATACTTACATATTTAAGAGGCGACTGTAAGTCAGTGTTCAGAGCGTCAGACCTCTGTCCTGAAGTATGCTGGCTGGAGACTGAGTCTCGGCAGATATTTGCAGTCGCCCCCTCTTGGAAAGCAATGTCAAACTACCAAGAGTATAATTGCCTAGACAACCTCTCTAAACAAGGCGTTCGGAACCGCCAGTAGGTCCCTTATATCTGTGTAAAACAGCTAAAGACACTCAGCACAGATATTTTTTTTTTTTTTTTTTTTTTTAATGATAATGATGAGAGAAGGAGTTACACCAAAAAGGTGCAACCCCTAAAGGCCTCGGTTGGCCCCTCCATCGTGAAAAGAAGAAGAAAGAATTTTATGGGTTGGGCGGAGGTCGAAGGTACCTGTGGATACGGGTCTTAAATAGCTTAAGGTTATAAGTCGCGGGAAAGATGGTGGCAGGGAGCGAGTTCCAGTCTCTGGAGGTCATAGGAATAAAAGAGTTGGCGAAAGCGCTTGTTCGACTTTTATCCAATTTGACAGCGAAGGGGTGCTGAGCGTTAGAAAACCGCGTGTTTCTCGTAAAGAGGGCATTAGGGGGGATAAGATATATGTGGAGAGGTGCCTATGCCCGTTAGGGCATAGCACTATTAGAAGAATACATATTTAGTCATTTTCGTAAGGTCTTACAGTCTATAGAGGCAACATTTAGTACAGATTAATTATAACGATCAATTTATTTGGTTGAATCTCTATTCTTTTTAGGCTCCAAAAAATATTCACATCTGTTTTTAAATATAGGACCCTTTCAAAGTAAATATTAAAATAAAGATACATTGTTAATTATATATACCATTTGTACAATTTGTATACATTCAAATTTCTGGAGGTTGGCTTTTGTCATTCAGATTATATAATTATTCTGCCTTGTAAAGTGAATTTTTTGTTTTTGTATTGTGTTACACATATTGTTTTTTGGTTTTTAAAGGTTCAAAGTGTATGATTGTTGTTTCATACTCCATACAGGTGCTGAGGAAGCCCCCTTGTATTTGTTTTGTAAAAAAAGGGTGAAACAGTTGGATCCCTGACCGCCAATGCAAAAAGCAGCAAATAAGACATATCATACAATATATTTATATTGAACAATTTTTATTTTATCTTATTTCCTCTAAATAAAAAATCACTCTACAACAACTAAGTCATGTCCTCTAATGCCTTAAATTTCTACATCTAAATTGATTATTTTTATAAATAAAACACAAAGGACATCAATATTTTTGAATGCAAATTATAACTTTAATTCAAATTAGCTTTCTTGTTTGAAAATTAGTTAATTTTAATTTTTTAAGAACCCCTCTCCCCCAAGTAACCCTTGAAATTAATATAGAATAATATAATACATAGTCACAAGTTTCAGAAGAATTACCATAAAAAAATAATAATAAAATAAAATAAATAAGGTGACGTGTTCAGATGTGTCCATCCACTTGACTTTACCATACAACCTGGCCCCTCACTTATATTTAATAAAATTATTTATAATCATGTAGGGGGGGGCTAGTTTTTGGATATTTAGACTCCTGGGGGCCCACTGATTATGTATACAAAATTTGGTTGAGTTTGGTATAAGAGCTTAGATTTTCATTTTTTGATCCCCCCCATTTTGGGCCGTTAGTTTAGCATTTTTAGACTTCGGGGGTCCAGTGATTATGTATACAAAAGTTGGTTGAGTTTGGTAAATGGTCAAGATTTTCATTTTTTGACCCCCCTATTTCGGGCGTTAGTTTTTTCATTTTTAGACTTCTGGGGTCCTACTGATTATGTATACAAAAGTTGGTTTAGTTTGCTCAAATGGCCTAGATTTTTCATGTTTAACCCCCCCCCCCTTAATTTGGGGTCCAAAATCTAATCAGCTCTTAATCTCAATGGACCAAAACTACGTGTGAAATATGGTTTCGATATTCCCACTCGTTTTTGAGCTAGGTCTTCCACAAAAATTTGCTAACGCACAGACAGACTAACAGACATTTTGACAAAACAATTATTATCTCGAAAAATATAATTTTTTTCGATGTTCACTTATTAGGGCTTTTTGAGAACGAAATACCATGGTTTCGCCCAATTTTTTTTATCAAAATAGTTTCAGCCGTTTTTGAGATATTTCGAAAAAAAGAAGAAACAAAACCACTTTTTTCATGCACGATTACAATACTTGACCATACCCTGTATGGTAAAGTAAAAAACATGAATAAATTACTATCTCTTAAAATTATTTTTAAGCTTTCTTGAGACCGTAGTTTGTATAATTTTTTTTTATCAAAATAGTTTAGCTGTTTTTTTAGATATTTCGAAAACACGAAGAAAAAAATGTTTTATTCATGTTTACAATACTTCTCCATATTCCGTATTTTATAATTTATAATTACACAAAAAAATTAATAGAAATGTTTTTCAAATTTAGGTTCACGCCTGGACAATGTCATGCATTGAAAAATCAAACAACTTGTTTGAACCAGAAAATTGGAACGAAATGTGTCTGGGATTGGCAAAGCTCGAGATGTATGTCCATTGATTATACTCAGCATATGGATCTAGAATCTCTCTCCATGATAAGAATGTGTCCTGAAGAATCTCGCGCGGCCATGACCTTATTAACAGAACGCCAGAAAGAGTTGTGTTCTTTAATTAAAGAATGTCATGCCTGTATACAAACAAGTTATGGTTGTGTTTGGTGTGGGCCAAATCTCGGTTGCTCTTTTGAGTCCTGCTCTGAAGCAACAACACCTTCTTCGAATCTCAGCCCCTTTCTTCATAATAATCATTCTGAACCTCAAGTATATACCACGGTAAATCACCTTAATTAATAATATTTTTAATAATAATGGCAAATTATTATATTCATTTGAAAAATTATATCTTTCATACGTTATTAAGGGTTTAGCTTATATATACTATTAAATTCGAATCTCAGCCCTTTTCTTCATAATAATCATTCTGAACCTCAAGTATATGCCACGGTAAATCACCTTAATTAATAAATTTTTTTAATAATAATGGCATATAGATATATGGAAATTATCCCACTTTATGCGTTATTTTTTGCTCTAAAGAGTACAGCTTGTAGCCAAATTATTATATTCGTTTGAAAAATAATATCTTTCATACGTTTTTAATGGTTTAGCTTACTATTAAACTCGAATCTCAGCCCTTTTCTTCATAATAATCATTCTGAACCTCAAGTATATACCACGGTAAATCACCTTAATTAATAAATTTTTTTAATAATAATGGCATATAGATATATGGAAATTATCCCACTTTATGCGTTATTTTTTGCTCTAAAGAGTACAGCTTGTAGCCAAATTATTATATTCGTTTGAAAAATAATATCTTTCATACGTTTTTAATGGTTTAGCTTACTATTAAACTCGAATCTCAGCCCTTTTCTTCATAATAATCATTCTGAACCTCAAGTATATGCCACGGTAAATCACCTTAATTAATAAATTTTTTTAATAATAATGGCATATAGATATATGGAAATTATCCCACTTTATGCGTTATTTTTTGCTCTAAAGAGTACAGCTTGTAGCCAAATTATTATATTCGTTTGAAAAATAATATCTTTCATACGTTTTTAATGGTTTAGCTTATCTATTAAACTCGAATCTCAGCCCTTTTCTTCATAATAATCATTCTGAACCTCAAGTATATTCCACGGTAAATCACCTTAATTAATAAATTTTTTTAATAATAATGGCATATAGATATATGGAAATTATCCCACTTTATGCGTTATTTTTGCTCTAAAGAGTACAGCTTGTAGCCAAATTATTATATTCGTTTGAAAAATAATATCTTTCATACGTTTTTAATGGTTTAGCTTACTATTAAACTCGAATCTCAGCCCTTTTCTTCATAATAATCATTCTGAACCTCAAGTATATACCACGGTAAATCACCTTAATAAATTTAGCGCTTTGTTGACCGCTTCTTCAGAATATATATACAAGGTGTTTCAGGAGAAATAGTAAATATTTTAGGAGGTGGTAGTATAGACGAATTGCAATAAAAAATGCCATATAACATGTGTCCAATTTTTATTGAGTACAGAGATACAGCTGTTTGTATGTAACCCAATATTGGCATACTCAGCATGTATAAATAAATACGCGCGCCATGTTTAAACGCTACAGTATAGTAGACTTGGCCAACAAATCACAATGTAAACTTCAAAAACTAAAGCACAACTTCACAACTGGAACATCAACACTCTACTGCTGACATTCGATAAATACGCCAATAGCAACCGGTGTACCAATACACGAAACGAAAATACATTGAACTCAGCTGTATCTCTGTACTCAATAAAAATTGGACACATGTTATATGGCATTTTTTTATTGCAATTCGTCTATACTACCACCTCCTAAAATATTTACTATTCCTCCTGAAATACCCTGTATACCTACTTTTCAGCTAATCGACCTTCACGATGAAGTTTTACCTTATTTACCTATATGAGAGATTTCCCCCTCCTTTCAACATAATTGATTCCATACGCGTTTGTAATGTTATAAAAACTTTATCAAGAGTAGATATTTCTCTCTAGTTTATTAAATGCATCTTGAACACATTCCATCAATTTTTATTAATACCACCGTGTTCTAATTTTTCTTTGTTCTTCAAATACTGTAATAGCTGTTGCAAGATACCATAACGTTGTTCATAAGTCAATTGCTTCAATTTGGCATCTCTTCTTTGTAAATTCACGTTATTTGAGTTAAAATTTTCCATTTTGAAATTACAGCGGTGATTATTTTATTTTTCTTAAAAATACTAAACTTTGGTCTTCAAATTCCCTGGTTAACTCAAAATCAACGCCTGTCAAATATGTTAAGATATTTAGTTATCAATGTGAACAATAACAATATAATGAGTATTGCCAGTTGCTTTCGAAACTCGAGATAATCTAAGATTTTCTTTCAAATGTATACCATATTTTCGGACAGAGGGAGTAATATTTTTAATAATAATGGCATATATCTCATACTCCATACTCTATAGATATATGGAAATTATACCACTTTATGCGTTATTTTTTGCTCCAGAGAGTACAGTTTATATTAATTATAATAAATTATTATATTCATTTGAAAAATTATATCTTTCAAGTTTTTTTACATGTTTTTAAGTGTTTAGCTTACTATTAAACTCATAATATCGTTTCAATTCTTATCTTTATAGGTTAATTAGCTTAAGACAATACAAATACAATTCAAAATACAAATTCATTATTTAGTGAATCCTCCCTTTCGAGCAACCACATTTTGTATGCGCTGTGGCATGCTGGAAATGCATTTTTTGGCTATTTCTTCAAGTGCAGGTGTATTTATTTTAGGAATTCTTTATAACTGTAGTTGTATTAATTTATGAAGGGGTTAAAATAAGAGACGTGCAGCTTTTATTTATTTATTTTTTATTTATGAACTCCCGCTAACGTTCCGGCTATTGGTTGTAGCCATCTTCATATTGACAAATTTCCGCTCTGAAGATGGCTACAACCTACAACCAATAGCCGAACTACTAAACTAAACCAAGCTGTTTTTCAGTAAATGTATGGTTATTTGTAAAAAAATTAAAAATGATTTACTATTTAATAAAGTTTTTATTGGAGGTTCGATTTTTTTGCAGCTTACTGTATATAATCAATTCACAAAAATATTATACATTTTTTTACTATTAAAGTACCACTTAGAAAAACATATAATTATTAAATTATTGCTTTCATTTATATTACTTCTGTTAATTATCTCTATTTTTTTTCAGCCTAAGGTAGTAAAACGATTGGAAGAATGTCCATCATCACCCCGACTGATTTGTGAACAACAATCTTCCTGTCATGCTTGTTTTGCACATCCTTTTTGCTACTGGGATGTTGAGCCAAGTTGTAGATTATTAGGAAACGTAACTGCTGCTGCAGATCCTTTACCATGCAATATCAGCTGTTCTTTAATGACAAATTGCCAAAATTGTACAATGCATGATTGTATTTGGTGTCAGAATGAGGGTCGTTGCATCGATAAAAATGCATACACTACATCTTTTCCTTATGGACAATGCAGGGAGTGGACGATTAACCAGAGCAGATGCCGGAGTCCCGCTTCAGGTATATATAAAAGATAAAACATGCTCAAGAGATTAATAATCTATTTTTGTGAAACCTACCTAGTAATTTTTATATTTAAAATTTTCAAAAGTTTCTTAAAATTTTTCAAAATTTTCTTTACTTTATTTAAAATGTTTCGCTAAGAACCCACACCATTCTGGGTGGGGGTTAGTTTTATTTCACAGACACTATTGTGTTGCTTTTATTTTTTATATTAACAAGCTTTTCTTATTGGCATACAAATAATAAACTAATAAAATAATTCAAATATTTGACGGGCTATAATCTGATCCCTACAATAATTTACACACACTTCCACATAAAAACACACGAACACTCAATGGCCAAAATGGGCTATAGTTCCCGACGGCCATTAGAAAATAAAGAAATAATTAACAAAGGATCTCAAAAATAATTAAAATTTGATTGTAATTGTGAATAATTTATGTTTACAACTATTTTTCTAAATTATCTTCAGGTTATTATGTCTACGGTCACTTACTTAAAATTGATTTAACACTACAATTCGTGTCATTGACGCCTATTTCAGTTTTTTTTGAATTTAAATTAGTGTCCTCCTGTTTTATTTAATATTTTTTTTATTCTTTCTCCTAAAAATTACTTTTAAAACCTCTGTATTTGGCGTGAAATATGCAATTTTATGCAATATCCTTCAAATATGCAAAAATATGCAGTATAAAATTTAACCCACAATATCCTAGATGCATGATTCGTATAGATAATTGATCTCCTGGGTCGTACGTGGCTGCAAACAAAATATGCAATTTCATAGGAATCCGGTCTCTAAAAGACATCAGTTTTATGGTTCCACCGATTTTATGGTCACCGTTGCACCGATTGAAATGAAATTGAAAACCTACCATTCTTTTAACAAAATGAAGCGCTGATTAGTTTTTGGTACATAGCGGCCCACAAACATTAGTACTTTATTTCAGTACATTTTTAGTTTTTTCTAAATATCTTGAAAATGACTTAACCAATTTTGATGAAATTTAATATCCTAATTATGTACCTTGGGGACAACAAAAAAGGTCATGTAAAGTATTTTGTAAAATTATATTTTAAAGTACTTTATCCTTGAATATGATAATACATTGGATAAAGTGTATGCAACGATTCGTTGCAGTTTATTTATTTTTATTTTATTATTCCCTTAGGTAAATCTTCATGCACTTATTATGTGAGCTGCGCTGAATGCAGTGACGACCCCGCCTGCGGCTGGTGTGACGATGGAACTGGCACTGGCAAAGGCTCTTGCATGCCTGGAGGTAATATGGGCCCTGACCCTCGTAGTGAACATCGATGTCCTGGCGATCTCTGGTATTTCACCTCCTGCCCAAGTAAAATCGTTATTTCTAAAATGCTAATTTTCTCTAAATCGAGAAAGAAAATCTATTTTTTTATTATTTCTATTTCTAGCTTGTCAATGTAATGGTCATCAGCGATGTGTCAATGGCACGAATGCCTGTGAGCAACCATGCTGGAATAAAACTCGCGGAGCTAAATGTGATATGTGCCAACCTGGTCACTTTGGAAATCCAATTAATGGCGGAAAATGTAGTCGTAAGTATATTGATATAAAATACCTCAACTCTCACTGACTGCTTTTCATCGATCATCCATTTTTATTAGACTTGTAAATATAAACACTCAACATCAAAAAAAACCCGGGCACTTGATAATTTTTAGATAAAATGAATAAATACAATATTAAAAAAAAATAATAATATTTTGACTTGATAGGTAATTAAAAAAAAAAAATTTCAAGCTAAAATGCAATTTTAATTTTTTCTGGCTTAATAAATATGAGAAACAAAGAGGTTGTCCTCTGCTTGATGCAAATAAACATATACACATATATATCAAGATGATATATCTGTATATATATATATTATTTATTTGTTTGAGACTATAGTTTCGAAGACTTGGTCTTCATCATCAGTCTTTCTTCAATTATAAATGTTTTTCATGGAGTCAATATCATATGGATATTGAAAACTTGGTGTTCTTTCGTCACTGCTGGAAGGCTAGGAACTAGTAGTATATATCATCTTGATATATATGTGTATATGTTTATTTGCATCAAGCAGAGGACAACCTCTTTGTTTCTCTTTGTGAATCAACAACTCTGCTACTCTCGGCAAAACAAAAACTTTTCAATTAATAAATATGATTTTAAAAAACAAAAATATGTAACATATTCTCCCATATGCTTTCTTAAATTTCTATAGGCGACTTCTTTGCGCTTCCTTTTCTACTCTTGTTGGAGTTTTTCAGTATTATATACAAAAAAAGATGTATTTAGAAATATTCTATCTGTTATTTCTTATGGATTCACATACCCGATTTTTTATTTAAATTAAAGTTTTTAAGAATCAGTTTGCGTCTAGGCGGGAGGCTACTCTCCCCTGACCATAAGTGGCTACGCACATATATTAGACTGGTCGTTAAAAATTAAATTTTTTCCCACGTCCCCTATAAAGCTTACTTTTGATGAAAAAACGCGAGGTAAATTTTTTTTTTATTAAATACAACACGTGCCGCAAGACGATCTAAGTTCATTTTTTGGTAAAATCATGGTTTTTTGGAAATTTCTCATTAAATAATATAAATAATAATAATAATTTTTTGATATATGGATATTATTAACAACTAGCTGCAAGGCCCGCCTTTGGCGGCCCTCTTGCTAGCCAGGGGGCACGCCCCCTGGACCCCCAACCCACTAACCCCACCCTCACACTCAACTCCCACCCATCACACCCCCGAAACACACCCAGAAACCCTACCCCCCGCACCCGTTCCCAAACACCGCCCCCAAACCACCACCCCAAAACTCCATCCCGTCCCCCACCCACCTCGGACCTACAACCCATTTTGTTACACGACAATGCGCCTGCACACAAAGCAAAACCGGTTCAGGATACAATCAAAACACTTGGCTGGGAGCTGCTACCCCACCCGCCGTATTCACCAGGCTTGGCCCCTTCCGACTACCATTTGTTTTCATCGATGGGACACGCATTGGTTGAGCAGCACTTCGATTCCTACGAAGAAGTCGAAAATTGGGAGTCTGATTGGTATAATTCAAAAGACGAATATTTCTATTGTCGTGGTATCCACAAATTGCCAGAAAGGTAGTCAAAATGTGTAGAAAGCAATGGTTAATACTTTGAATAAAATTTTTTTATTTTCCCATTAAAAATTAGTGTTTCATTTTCACAAAAAAAAACGCTCACCTCATACTGGTATACCTAATACATAATCAGTGGATTCCCAGAAGTCTAAAAAGCAAAAACTAACCCTCTTCCCCTACATGATTATAAATAATTTTATTAAATATTAAATATAAGTAAAGGGCCAGGTTGTATGGTAAAGTCAAGTGGATGGCCACATCAGAACACGTCAGCTTATTTTCATTAAAAGGAAGCTTTTTCGAGGGCGTCGGAAAAAATTTAGTTTTTAACGACCAGTCTAGTTTATATTATTTATTACACTCACCATAAAATATCTTAGTATTTAATTTTGAAGGAAGGAAAGTCGGACTAAAATTATCAGGATTTGGAGTGTAGTCAAATGTTAGCCCTAAAATTTTTCACTCCCATCCTTATCTTTTTCTCATTGTTTGCTATATGACTATTCTAGTAATTAATCGAATTCCATGTCTATTTTAATTTTAATTTATTTTCAGCTTGTGAATGTAATGAACAGGCCACAGAATGCGTTCCAGAAACAGGAAGATGTTATTGTACTACAAAAGGAATGACAGGCGATCACTGCGAACGATGTGATACTAATAATCATTATCAAGGCGATCCTACTAATCATGGGTCTTGTTTTTGTAAGTAAATACTTATTTAATCAAATTAATTTTAATATGAATAATATGAATGTCTAATTTTTAAAAATAGATGGATTTTTTTTCAAAAAGAACAACTTCAGGGTTCATACCTGTATTTTAATTAAATGAGAAATTGAATAAGGACAAATTTATCAAAGATCTTAGTAGATTACTAGCTGCAAGGCCCGCCTTCGGCGACCCTCTTGCTAGCCAGGGGGCTTGCCCCCTGGACCCCCACCCCGAAACCCACTCAGCACTCCCACCCACCCCACCACCCCAATGTACAGACAAAACCTTAATTATATATATATATATATAGATAATTTCATTTAAATTGGTAACCATGACGATCCCTGGACCCCCACCTCTCGAAATTGCCTCCCCCTCCCCGAAACTCACCCAGCACCCCCACCCACACCACCACCCCAATGTATAGACAAAACCTTAACTTTATATATATAGAGAGATAATTTCATTTAAATTGGTAACCATGACGACTGTTTTTGTTGGGGGACGGATATAGGTATATACATACATGCAAAGGCAGGCACAAATGCGCTTTAGTAGTATAGGATTATGTATATATTAGATGTCAGAAGGTTTCGCCTATAATATATTCATAATAATCTACTAAGATCATTGATAAAATTGTCCTTATTCAATTTCTCATTTAAACACATTAATTTTATGCAAAGAAATGAGTATCTTATTTGAGAAAGAAAGATTGAATATTTTCTCAAAATCAACTTGCGATATTTAATTCATTTATTAACGAAAATGAATTTAGGTAGTATCAATGATTTTTCAATATAAACATATCACATGAAAAATGTAAAACTTTCATTCATAAATTAATTCCTGTGAATACATTGTAATAGACTGATGAAGAGGGCAAAGCCCTCGAAACTATAGTCTCGTTATAAATAAATAAAATTTATAATTCCAGCAGAAGACACACTCTTTTATTGTCTCCTTCAATAAACATATCTATTAAAATCTTTGATACGACCTGAATTCATTTTCGTTAATAAATTGTTTAAATATCGCAAGTTGATTTTGAGAAAAAATTCAATCTTTCTTTCTCAAATAGATACTTATTTCTTTGCATTTACAGTAAAACCTCCTTTATCCGGCCATCTGGATTATCCGGATCGGATTTGTAGACATTTTTATTTTAATAAATGTTCACAAAGATAATAATTGTGTGAAAAGTTTTTTTTTTTAACTTATCTATTTTTTTAAACAATTCTATGTAATTTTGATGAGGTCCAGACCTAGCCAGATCGTTTTTTCATCCTCAAAACTTGTTAATAGATTTTGTTTCATCAAAATCGGTAGGGCCGTTTTCAAAATAGAACCAAGATACAAATATATAAATAAATAAATATATATATAAATAAATATACAATTTTTGCTCGTTTAATAAGAGTAGATATATATAATTTTTGTCCTAGTATCTTTTCTATTTTAAAATTTAATTACTTTACTACATTTCTTTTTTTTTCTAATATAACTCAAAATTAAATATTTTATGTCGAACAAAGAAAATAATTCACTTTTGTTAAGGGAGAATGGTGTGGGTTCTTGGTGAAACATTTTAAATAAAGAAAGGAAAATTTTGAAAATTTTTTAGAAACTTTTTAATTTTTAAAGAGAAGAATTTTAAAAAGAAAAAACTCTTTCCCTGTAAATCGGGGGTAGAATAGGTCCACAGAATCTCCTGCTTGTTGTAAAAGTCGACTAAAAGCGGTTGAACGTAAGGCAGACTATAAGATACAAGTTATTTTATGTGAAACCCACCTTGCAATTTTACCTAATTTTTATTATTAAAAAATATTTCACCTTGAACCAACACCTATCTCCTTAAAATTTATAGATACAAGCTTTCTAACAGGCAATAAAAATTATTCATAACAAAATTCATAGATGACAATCTTAGATTTTCTCTAGAAATCTTAAGTCTTTTTTGTCGCAATATTAAAATAAATTGAATAATTTAGATAAATTTATTTGCACGAAATTTTCTCTGGAGATAGACGGACTGGTAGAAATTTTAACTGAAAGTAATCCCCTGGCGTAGTGAAGAAAGAAAAAATAAACACATATCCAAATAAGGTGTAATTTATTGGAATCCTTCCTCCTTTCCTTTCAAACAGACGTTTCGGAGGATTCTTCCCTCCATTTTCAGGGTTTCAAGGGGTCAATGAAGGAAGGACCTCTTGAATCCCTGAAGAAGGAGGGAAGAATCCTCCGAAACCTCGGTTTGAAAGGAAAGGAGGAAGGATTCCAATAAATTACACCTTATTTGGATATGTGTTTATTTTTTCTTCTCACTACCCCTGGGCTGCATTCCATTACTTTCAATTAAAAGTCTACCAGTCCTTCTCTCTCCAGAGCAAATTTTGTTGCAAATAAAATGTTTTTTTTTTTTTTTTTTTTTTATCATAATAAATTCAAATTCGCTTATTTGATAATTTGTTTTGTTTTGTTTTTATTATCCATATATCCGGACTATCCGGATTTTCGATTTGCCTTTTGTCCCAGTTAGTAGGGATAAACGAGGTTCTACTGTATAGCCTCCGCGATATTCTGATGCTGAATCTTTATTTCAGTTAAACACTAATTTTTTCTATTCTAATCGAATTGAATGGAGTAAAATTTTTTGGCTTTCCTTACATGTTGCATGTTTGGAGGGTGATGGTTTCAAGGGTTTGACTAGTTGCCCGGAAAGCAAACTAGTGCTTGGGTTCGACTCCCGAGGGGACTTGACCCTCCTACATGCAATATAAACATATCTAATAAAATCTTTGATACGACCTAAATTCATTTTCGTTAGTAGATAAATTAATTTTAATTCAAATATTTTTTTTTCAGATGATCTCACTATTGATTATCAATTTACATTTAATTTATCGAAACGAGAGGATCGACATTTTACAAAAATAAATTTTAAAAATAGTCCACCTAAACCGGATATTGATGCAGATTTTAGTGTCACTTGCAGTGTTCCTGCCAAAATAAATATCACATACAAACAAGGTATATTATTATTTGAAAAATTCTACCTTGCAATTTTATTCTTTCATTTTTTTTTATTGATATTGATCTAAGAAAGAGATACACCAAAAAGGTGCATCCCCTAAAGGCCTGGGTTGGCCCCTCCATCGTGAAAAGAAGAAGAGGGGAATTTATGGACTGGGTAGGAGTTGAAGGTATCTATGAATGCGGCTCTTAAACAGCTGAAGGTTATAAGTCGCGGGGAAGACGGTGACTGGAAGTGAGCTCCAGTCTCTGGAGGTCATAGGGATAAAAGCGTTGTTTCGGCTTGTATCCAATTTGACAGTGAAGGGGTGCTGAGCTTTCGAAAACCGCGTATTTCTAGCAAAGAGGGCTTTTGGGGGGATAATTGATTTCAGCTCTACTGAACAGACACCATGATAATATCTGTGGTACAGGGAAAGGGCAGAAACGGTTCTTCGGTGAGCCAGGGAATCGAGTGGGTTTGTTAGGGCTGGGTCTCCTTGTAGTTTAATTGCTCGTTTCTGAATTGCATCCAGTGTGGCAAGAGAATGCTTGGAGGCCCCTCTACACAGATGAGAGCCATATTCGAGACAGGGACGAATTTGAGCTTTATACAGTCTAAGAAGTTGACTCGGAGTATAATAGCGTCTAGACCTAAATAGGAGACCAAGCTTGCACGCTGCAGCTTTAGCAGTGGTTGAGATATGGTCATTCCAAGAAAGGTCAGACCCTAGAGTTACGCCTAGCATTGGAATTTTATCACTTAATTTCAGTGAGTTAGAATCGAATGTTATGTTTGGGGGACTGGTATCGATGCGCCTAGAAATAAGGCAACACTGAGTTTTCACTGCATTGAAGTTAACTAAGTTTTGGGATCCCCAGTTTTTAATTCTGCATAAGTCTAAGTTAATTGAGGAGGCAATGTCTGCACGGTTTTTATGCGATGTAGGGGCGTTATGTAGGGTGCTGGCATCTGCGTAACAAAGTAGAATTGCATTTTTACCAAATTTAATATCATTTCTTAAATACATTAATAAATTATTAATAATGTTAATTAATTTTATATTTATTGATAAATATTTCCAGCTAATAGTCAAGAAAAATCGTTAGTTGACGCTGTAAATTGTACATCTTATAAAAAGCGTTTATCCAAAACTGATCATGTTTTTGGAGCTGAAGACAATATCACCTATACTACATTTTATGTTTATGTTTACGACTTTCAACCACCATTGTGGATACAAATTTCTTTTTCTCAACATCACAAGCTTAATCTACAGCAATTCTTTATTACTTTTTCAAGGTAAATCAATAAATGTTTATTTTTTCGATATATTTAATAATGATAAATTATTCTTTACATATCTCAATCGTTCATTTTTAGCTGTTTCCTTCTTTTACTTCTTGCCGCTGCAATATTGTGGAAAATTAAGCAAAAATATGATATGTATAGAAGACGGCAGGTGAGTTTAGAAATTTATTATTTATATATAACTAGATGAGGCCTCGAAATTTATTCTAAAATTAATGTCTTGTTGCAAAAAACTATCTTAAATGCTTATTTATTAACAAAGTTTGAAGAAAATAGCCAGAAATGCCGGCAATTGTTTGATCGGTTTCATTGTCATACATTATTAAATATACATAGGTTCAAAAAATCATTTAAAAAAACAACAATTTTACGGTACTAGTAATTGACTCAAATGATTTATTTTAAAGTAGTTGTTTCACCATATGGGTTTTCTTAGGATTTTTTTGAAATTTAGACAGATTATTATTTAAATACTTGTGCATCGATTGGTGCCAAAACGAAATTTATGAACAATATAAATAGTTCCGGAGATATTAAATTCCAAAGATAAAATTTTTCAGACTCTTATACATTGCACTATACGGGATACCGGAAAGTTTACATACATATTTAATTATAATTAAGAAACTCTTCTTACCATTGTTATAAAAAACTAAACCAACATTAAACAATAACTAATACATTTTTTAAGAAAATTTTAATTCATAGTTACAACGCAGTTTCTGATATAATAACGAATAAATAATGAAAAATGTATAATAAAAAATTTACACTAAAAACAAGCTGGCAACAAAGCATGTATTTAACCTAAAAAGTGGATTAACTTTTGTACTTTTTTTGACGTTTTTTCACTTCATCCATTATCGCAACTCCTTTTAATCATTTATTAAGAATTTTTTGTTTTATAAATCTCCCTTTATAATGTACTTTATCTGAAATTTCTATGATAAAATATATACAAGCTCGGACAGTGTTGCCAGATTTGTCAAACGAGCACGGGATTGGCTAGAAGTGGTACATAAATAGCAAAAAGTTTTGGGCTTATGAATTATGAATACTTATTGTGTGTTCTATATACTCTAGCATTAACTTTTTGCTACTATTGTTACTACCTTGTACCTTAATCTTTCTATAAATAAAATCTTCTCTATCTCTTTCCCCCCACGACTTTTCTTATCAAAATTTTTACCTGTAAACATCTTTCTAATTTTGTATTCAGTTTTCCATGTTAACTCCTGAAGATGGGCTCGTAACCCGAAATATATATATTGAGATAAAACTCAAAATATATATTATTTGTTTTAGTTATGTGAAACCTACCTTGCAATTTTATTTACTCTAATTTACTTCCACTGAATATATGCAGAAGATTATTTAGATTAAGTTTAATTTCAAATCAGGAAAGAAACAAGTACCTACATTATTTCTTTGGTTTCAGCGTTTATTTGTTGAAATGGAACAAATGGCGAGTCGTCCTTTCTCGCAAGTTCTTGTCGAAATAGAACGTCGCGAGAAACTTGGTCCCGATTTAAGTCCAAATGTCCCATCGGCGCCAAATAACTTCTCTCCAACTGGAGATACCACCGCCGCTGTGGTTACCGACAGCACCGCAGCTTCTCCAGCCATCGTAGGATCCGCGACTCTGGCTACCTCTGGAACAACCACACTTCGGAAACGAAAAAAAGTAATTTATTCATTTTCAAAGTTAATACTAGAGTGTTCACATATAACATTGGGAAAGTTGGAGGCTTTTGAAAAGTGGTGCTACAAGTTAGAAGAATAGAAGAGTTCAAATAATAGGGCATATGTTAATTAATATGAATGTTTATAGTAGGAAAATAAGGACAAGTTTTTATGTGTGACTTTTTTATTTATCAGCCACCGTTACGTCGACTTTGCCGACTTCTTCAGGACTTCAAATAGACATGTCACACATTCATCTAAATTTGCTTTTTATTGAAAGTTTCTTTTTGCCGAGAGTAGCAGAATTTTTATAAATTGAAGGAGACAATAAAAGAGTGTGTCTTCTGCTGGAATTATAAATTAAAAATTATTTTATTGTCTCCTTCAATTTTCTTCTTCGTTACCTGAAGAAATCGGCAAAGTCTACGAAACTTTGGCTGATAAATAAAAGAGTCACACATAAAAACTTCTCCTTATTTTCCTATTATAAACTTTCAAATTAATACAAATTATAGATAGAAATGATAATAATAGTTAATTAATATGGTGAAGTCTCAAAAGCGCTTTTGAGACTTCCCCACATTAAGTAGAGGGCATTCTAAGACCTATGAACACATTTTATATGTTATATATAATTTTGTTTTTTATAATACATAACAACTCTTATCTGCACTCATTGTTTAACAAATGTATTGAGTTTGCAAATATTCTCATTAGAACTGAAGATGGCCTTATCCGAGGGGTGAACCACGATTGGAATTAGGTGTACACTTTGGAATTATTTTGAAATTCATTAGATAATGCACCTTCATCTATTGTCTTCTACCTGGAAATGAAAGTGGAAGTAGGTCCCTCGGCCTTACCTAATTAAAGCGGAGATAATTTCTATAATTGGGGGTTGTTTATTTGACAGAGGCTTCCTTTACTGGCTGAATTCCTCTCTTTTTTTTTAATTTATAAAAAAATCATGGTTGAAAATAATTTTTGTTCATGTTTCAGAATTTTTTTTTTAAACACAATGAGAAAAAAAATATTTTTAAAATTTTTGCGTGAATTCAATATTAGGCTCGGCCAACAGCCTGCTGGGCATACCGAATAATAAAAATATTCTTCAAGATATTTGATAAAACTTTCTATTTTAATTTAAAACGACCGTGTTTGGTGGCCCTATTTTATTTTAATGAATTGGCTAAGGGGTTAGTTATGGGAAAATAAAAAGTTGAAATAAAAGCCAACTTCTATTTAATACTTTATTTTGGGCAGACGTAATCGCTATTTTACAACGTTTCGAGCGCTTCACCGCTGCTCTTCATCAGTGCACGTCAACTGGAAAAGATTATTGCATGTTTTAAATTTTTGTTTTAACATTTATAATAAATTTTTAAAGAGTGGAATTGAGGATTATATACTACTCACCCAAGTCACAAAAACACGCAAAATTTATCTCGAGCAGACGTTTTACATTTGGAATCATTACCCTGTAAACAAGTTATTTCAACTGATCAATTTTAATTACTGTCTTCGTTCTGCCTTCATTTTACATATATAGAACCCAAATTCACAACTCCACTTGAGATCAATGTACTCTAGGTTATTTATAATTCTATTTTAAATTGAAATTGTTTTAATCAGGATTCACCGAGTCCAATTGCGCTTGAGCCATGTTGCGGGAATCGTGCAGCCGTCCTCTCTCTTCTTATTCGGCTGCCAACGGGTGGCGAAATGCATACACCATCAGGTCAATCAGGTATTAAAGATTATCATCATTTTATTTGATAAAACAATATTTGCAAATTTTTTTATTTTGATATCTCTCTTAATTTTAGATTTATTGATATCTTTTTTAATCACTGTTGCAAAATGTATTTTTCTTTCTTATTTATTTATTTATTAATATAAAGTATCGTAAAATAGCCGAGAAAGCCCAAAAAAATAACGCTTCAAGGCAACGATTCTCAACCTTTTCGTAGCCCAAAACTAAATTAGAATTTTTTTATATCACAAAGAAAATATATCTGTATTATATACCTATACTATAATTTTTGTCCTAGTATCTTTTCTATTTTTAATTACTTTACTGAATTTTTTCTAATATAACTCAAAATTAAATATTTTAAATCGAATAAAGAAAATAATTTACATTAGACCAGTGATTCTCAACCATTTTTTTTGTCACGGCACACTTTTAATAATTTAAAAATTTGACGGCACACTGACAATAAAATAAATTAATAGAATTTTATTTGGTTTATTTGATGTACCTATAAAATTATCATAGGACATTTTGCATTCTGTAAAATGTTACTAACTCTTTAGTTCAAATGATCAAATAAATATTTGGATTTTTAGTGTCACTTGATAAAGAAATGTAAAAAAAAAAATAATTATGAATTCGGGTGAGACCGCTGCCTAGCTGTGGCGGCACACTAAAAGAATATCGCGGCACACTAAAGTTCCGCGGCACAGTGGTTGAGAATCACTTCATTAGACAGATTACAACAAATCAATTAAAAAAGCTCTTCCGCTCTGAATCGGGGCTAGAATAGGTCCACAGAATCTCCTGCTTGACGTAAAAGTCGACTAAAAGCGGTTGAACTTAAGGCAGACTTCTGGTCTGAATTTTGAAAATTTTAAAAACTTCAAAACCCGAAACTCTCACTAGATTCTCTATTTAAATTTAAACTATATGATTTCTAATTAAAAAGAATTTACATTTTTAGGGACAATGTGATCTTAGTGAAAAATTATCTATATGTATGTCTGTACGTATGTCTGCATGTATGTCGGTATGTCTGTCTGTATGTATGTCTGCACGTCTCCGTGGTTTTCGCGAAAAGTTGCTCACGATTAACGCCAAAACACCTGAAGGAATTATTATGAAATCTCATATTTATATCAGATGTCTTCTAACTTACGTTTTTAGCTATATAACGTTTTGATATTTTGACCCGAAAAGGGGGTTTGGAGGGCGCACGAATAAAAATTATCAAATAACTCCTAAACTATTAACTCTACGGCAAATGTTATAATGAGCAAAGTTGTAGGAGATGTAATTTCTGACAACTTTTGTTTAAAAAAATCCCCCCCCCACAAAAAAAGGGGGGGGGGCGCGAAAAATATTTAAATTCTTGCCCTTGGAGCAAACTCAACAAAATTTTGTATACATAATTTATGTGAAAATTTTTTATTATTAAAAAATGTTTCACCTTGAACCAACACCTACCTATCTTCTTAAAAGTTATAGATACAAGCTTTCTAACAGCCAATAAAAATTATTCATAATAAAATTCATAGATGACAATCGGAGATTTTCTCTAGAAATCTTAAGTTTTTTTGTCGCACTATTAAAATAAATTAAATAATTTAAATAAATTATTTTTTATTTATTATATTTATATTAATTCATTTGGTTGAAAAAACTAAAATGCTACTTATTATTACTGAAGATGGAAAACCACTGGTGAACGAAACTGCTTAAAATAAATAAAAAATAATTTATTGATAATATTACATTTATTTAATTAATGTTAAAGTTTGAAGAATATATCATAGTATATTTTGTCAATATCTTATTGACCATATGTCTCATACACCCATATATTTTTTTCAGCTGGTTTAGCCATCGCTTCAGCCCTCGTGACTTTGGGAAATCCGCGTAAACCGAGTGGAGCCGATCCGACCGCCGGGGGAAAAGGGGATGGAAAAGGAAAAGCAGGGGGACGCAAGGGGCTCACCAGTCAACATCCGGATAGTTGTATCTAGAATTCATGCTTTTTAACCAATAACCATCCTTATCCGATGTGTATGTGAATGCCAAATTCCAAAATACTCCATCGATTGAATGCCTTAAATAACTTGAAGTATATTTAAACGTAAGTCCTATTTTCCTTCTTTAACTCTCATTTACTATGGATATTCAGCAAGAAAAAGTAGAAAGCATTTGAAACCAATATTAAAGACTTATTTCATTTCTCTAGTCTACACTCTCTTCTTTTCTTGCTGAATTCATTTTCTTTTCTTTTTTTTTTTAATTAACTTTAACGCTTGTTCGGAACTTAAGCCATTCCAGAACTGTTTGTTTTCAAACCAATTAAATTAGCTCATGTTTTGGATCTCACTTTTATGAAAGGTAAAGACATAATAATTTGACTGATACTTCCCAAATTTTATCAATTATAATTATTGTTTATTATTTTTAATATTATTATTTCATTATTTTAATAATCATAATATTCCATTACCCATTGATATTTATTTAGAAATAGTCCGTTAACTTATATATTTTTTTTTATAAATATGGAATAATAATCTGTTATTTAATTGAATTTAAATTAAATGAAATTTATTTATAAAACCACTTCTAATTCGGAGCAATATTTTAGTTCCTAATCTGGATCTTACACTGCCCTATAGCGCGCTCAAGTCAGTCCATTCAATAATAATATTATTAATAATAATGATAATAACCCAAAATGGTTGTTATATTTCAAGAAATATATTGTTAAACGAATATATATATATTATTAAGGATAAATTTGAGAAAAAATATTCAAGAAATATTTTCTTATAAATTATTGTTCTTTATTTTGTTAAATGTTAAAGCTTTAGTGGCCAGGTTGATTATTTGGAAAGTTTTTGTTTTTGTTTGACTATCCCTCATGAGAATAGATATTTAAATGAAATTTTCTTTCAAGTATATAACATTCCGTCTTCAAAACTGAAACCATTTTCAAGGGTTGTCAGATTTAAAGACAGAGAATCACAAATATTTATTATTTAAGATTGAAGATCTTGTTCCGACAGTACGGAAACCCCACTTTATCAATCTCTATATATTTGATCTTACGGAAACCCCACTTTATCAATCTCTATATTTTTGATCCCTCATGCTCGTTCGATTTCTTTTGAAAGGTCGAAATCGTGCCCTTTCTGAAAATAATTTTATTCAGCTTTAAAAAACAAGCAAAAGGGGAGAATGAATATCTAATGCAGTTTATATTAATATTACTTAATATAAGTCACTTATCATTTCAAAATATAGATTATATACATCTATCTTCAATTGAAAAAGACTTTAGAAATAGCTGATTAAACATTATTTTTCAAAAATAAATCCAAGACGGCGTCTGCTTGATGTAAATAAACATATACATAATGAATATATATACGAATAAATGATAAAAATATAAATCTTTTATAAAAAACAATCTAAAATACGCTTATTTACGCCAAACCTTTCGGGAGAATTTCTCCCTTGTATCAATGGATAATGGATATTTTCTCCCTATATCAATGGATAATGGATATTTTCCATTGATAAAAGGAGAAATTCTACCGAAACGTTTGGCTTTTAAATAAACGTATTCTAGATTGTGTTTTGTAAAAGATTTGTATTTTTATCCTTTATATAAACAATCAATACATTTTTTTATTTTCTATATACGAATAAATATATAATTTTATTTGTTAGAGACTAGAGTTTCGAAGACTTAGTCTTCATCTTAAAATTTTCTTTAAAAAGATTTTAAATAATAATTTTATAAATTAAGTATTAAAAAAATAACATCAAGGCCAAGCCTTCGAATCTATAATCTAACTAATAAAATTATAGCTATATCTTCAATTATGTATATGTGTGTATATTTATTTGAATCAAAAAGAGGACACCCTCTTTGATTCAAACTTAAAAATCAACAACTCTTGCACTCTCGACAAAAAAATATTTTAATTTTTAAACATTGTGTACTTAATAGAAAATTTCAATTAATATACTTTTATAGCTAGTCTAACTCGAACTATAATTTTCCCAATGATCAATCTTTGTATAATTTTATTATATTTTAAAAAAATTAGATAGAATTTATTTAAATATTATTTATTGTATATTTATTTAACAGTGTATTATAAATTATAATATGCATTGGAAATTGTATTTTTTTATATATACCTATATATATATATATATATATAAAAAAATGCTTTAAAGATATTTAATTTTTTTTTTATTTTACGATAATTTATATTTGATTTTGATTCTTTTATAATTAAATACAATTATTTATTTTATTTAAATATTAAAAGATTTTATAGAATTTCTTATATTAGAGATTCTATCGTTTTTTATTGTTCGCACCCTTAAAATACTTCGCTATGGATGGATAAAGTAAAAAAGTTGAAATTTCTGAAATTGTCTCGCCTCCCTTGTAATCTCGTCTTCACCGAATGCTCGCTGTACCTTCCTTACGGACTTATATTATTACCGCTGTGTCTACTCACCCTGAATTGTTTATTTATCTGAAAAAAAAATTATTTTTTCTGAAGTATCACATTTTTAGGGCAGCTTGTATAACTGACTAAAACCCTCTAAAATCAAATTTTATTTTACAGAAAAAACAAGTCTAGTTTTCGAATTCATTGATATTTACCATTATATTTTCATAAAAAGTAAGTAAAGGTTTCAAGGTGGGTTTCCCAAAATGAAACAAATATAAATATATGTTTTGATTTTGTTAAGGGAGAATGGTGTAGGTTCTTGGTGAAACATATTAAATAAAGTAAAGAAAATTTTTTTGAAATTTTTTTTTAAATTTAAAAAAATTTTTTTTTAACTTTAAATTTTTTTTTTTTTTATAAATATAAAATACTAGGTAGGTTTCACATAAATAAAAGATCAGATGCTTGTTTAGCACGACTTAATATATATTTCGGAGTGTAAGCCCATATTCAGGAGTTCACAAAGGACACTTAGTGTCACCTACCTAGTATTTTATATTTATAAAAAAAAAAAAAAATTTAAAAAGTTCCAAAAAAAATTTTCTTTACTTTATATATTTTGAGTTTTATCTCGATATATATTTCGGGTTACGAGCCCATCATCAGGAGTATATTTGTTTGATTTTGTGAAACCTACCTTGAATCTTTTACTTACTTTTTATTAAAAATGTTTCACCTAACTCTTTAAAAATTATTATATTTTCAAATCAATCGAAGGGTACCTTTGGAATAATTTAAAATATATAAATTCAATGAATTTTAAGGAATTTATTTATTTATTATATTTTATTCTTGCCAAATTATATACGAGTAATCGTACCATGCAATAATAAATATGAATCTATAACTAAAAAATGATCTGATAAATGAGATTGTCCAAATATATCTTAAAGCTATATTAATTTTAAATGTGATTTCTTTGCATAGAAAATTTATTTATTTATAGTTAATATAATTTTTGTTTTTAATTTTCATTATTGTATTATCCAATAATTTTTTTTATAATTTTATAAAAAAATGTATTTAAAGAAAAAAAAAGCAAACAAAAAAAAAACAATAAACGAATGTTCCTCGTTATCTGAGGAATAAATTATTCACTGGTGGAAGTTGATTGGACTGACTGGTGTACATAGAAAAAAACACACCCTCAATTTTTCGGGATTTTTATACCAGCCGTTATGCTCATCCTCTGACTCATAATATTAAAACTATTTATTTAATTTAAAAATCGCTAAACCACTGCGAGCCTATTACATAAGTTTTAGGTAAATAAAAAAATTACAGCATTGAACAGCGTCTGCTTTCGCTCATCTTATTAATCAACTTGAAATATTATTATAATATCATCTTTTTATTTAAGGACGTTCCCTAATAAATCGACTTTCTTGAAATTCTTTTAAAAATTTGAATACACATATATATAAGGGTCCTTTATAAGGAGAAATTTTTTTCGATACTCCTTGCGGCACTAAATTTAAAGATATTGACAATTGAAATTTACATATTTAACACGCAAACCCTATCCCGATTGATGTTCAGCTGTTTCATTAAATAACAATCGTAATTTTCTTGAAATTTTTTTGAAAAACTGAAAATCATTAGCTGAAGATATAACAAATATTTTTCTGTTAAAATAATATTAGCAAGCGGTATTCGTTTTGTCTGAAAAATGTTAAAAGTAAAGTATTTTGATGGTTTTCATTCTTTCTCTCCTGGGATGACAAGTGGCAGATGGCAACGTCGCACTGCCCTGGAACATGTGGGTAGCTCTGAGATATAAGTTAACTTTGGGTCAGTGTAAATGAAAAGTCAATCGTTATAACAAATAAAACATTTATTAGTACTCAAGACAAATAAGTAGTAGTATATTTTAATTCATATATATATATATATATAAATATATATATATATATATATATATATATATTTATTCATTTTAAAATATAATTTGTAATAGAATTTTCATAAACTCTTTTATTTTTAACATAAAATATAGCAATATATAATTTATTCTTAGCCGATAATACTTTCTTATTATTTTTTTATTTTTTTTTTGTTTAAATTTTTTATCTTTGGCGAATTTTGCATTTTTTTTTTAAATCTAAGACTTTCGTTATAATGTCTTTTTTTCTAGTTATTCGCGATTTCTTATTTTCTAATTTTTCGGTAAACAATTTAACAATTGTTTCTTCATCTCCTTCATATATTTTTTTTGAATGATACATTAGAACAATAAACAATCAACAGGTGTCAGAAGAATGCAATGTTGCCAGATCTGAGAAACGACGCAGTGAAATTATGTTTGTCTTACTGCGCATGTGAGAGAGGGGGAAAGAGTGATATGCATCTGAGCTATATTAGGGAACGTCCTTAAAACTTGTAGTATTTATAATCGCTGATTCCATTCGCTATAGACTTCCCTAAACAGTCGCTGTTCATTGCAATTTCGAGTCCTCTGTAAATAGAAAAAAAAATATTGTTATTTAAATTAATAAAATTATTAAAAAATAAATTCTTAACGAAATTAATTAACTCTTTGCTGACTATTTAGAGTGTTTTTAAATATTTTTATATTTATATAGTAAATTTATAATTTATTTTATTTACAACTAAATAATAATTTCTAAAAGTCACAATACAGTTTAATTAATTCTTTCAGAATTTATTTTTTAATTAAAATAAAAACTAAACCATTTATTTGTATTTACTCTTATAAATAATACATTAGTGCGTGAATTTGTGAGTATTGTGTGCGTATGATATGGTCTAGTATATATATTTATATTCTTATATTTTTATTTCTCCATATTTCTCTTCAGATATAAACTTATGAAAATATTTGTAATATAAAAATGGATAATTTCATTTCTTTATCAAAAATTAATAATATAAAAAAGTTTTTAAAAATAATCTGAAAAAATAATATTACCAGATATATATTGTACCTAGACATCAGTGCAAATCTCATCTGTGCTAAATCTAAAAAAAAAATTGATATTATCATTGGTATTTGATTAGTTTTTTATACTAACTTTGCCATTATTCTAATCATTTTAAACTTTTATGAATGTTTAGAAAGTTTTAGCGATTCTCTTTCTTCGTCCTTATCAGAGCCGTGACGTGGCAAAACGCTGCCTTGTGCGAAAAGTGAACTAGATTATAAAATGGTGTATTATACAAATATAATTATTATAAATAAATCGTTGGTTTTCAATTGCGTTAAAACTTTGTTCAGACTTGTCGAATTCCGCTCAATTCGAACCGAGTACCTATTAGGCTAAATATATTCGTTCCCACATGGTCTGCGCAATTTCCATGGGGCTCATGTTGTCAGAATTTTATAGAGCGTGGTCATTTGACTGGAGAATTGAGCTCGGTTTGAAGAACTTCAGTAATTTTATTTCCATTGACAACAAATTTTAAAATTACTTTACACACTCAACAGCGAAAAAAACTCGATAATTTTATAATAAAATGAATTAAGTTAGTTCTTTCACAAATGCAAAAATTCAAGAAGTGTTTGAAACTTGGAATATAAGTCATTAAAAGCATAATACACATACTGTTAAAATTTGAAGACGATTTACCACACCAAACATGAAATAATTGCAATTAAATATGACATTTTTTACATAGGGTAGATAGGGAAAGGGTGGGGATATGATCATTATTTTATTTTTTTCATTGAAGGACTTTCACCATCTTGAAGAAAAACTAATATTTGTTAGAATAATATATTCAGAGTAACTTAAAAAAAAAATCGAAATTATTTACCTCGTAGTTTTGATAAAAAACAAAAAAAAACATATTTAGGCGATTATTTTTAGGGGATATAAGCACAATGGCTTGGAAACGATCCTGCAAGTATGTGTGTATCCATATAGAGATTTCGTAGTGTGAGTGCTACAGTCACGTTAAAAAAACATAACCTAAAATTTTAGTTCCGTTCATATTTATAGAGTGGTTACGAGGCTAAAACTTTTTGTGTGGATTGTCGCGAAAGAACCTCCTTAATACGTTTTTTCAAATAAAATTTGTTGTTTATTAAAATTTTATATTAATTTTTTATTCAAAATATTGATAATAATAAAAAGCGTTCAAGTGAGTAGATCTCCCATACCGAGGACTTAGTAGTTTTATCATCTTTCATCCAAAGTAATTATTTTAAAGTTTTCAAAATAATTTTCAAATCGATATCTAATATTTGTCTCGTAAAACATTTTTTTTATAATTATATATACAACGTTTATATAATTGATACAAGAAGATGTATTAAAAAGGTTCAACCTTTGTTCCGGGATAGACCCTTGAATAGTGAAATAAATTTCAGGGATTGGGTCAGAGTTGAAGGTACCTATAGTTGCGGGTCCTGAAAGACTGAATGTTATATGTCGCCGGAAAGACAGAGCCGTGAAGAGACCTCAAGTCTCTAGAACTAGAATTAACGATTTGGCGAATGCATTTGTTCGATTACTATCCAATTTAATCGTGAAGGGGTCTTGAACGTTTGAAAATTGTGTATTTCAAGCAAATAAAGTTTTAAAAGGGATTATTAATTTTATTTCTTTAGAACAAACGCCATGCTAGTATCTATAAGTAAACTGACACGTTCTGATATGACTATCCACTTGACTTTACCATACAACCTGGCCCCTCACTTATATTTATAATCATGTAGGGGGGGTAGTTTTTGCATTTTTAGACTTCTGGGGCCCCACTGATTATGTCTACAACATTTGGTTGAGTTTGGTACAAGAGCCTAGAATTTCATCCCCCATCCCCATTTTGGGTGATTAGTTTTTGCATTTTTAGTCTTCTGTGGTCCCACTGATTATGTATACAAAATTTGGTTGAGTTTACTACAAGGGCCTATATTTTCATTTTTTGACCCTACACTCTCCCCACCCCCCATTTTGAGCTGTTTTTGCATTTTTAGACTTCTGGAGGCCCACGGATTATGTATTCAAAATTTGGTTGAGTTTGCTCAAATAGCTTAGATTTTTAATTTTTAAACCCCCCCCCCCCTTAATTTTGGGATGATATGCACCAAAATATAATCAGCTCTTAATCTTAATGCACCAAAACTACGTGTGAAATTTGGTTTTGATATTCACACTAGTTTTTGAGATAGCTCGTTCACAAAATTTGGTAACGCACAGACTAACTATAACAGACATTTTGACAAAACAATTATTATCTCGAAAAATATAATTTTTTCGATGTTCACTTATTAGGGCTTTTTTGTAGACCGAAATGCCATGGTTTCGCTCAATTTTTTTAATCAAAATAGTTTCAGCCGTTTTTGAGATATTTCGAAAAAAAGAAGCAAAATTACCACTTTTTTCATGCACGATTACAATACTTGACCATACCCTATAACCCTATATGGTAAAGTAAAAAGACAAAGAGGGGAGATGGCTCTACGATCGGCCAAATAATCGAGGCATATCATGTCGATACAAGTCTATTTTATTACCTGTACGGAAATTAAAAATCCGGCAAGAATCTCAGTAGAAAAAATAAGCTAATTTATTTGATATAGAAATACTCCAAAAAATTTTAAATAATGATTTTAATTCATCATATTTCAAAATTATCTAGTAACCAGTTTTTCGCTGTTAATTGTACTATAATAAGAAATTCGGTCAATTATTCAATTATTAATTTTTAATTAAAATGAGACAACACCACTTCTAGCTGGTGCCTGTTTTTAAGGGCACCATTCGCACCATCCATGCTACGGCCCTGATCCCTTATCCCTTTTTTCACTTTCTCGTGTGTGACGCATCTCTGGGCCGGGAACGGGTTGGCTAATATTTTGAATACGTCTTTCTCGATTAGATTATTTGTTGTTTGTAATGTCCAAAGAAGGAGGATATTGTAATAATATAATGCAACTATTGTCCCCTAAGCTTGACCACCCACAAAGCAAATAATTAATCGACTATTTTTTAAAGTTCCGTCGAAAAAGAAAAAAAAACACAAATAATAAAGTAAAATACGTTCAATGGAGACTGCTCGAAACAGAAACTGACCTGTTAAATTTAATTTTCTTTTAAATTAATACCCTTATTTCTACGGTACTGTTAATTGTGCAATCCTATCGGTCAGTTACTTTTCGAGCATTTTCCAAATAAAAATGAAAGCAAATAAGAAATTGTAAGAAGTCTTAAAGAAGAATTGAATGTAAAAGGTGTTTTTTTATAACTTTTTTATAGTAAAAATTTTTTATTGTCTATATTTTCAATTTTATTTGTTTCAATTAAATTAAAAAAAAAAAAATGAAAAATATTGTAAATATATATATTATTATAAATACATATATAAAATAGATCAAATATAATATTTGTAAAAAAAATCATTCTTAAAATTTAAAGTTAAAAATAGATTGTATTTAAATGAAATTGCAACACCGAGTAATTTTCCTCAAAAATTCTTTTATTTTGATATTTTATTTTCAGGCTAGAGTTAACAAAATACAATAATAATAATAGGGGGGGGGGGGTTCACTTTAATTAGCTCGTAAAAACACACGTATTTTATAGGTAAAAGTATTTATTTACAAAGAGGGGCTTTACATATTTTGTCTAGGGGTAAAACATCTTAAAACATCGTTAATTAATACATCGTAATGGGTTACTCAAATCGACAACCATGTCATCTTAAATAAGCTGACGTGCTCTGATGTGGCCATCCACTTGACTTTACTATACAACCTGGCCCCTAAAATTGTTTATAATCATGTAAGGAGGGGGGGGTTAGTTTTTGCATTTTTAGACTTCTGGGGGTCCACTGATTATGTATACAAAATTTGATTGAGTTTGCTCAAACGGCCTAGATTTTTAATTTTTAACCCCCCCTCCCCCTTAATTTTGGCTCGATATACACCAAAATCTAATCAGCTCTTAAACTCAATGGACCAAAACTAGGTGTGAAATTTGGTTTTGATATTCCCAATAGATTTTGAGCTAGCTCGTCCACAACAATTTGGTAACTCACAGACTAACAGAATAACTAACAGACATTTTGACAAAACAATTATTATCTCGAAAAATATAATTTTTTCGATGTTCACTTATTAGAGCTTTTTTGTAGAGCGAAATGCCATGGTTTCGCTCAGTTTTTTTAATCAAAATAGTTTCAGACGTTTTTGAGATATTTCGAAAAAAGTAAGGAAAAAAACCACTTTTTTTCATGCACGATTACAATACTTGACCATACCCCGTATGGTAAAGTAAAATCAACTTAGAACTAGCGACTCCCGTTATCAACTAACTCCCAGTTGCAACTCACATTCACACATGCATATGAGTGATGGAGGGATGCACTGTCAGTCGACAACCCATCAAAACAAGTTGTCATAATATTATTTATTACAGAATGCTTTTAAGAGTAGAAAGCCCACACACACAGTTGCTAAACATATTATCTTAAACAGAAATTATACAATTCATTAAAATAATTTCCCACAATAATAATGAATTTAATAATTTTCCCTCTATATCGCTATACTTTTTCTGGTTTGATTCACTGCCGGTTCTAGACTTTTTGTCACCAAAGGCAAGATCGATTTTTCCACCCTAGTAAAACTTAAGATGATCTCATCATCATTAGAGAGTAAACAGTCTTAACCTGGTTTAATTTGACCACTTGCCTCCAATCGATACTATCCCAAGTCAACTCATTAATTTCTTTAATAGTCCTATGTCCTTCACTTTTTACTCAGAGGTACTCAACCTTTTTTCTTGGCCGGCCAAATGGGCAATCAGATGGGTCTGGTGGGCCCCACAAAAAGCATCTTTTGTAACTGTAAAAGTGGTTATTGTAGGAGAATAGGTTACTAGTGGGTCTTTGATAATGGGTTTGGCTATGGTGCTGGGGAAAAAGCCCTTGGGGGACCGCGAAAAAAATTCACCTTTCGAGTGTGGGTTTGATCCGCGAGGATCCTCATGACTACCATTTTCCCTTCGGTTTTTTTTTTAATTTCCGTGATTTTCTTGTTGTTTGACGTAGAAATTGTTCTTTTGCTTCCCTTGGTGGTCTCTTTGTACACACAACAATTCAATTAAGGAAAAATTCTAAGAATGGAGGTAACCCCCCATGGATAGCAACCCAATAAACAACCCTATTTTAGTTGTTCTTGGTATTGCATTTTTAGTTCACAAGTGGGAAGTTGAGGGTAAATTTCAGCCCTTTAGGTCTAGCGATTTGGTCTGTACGGTGTCTGTCACTCTGTCACGGAACTGTTATATATCGTCGCCTTAGGGCCAGTTGTATGTCGGTTGGTAAACTCTTTTTAACCAATGCCAATCAGATGACAGGCACTTTCATCTGATTGGCCATCCCAGCTCATTACTCTTTTGCCAACGGTTAAAAAGAGTTTACCAACCGACATACAACCGGCCCTTAGAGTGTAAACCTGCTAATTCACAACAAGAAAATTTTACAGGCAGAGAAAAAACAAACAAAATGTAATATTGTTGTTATGGAAAGAAACTATTTTCACATTTTTTTTCTACAACTTACGATCGTAATTTTAGGTAGTAGTTTTACTTGGACGATGCTGCCTGCATCTCTTTTTCTTTCGAACCGTATTAATATGTCATATATGATAAGAAATGGATTTAGCAGGTTTACACTCTTAAGGTATATATCACGCTATATGGAAATGAAACTTTGACTATTGCAAGGGATGTGTGTGTGTGTGTGTGTGTGTTTGCATTATGGTATTTTATACCTCAGACGTTGATTGGAAAGACTCAGCGCCGCCTGGTTAAAGGTAGGGTATGCATTCGAATAGGACTCTTTGTTAAGCTAGTTGCATCATCATCGGGGGTTGAATGTTAAAATTTCTCTTTAATTAACAAAATTAAAAAAAAAATTAAATAATTGCAATCTTGTCATTTAGATTCAATTACTGCCTTTGTTTCGCAATAGAAGAAGAAATAGAAAATGTATAATATACATGGTAGGGTGCTCCTTATTTTGGATATTTTCGAAAAAATTTACGCGGACAGGGGCTCATATGGTTCTAAATAAATAATAAAAAAAAATCCTCTAAGTTTCAAGTCTCTATCTCAATTTTAACCTAGTGCTACACAGCGATTAAATTTCCCATCTAAATAGATGAGGAGAAATTTCATATATTTCAAACATCCCCGGGTATCACTTGCTGACTTATTCATTATCTTGGTCAAAAAACAATAATAAAAAATTATACTTCGCTAAAAATTTGAAAATTTAATTTTTTCATTTTGTTGATTTATTTATTCCAATCCTTGTCCACTCGGTTAAAACACATACCTACCCTTAAAAAAAAATTTAATTTAATGAAAAAAAAAAGTTTATATTAGGAAAATAAGGACAAGTTTTTTGTGTGACTTTTTTATTTATCCACCAACATCATACATCATTTTAATTTAAATCACCAATTCGAATTTAACGATACATTTAATATAGGATTTCGAACCAATATATTTTAAAATAACAATAAGTGAAATGATTCACATTTCGTTAAATAACATGGTGAATTTTAGAACAGACACCCAGAATTTAAGCGGCATTTATAGTTTTTTACTCAACAAATACAAAGATAAAAATAAAAAATAAATAATATAAAAAATTTGCAAAAATAAATGCAATTAAATGTTGGAGACAAAAATAGATTCCTAGTGTATTTTTTTATTTAATTATAACTTGGCTAGTGTCATTGACATATATTTTATAATGTATAAATTTAGTTTATTCGAATTTGAGATTTCTGTATGTACAAGGATCGGAGAAAAAATATTCTATTCTTGTTTAAAAAACAGGGTTGCCTTATTCCATATATGTGATTTCTGTTTTATATTAATGAAATTGTTAATATAAAAAGAAAAGAAAGAAAAATTGTGTTTTTTGTGAATGTGCCAAATATTTTTTGAAAATTGTGTTCTGATGGCCTTCAATGGTAACGAAGATAATAAGAAAATTTAGACGAATGTGTGACATGACTATTCG
This sequence comes from Forficula auricularia, assembly GCA_024734495.1. Classification (NCBI taxonomy): domain Eukaryota; kingdom Metazoa; phylum Arthropoda; class Insecta; order Dermaptera; family Forficulidae; genus Forficula; species Forficula auricularia. The sequence continues at coordinate 1,989,224 of JALMQS010000841.1, read as the reverse complement.
GTAGGTAAACTATATATAATATATAATAGCCCAGATTAATTTGCAGCAACGCTAACGTAATACTGCCGACAGGGAGCTGCTGATGCCGTCGGTATATTTGAGGCGAATTTGAAATATAATTGTAATTTGAACTCGAATATTGAAATGAAATACTCCAATTGATTTTAAATTAAGAAACATTAAATATATACTTCCAGATTCATATCTAGAGCCTCATTTCTGTAGCTGTGTCAGGACGAAAATGAGGCGAAACTTTTAAGAGACTATGTATTTTCGGGAGTTTACAGGTATACATTTGGAGTGTTGTTTTTTAAGAGGAATAACATTTTTGGACCGAGACGCCGCCCGCCAGGTCACCAGCCAAGCTCGTTAATACATGTTTGTTTTGGAATTCTAATTGTACTTTTGTAAATTCATATCAAGAATGTTCTTATAATTGTAGAAGCCCTGAAGAAGTCGGCAAAGTCGACGAAACGTTGGTGGATAAATAAAAAAGTCACACAAAAAACTTGTCCTTATTTTCCTAATATAAACTTTCAAATTAATACAAATTATAGACGGAAATGATAATAATAATAATGTTATATTAATATGTACTTATATCCTATACAATTACAAGTGTATATTTAATTAATTACTTCATTTAATTAAATTATAATTATCAAAACATATGCAAATTGCATAAAAATTGCATTTGAGGATTTCCTGAAGGATTTAATGTCGAAAAATTACTTGGAATATTGGCCGGTTGATTATCTTATCAAATAACAGGATTCTTTCTTTTCTTATTCCTCGCTTCATTTGATGTCGAGAAATGCCCGAGGCCTCATCGAACGACCCCGAGCAGCCACTCAAAGGTAAACAACCCTCTTGATATCTACCCCTATATATATTAGGATGCTCCTTATTTTGGATATTTTCGAATATTTACTCGGACAGGGGCTCATATGGTTCTAATTAAATAAAAAAAAAATATCTCCCAAGTTTCAAGCTATCTCAATTTTAACCTAGTGCTACACAGCGATTAAGTTTCCCATCTAAATAACATGGGGTTTTTGGCATTGAACGATCAATTTTTTATTCCGGCCAAAGTAATGGCTCAAAAAATTTGAAACTCTGTAGAATTTATACCTATAATAGTAGCTATCCCTCATAATTTTTTGCAGATTTTTAGCTATTATAATTTTAGAGTCTATAACTTACTAATACTAAGATATAGCAGTATTTTATCTATAATAATAAAAATAAGATACTGAGGTCAGGTTTCACAAAAAAGAAATAAAACAAAATTCGAGTTTTGAATTCGATATATTTCGGGAGTTAGCCCATTCATCAGGAGTCTAAGAAAACTAGTTTTAGGGTGCTCCTTTTTGGATTTGTTCAAATCTGTATGGCATGACAGGGAGCTCATTATGGTTCTAAATAAATCAATAAAAATATCCTCAGATTTCATGTCTCAACTTGAACCTAGTACTGTACAGCGATTAAGTTAATTTCAATTATTGAAATGATTTTGCATTATAATTTAAAAAAAGAAATAGTAGTATTTTTTATTTATACAATTTGTATTAAATGTTTATTTATATTTATACCCTTTAAAATTGCGATGTTTACCTCAACTTTCCTTGGGGGGGGGGTTAACAGTCCAATCCAGTGTTTCCCAACCTTTTTTGTGCCATGCCCCACCTAAGCCTTTCTAAAATTCTTATGTCCCCTATGTAAATATTTTATAAAAGATTTTTTTTTTGTTATTTATATAAATATCAGCTGCAAAGCCCGCCTTCGGAGCACATCTTACTGTCCAGATGATTAGCCCCTTGGTCTCAGTAGTGGGTTATAATTAATAATTTAAATTTCCCAATTTTAATAAATTTTTAGCTGAAAAGTAATTGAAGGCACCCCAAGGATGGTGAAGAAAAAAATTATTCTATTCCCAAATAAGATGTTTTCATTGGACTGTCATTGTTTTTACTTTACCATACAGGGTATGGTCAAGTATTGTAATCGTGCATGAAAAAGTGTTTTTTTCCTTCTTTTTTTAGAAACATTTCAAAAACGGCTGAAACTATATTGATTAAAAAAATTGAGCGAAACCATGCGCATTTCGCTCTGCAAAAAAGCTCTAATAAGTGAACATCGAAAAAATTATATATTTCGAGATAATAATTGTATTGTCAAAATGTCTGTTGGTCTGTTAGTCTGTTCAGCTTACCAAATTGTTGTGGACGAGCTAGCTCAATGATATGGGAACACTCAAAACCAAATTTCTACATGTGGTTTTGGTCCATTGAGATTAAGAGCTGATTGATTTTGGTGCATATCGACCAAAATTAAGGGGTGGAGGGGGTTAAAATTAAAAATCTAGGCCGTTTAAGCTAAACTCAACCAAATTTTCGTATACATAATCAGTGGATCCCTAGAAGTCTAAAAAATGCAAAAACTAACCCCTCAAAATTGGAGGGTGGAGAGTCAAAAATGAAAATCTTCAGCCATTTACCAAACTCAACCAAATTTTGTATACATAATCAGTGAGACCTCGAAGTATAAAAATGCAAACTAACCCCCCCTCACATGATTATAAACAATTTTAGGGGCCAGAGTTGTATGGTAAAGTCAAGTGGATGGCCACATCAGAGCACGTCAGCTTAAGATGACATGGTTGTCGATTTGTCGAAATTAATACGTCGATGTATTTATTATTTATTTATTTATTTTACAAAATACGTCGATGTATTAATTAACAATGTTTTAAGATATTTTAAGATGATTTACCCCTAGACAAAATATGTAAACCCCCTTTTTGTAAATAAATACTTTTACCTATAAAATACGCGTGTTGTATTTGATTTTGGTGCATATCGACCCAAAATTAACGGGGGTGAATTAAAAATCTAGGCCATTTGAGCGAACTCAACTAAATTTTCTATACATGATCAGTGGGTCCCCAGGAGTCTAAAAATGCAAAAACTAACCGCCCAAAAAGGAGGGGGAGGGGGGCAAAAAATGAAAATCTAGGCCCTCGTAGCAAACTCAACCAAATTTTTTATGCATAATCAGTGGGCCCACAGTAATCAAAAAATGCAAAAATTAACCGCCCAAAAAGGGGGTGTAGGATCAAAAAATGAAAATATAGGCTCTTGTACCAAACTCATTCAAATTTTGTATACATAATCAGTGGGCCCCCAGGAGTCTAAAAATGGAAAAACTAACTCCCCCTACATTATTATAAATAATTTTAGGGGCCAGGTTGTCTGGTAAAGTCAAGTGGATATCCACATCAGAACACGCCAGCTTATTTATTCTTAAATATATACCGCCCACAAATATATATATATATATATATATATATATATATATATTTTTTTTAATACTAAAAATGAGTTTTCTTCTCGATTCTACTATTATTATACATTAAAAAAAATAATAATTTCAATATTTGTGAAATTAAATCCATATAATGTAATTAATATATGATCACAGAACCTTCTTTTTTGGTCCGTTAGAATATCAAATACAATTTTAGAACAAGTATATTCATCAGTCAGGTTGGCCGAGCGGTCTAAGGCGCCAGACTTAAGCTCTGGTACTTCGATGAGTGCGTGGGTTCGAACCCCACACCTGACAAACTTTTTTTTTTTTTTTTTTAAAGAAAATTATAAAATTAATTAAATTTTAATCTAAGTTCTGAAATAATTTAATAGTACCTGAAACACCGAGCGATGCTTCGGTAATTTTTTGATTCAGTTAAAATCGATATATTAACATTATTTTTAATTTTAAATTCAGGTAAAAAGGTCGATTTTTATTCGCAGCCAAAATAAAATTTAATTTATATTTTTACCAACGTTTTCTACACCCGCTATGGCCATCACCAAGACGTGATCTCTGGCCACAAAATTTTGAATATAATTGCTATTAAAAATAATATTAATAAACACCGAGGTTCTTTCGTTGACCCTCTTTAAATCCTGAAGAAGTGCCAATCCTTCGAATTGTCGGATTTTTTAAAATAATAATAAAATTGATATTCTATTAAATTATTTTATAGAAAAATACCTTTATTTAATTAAATTGGCAAATTCTAATAGATAATAACCTTTTCCAGGAATTCAAAATCATAAAATTAATAAAAGTTAAAAATAAAATATAAAAACATTAATAAAAGTTATGCATTTTTTGTCATAATGAGGGTTGGTGTATTTTTCTCTTTTAAAAAGCAGTCAGGCAAGAAATCGGCTGAATGCCGAGAATTGTATTCAAATTGAGCTCATGTCAAAAAGTCCTAATTTTGAAGTTATTTTAGCGAAAATGAAACATCATTTTTCTAAAACGTAAAAGCGTTTGAATTATGTTAATGTTTACAATTTTTATTTACTTACAGAGAGTTTTCATGTAAATTCCAATTAATTCAATAAATAATAAATAAGTGTCTGAGCACCGAGCGATGCTCGGTAACTTTTTGCTTCTAAATAGCTTAAGTTTCAAATTTCAAGGCTCTGCGACTTTCCGAAGACGAGATATGAACGATTAAAATATTTATTTTCCGACATGACTAATTTACACCCCTTCCCTTATTTTGACCCTTTTAAATCATGAAGAAGGAGGTATGATCCTTCGAATTGTCGGATTTTTTAAGAGAATAAAATTGATATTCTATTAAATTATTTTATAGAAAAATACCTTTATTTAATCAAATTGGCAAATTCTAATAGATAATAACATTTGTAATGATCTATTAGTGAAATTTAAAATAAAAAAAACCAATTAATTTTATTAAAAATAAATTGAAAGAAATGTAATTATAAATTTTTATTCGAGACAACCACCTGTGAATAATTATTTCAATTAACAAAAAACCCATCAAAAACAACTTATCCGAAGATGAGACCTTGATAGATCGAATTGTCAACACAAAAACCCGCCTAACCCGTGAATTTCATCCAAATCGTTAGAGCCCTTTTTCGACAAACCGATTCTAAATATATATACAAGAATTGCTGGTTTAATATAAAAAGATAAGATACATTTACCTTGCTTTTTTTTTGCTTTTCATGTAGGGGTAATAGCGACCTATGGAAAAATATTTTGGGGTATAATAGCTAAAAAAAGTTCCCCGACCATCTGATATACACAATTTATAGATCTCGTGACTATATTAATTGAAAGATGAAATTTTCTTCAAATAATCATGATACTTTCAACTTTTTGATTATTCAAAATTATGGAATTATCTTAAGTTGAATGTAAAGTTTTGCGATTGGCCCAGTTAAACTGCGTTGTGGGGTAATTGGACCAGTTCCAGCCTATTTGTCGTTTTTTTAATTTTTAACGTATCTTTTGAACAGTTGGACATGTTCCCCTATCCCTCAAGGCCCTGGCGCGTAAGTAGAATTAACTTCATCTGTATATGGATTAAAAATAATCAAAGATGTAAACGATTCGGGGTAATTGGGCCTGACTAGGCTACCCAGTGGCACCAAGACCTCTATTTTTTTATTCTAATGAATTCTTTAAGATAGATGAGTTTGAACGGCTAAGTATAATTTTTAAAATCAGATTTTATTACATGAAATACAAAAAAAAGTATCAATACAATCAAACAACTAAACAAAATAATTTATTCTACCCATTGAAATAAAGTTAAATAAGTTCCTTCAATGCCAAGAAAGCCTCAGTTGAGTACTTACTCAATTCTCAATATTTTCACAACGAGCAAGTGCGTGAAGACACTAGGTAAGAAGTAAGCACATAACGTGGTAAATAAGTAAATAAAGCAATTAATCAACTAAGGTATATAAGTACAAAATGAAACTTAAAGAAATTCCTCTAATTCAGGAACACCAGCCTTTCCACCAATGTGAACAAGTGAATCACGCCAAAAAAATGCAGTAAAATTAAAAAGCTCTGGGTTACAGGATCCCTAGCCCATTACTCCCTGCCCCAATCACCCACACCTGACCTTAGATTTAACTCAGGGGTCGCCAAACTTTTTTGATCATCGACCTCTACATAATTTTTCAAATCTCCATCGACCCCATAAAAGTAATTTTCTGTTAATTAAAATAAAACTCTATTATATATTCTGTAATTTTGTTCTATTGTGTTTTTTTAAACATTTATTAAATTAATAGAACATTAGCGTAAAACGAATAGTTTTATGAAAAAATATATTAATATGAAATTTAATGATTTTCCCAGAAATAAGTTATACATATTTATTAAATAATATTTATTAAATAATAAGTAATTATAAATAAGTAGAAATAATAAGTAAAGTTACTACAGATGTATTGCTTCTTAATCAATGAGATGGGTGTGCCTGGTGTTTTTTTGCAAGGTTCGCTATATTGGGTTCAAAATTGGTCAATTTTAATCTTAAATCCCCTCGAAACTCCACATTTAATTTATTTCTGTACTTAGTTAAGATTGAATTTACGTGACTGAAACCGGCTTCAACCATATAGGAACTTTGGAAATGCTAGCACAAATGGCTGAGCTATATCGTAAAGTTTTACATAATTTTGCATTATATTTATATTTGTCCAAAATTTGCTTATTGCTAAATTTTTAAGAAGCGTCTTTGAAATTAATGATATTAAGTCAATTATAAAAAAATTCACAAATTTTACATAGTCAATTAGGTATGTGTGATTTGCGTATTAAGAACTGTTTTTTCTTCGACCCCCAATAGACCCTTTTGATCGGATCGACCCGCGCTTTTGTTAAATAGACCCCTGGGGGTCTATATAGACCACTTTGGCGACCTCTGATTTAACTGAATCAAAAAGTTACCGAGCATCGCTCTGGTGCCAGGTACTATATATATATATATATTTACAAGAATTTCTTGTTTAATAATATAAGATATTTTCTCTCTTTTCGAAATAAACTCTGACCGCGGAAAGAGCGCAGCATCTGTAATATTTCAAAAGACCCACCCATTTACAGATACCAGTGTAGCTAGCGATCTCTCTTGAGCAGAAGAGAAAATTATTTTTGCTAAAAAAAAACAACACCTTATGTTTAAGACAGTTCAACAGTTATGTTAAACTCATCACACTTTTAACTTTTACCCACAAAGTATCTTAAGATAATTACAACAATGGCCAGCCCACACCTTGTATTTACGCTGTTTTATTTTGTGTTATCCATCTGCCTGCTATATCCGCCTTGCGAATTTATCTCAGCCGGATTAACAGTCGAATCTCTTTTCTCACCCCTTCTTGGTGATGAATATTTAAAATTTATCCAATATCATTTGACAAGAAGCCTTTTAACCATGGTCACCCACGCACTTCTGCCTTTCGGTAAGATCTCACTATTTATTATTCTTATACAAACATAATTTAAAAAAAAAACAATCATTTATTATCTATTTATCTTACTTAATTATGATATACATTTCACAATTTCATATTCAATTATAATTTATAATTGTCAGATAATTGTGATTTCAAAATCTTAGTCTTGTATTCAGACAATAATAATCATTTTTTACCAAATATCAATTCATAAATAATCTTTAACTTTATTTATTTTCTTAGAAAGGCGGAATGGTAGGCGAAATAAGTAGGTTAAAATGAAAGGCAGTCCAAAAATTATTTAAATTTTATTCAAATTCCGACCTTTCGGAGACTTTTTCTCTCCTTCTTCAGGGTATTGAATAGTTATTGTTGGGTGAGTATAAGTCGGTTCTCATTTGTCTCCTTTCAGTGATAGCAACAATATTACAATACTTTTCAACATTATAGCATAAAGATTTGAAGGAGATCTCTAGTTCCAAGTTGGCATATATATGCATATGTTTATTTTCATCAAGCAGAAGACAACCTCATTGATTTCTCTTTATGAATCAACAATTCGTCTGCTACTCCCGGCAAAACTCTTTTCAATTAACTTATAGAGCTGTTGTTTTTTTTTTTTTTTTTAATGCAATCGAATGCAAGAAGGGGTGCACCAGTAAAGATGTAGCCCCTATGGATCTCGAAAGACCCTTGCATTACCGAAGAGAAGGGAAAGTTGATTAAGTGAGAGGGTGTAGACGTAGGTGTCTATGTACCCTGGTTTTGAAGGTTTGAAGATCATAGGTGCTGGGAAAGATAGAGGCTGGGAGAGAGTTCCAGTTCCTTGAAGTCATGGGGATATATGTATTCGCGAATGAAGTGGTCCGGCACTTTTCCAATTTGACCGCAAAGAGTGTTGGGAGTCGGCAAAACGTGTGCTGCGTGCAAAGCATGCTTTGGGGGGAATTATTGATTTTATCTCATCAGAGCACCTGCCGTGATAGTATCTATAGAAAAGGGAAAGGGCAGAGACATCTCTTCGATGAGCCAGCGAGTCGAGGGAGTCGGTGAGGGTAGAATCGTCAATTAGCCTGACGGCTCGTTTCTGAATTGCATCAAGGGTAGCAAGAGAATATTTTGAGGCTCCTCTCCACAGATGAGAGCCGTATTCGAGACAGGGGCGGATTTGGGCCTTGTAGATGGTGAGAAGTTGTGGGGGTTTGTAAAATTGCTTGGACCTGAATAAGAAGCCAATCTTCCTTGCTGTAGATTTCGCAACAGAGGAGATGTGTTCATTCCAAGACAGGTCAGATGCGACAGAGACGCCCAACATGGATAGGCTGTCACACATTTTCAGGGTATTCGAATCGAAGTGAATATCAGGGAAATCTCTATTTTCGCGCCTAGAAATTAGACAACATGTTGCCAGTACATATTCAAAATACTTTTATTTACTGTGATTGTGACTCTTACGATCTACACTGCAATAAATACTCGACTTCTAATCGTAATTTATACTGGAAAATTGAAATAGGAACCTAATAATATTTTCAGTCCCTAGAGATTCCTTTCTGGGGCAACCTGGATCCAGGACATTGGAATCGGCCAGGATGCATCCATGCTTACCTGGCTGTGCCCCAGCAAAGACGGATTTAGGTTGTCATGATGGGGCATTGGGGGTTCGAAAATAGCAAGGAGAATACACCTATTTATCTTAAATTGGAAAAAAAACCTAATGGACTTTTCAATGCAAATTATGTTGGATTTGCTCATATATGGTAATCTACAGGACATTTAATTGAATATTGAAACCCCTAAATTCCCTCCTAGGGTTGATTCTCTTCCGTTCGAACCCCTGTACTCTTAAAAAATTTCACAACCAAAAATAAAAGAATAAATTTCAGATTATCTAAAATAAAATAATTTTTATATTTGTTTTCATGCCCCGAATGATCCGCTGGGACAAGGATTAACTTGAGTTCAACATTACCAAGGTGTCCAACAATCTGCGAGAAATTTCCTTATATACATTTTATACATAGGAGACGAAACATTTTTAATTATAGAACCATTCTTGAGAAATTTTGAAAAATAAAATCAGAGGTTCTAACCTTTATCTCATATTTCCATTGTTCAGAAAATTATACCCCCCCCTTTCTAAGATAGACTAAATCAAAATACGCTCAAATTACAATTTTACAGATTGTATATATATGGTAATCTACAGGACATTCAATTGAATATTGAAACCCCGAAATTCCCTCCTAGGATTGATTCTCTCCCGTTCAAACCCCTGCACTCTTAAAAAATTTCACAACCAAAAATAAAAGAATAAATTTCAGATTATCTAAAATAAAATAATTAGTAGAGATTGTGGTGTTGGTGCAAGGTGAAACATCTTTAATAAAGATAAGAGTAAATAAATATTATATTTAATATTGATTTACTATGAGTTAAGGATACTAGGTCACTTATTTCACACATTAAAATTAAAAAATTAAAAGATATAATTTTTTTAATTTTAATGTGAAATAAATGACCTGTATCCTAACTCATAGTAAATCAATATTAAATATAATATTTATTTACTCTCTATAAAATAAAATAATTTTTATATTTTGTTTTCATGCCCCGAATGATCCGCTGGTACAAGGATTAACTTGAGTTCAACATTACCAAGGTGTCCATCAATCTCTGAGAAATTTCCTTATATACATTTTAATACAACGGAGATGAAAAATCGTCCATGCATTCTTTACCTTGTTGGGGACACGTTATTTTATCCACTATCTAAGAATTTATCTCATTTCCTTCCTTATATTCATAATAAACAATTAGCCACTTTAAAAGTAAACAATTTTGCCAAAAATTGATTAAAATAAATTTCATATTATCAAATAATATTCATCCGGGTGAAGAGAACATTATTTTCGACCTTTGGGGTCTGCGGTCGATTGGGAGGAGCTGGGGTATTTAATTGTTTAATTAATGAATCAAGGCCAACGTTGCGAAAAATGAACAAGGAAGAGATTAAAGAAATTCCATAATTCATATAGACATTAGGTATTAGTTTGGGTTCGGGGATCATTGGCTAAGAAGATATGAGCTAAAGCTCTTATGACAAAGCATCGCAGTACACATGCGAATATCCCGGCTTTGACCCCCGGCTGATTCTTTAATATAATTTTTATAAAAATAAATAAAACCGACTTCAAAAAAATTAAATGCAACAAATAAAATAATAAGAATTCAAAAATAAAATAAAATGCACTAAAAGGTATAAAATAATTATGTAATTTAGTTATAACTAAACGACGAAATATTAACATGAAATCACTTTTTGAAGTCGGTGCCAAAAATATACATTTTATGAATCGAACTCGACGGATCTTACCATAGAGTAATATAGAGTGGAAGGCTACCGTATATAGAAAAAGCGCTCTCTAGCGACTGCAGGGCGAAAACTCTTAGTTCTTAAGAGCTATCCAAAGATCATAGAACATTCAAAGCCTTTGTCATAGATAAAAGATACAAACCCTTTATGTTATATATAAATATAAGCGAATTTTTTACTCTTGATAATGTCACCAAAATTTGCCCCGAAGAGAGTGGTTTCCGCCATTTTATTGCCCAATGGTTTCGGCCTGGACTCGCCAGAGAGCTCTGTAACTCGTATACTCTAAAATACATTGGCTCCTTATGGAGCCTTCCACTCTATATTATCTCTATGGATCTTACTTAGTACGTTTGGCGGGTAAGCTCGCCTCTATAGTTTGTTTAGCACCGACTTCCAAATAATGTAAATATTTCGCAGTTTAGTTGTAACTAAATTGGATAATTATTTTATACCTTTTAGTGCATTTTATTTTATTTTTGAGTTCTTATTATTTTATTTGTTGCATTTAATTTTTTTGAAGTTGGTTTTATTTTTTTTATAAAAATTATTTTTATTTTTCTCTTTTTAGTGATGTTAATAATAGTGACTTAATATAATACACCTTGCATGCATCTCGTAAGAGAAAGCGTCGGGCGAATGAATCAGAAAATGATAATAAAATTCAATTCATAAATATAGAAATTCTCTCGAAACGTTTGCGGGCTTTAAATGAATTTTTTAAGATTTTTTATAAAAGATTTGATTTATTTTAATTTCGATTATTTCCTCATAAGAATTGGAGATTTACGTTATTTCGTCATTGATCATATCATCAGAACTTGACCACATTAATATGGGATCACCCCTAAGGTACCCCCTTTCCAATAAAAAAAGAATCATCGAAATCGGTCCACGAGTCAAAAAATTCTCGCTGAACATATATAAAATAAATAAATAGTTAGGTATCTTGACTATCTTGGAGCTATACTGATCCAAACGCAGAAAGAATCATTAAAATCGGTTCATAAACAAAGAAGTTATGCCTGAACAAACATAACCAAAAAGGTCCAATACCAATGAAAAAAACCACGATTATACTGAACCCAATCGAAAATTATACTGAAACCAATTCAAAAAATCATCATAATCGGTTCACAATTGGCGAAGATATCAGGTAACATAGATACAAAAAAAAATAGTCGAATTGACAACCTCCTCCTTTTTTGAAGTCTGTTAAAAATAATCTTTTCTTCGTTCCCTAAATTTAATATTCATAATTTTCACTATACTAACATATTCATTAACTTTAATGATATTATCAATCCTGGGTCAAGTTCATTTTCATTGAACCTATTCATACTCGTATAAATAAACAATCCATTACGAGTATCGTATATATTACACATATAAATATACGGTAAGACTAGATTAAATATAATTCTATGAAGTCTATAAAACCTATTAAAATTTCAATAAATATTCATTAGCTTTAATACTTATTTTATTCTTTATACATTAATTTTATTTACACTTAAAATTAATTTACATAACTTTACAAACATATATATACTAACTTGATCTATTTACATAGAATTTGTATTTAATTAACACTATTTCAAATGAATGACCTATTTCCTAATTATTTTTACATTTAGATTATTTGTTTGAATTCAGGAAATAGAATAAGAACTTTTCAATATCAATTTTGACCATGAAAGAGTACGTTTTCGACAAAGACCACTCTATACATTTTTAAACTAGATTAAATTTGCTACAATTGAAACAAAGTTCATCTTAATTGGATAATGGGAACCCGTGCCGCAATGAGGTTGAAGTTTTGAAAAACAGCAATTTTTTACAAAAATCTCAGTCTTCCTTCATAAAATAAAACCACTCATCTTAGGAACTTGATTTCTTCTCATTCTCTATGAAATTTTGTTGACTTGAACGTTTACTTGGACTACTTTTTGACAAAACAAAAAATTTATAGATAGTGGTCCAAGCAAACGTTTAAGTCAACAAAATTTCTAGAGAATGAGATAATTTCTAGGATGAGAGGTTTACATTTTATGAAGGAAAAACTGAGATTTTTTGAAAAAATGGATCATTTCCTGTCATGGAAAATGCTGGATATCTATATATCTAAGTGTTTTAACAAAAAAGTGCATCTAAGTAAAGAAGTAGTAAAGAAGTAAACTTCAAGTCAACAAAATTTCCTAGAGAATGAGACAGAAATCAAGTTTCTAGGATGAGTGGTTTTCATTTTATGTAGGAAAAACTGCAAAAAATTGCATTTTTTCAAAACTTCAACCTCATTGCGGCACGGATTCCCATTATCCAATTAAGATGAAACTGTGTTTGAATCGTAGCAAATTTAATATAGTTTAAAAACCTATAGAGTGGTCTTTGTCGAAAACGTACTCCTTCATGGTCAAAATGGGATAAAATCGAAAAAATGCGAGTTTTTGGGTTTTGGGGAAACAGAAAAAATACGCCAATTTTCAACTAGCGCTTGAGCCCGAACGATTGGCCTGAGAAACAACATAAATGATGAAATTTGTAGGAAATTTGATGAACTTTCATTTTGAAAAGTTGATAGTTTTCGAGTTATAATCAAAAAACCGCCAAAAAATGAGATTTTTTTACCCTTTTTTCCATTTTTGACAATGTTTCGGCACGAAATTTTGTTAGCCATCCTCAAATTCATATTCAGCACACCAAAAAACATATGGTGTAAATAGAAGATTACTTTTAATTTTTCTATAAACTACCTACTCCACGTTTTGACTCCTACTCTTACAGCCGTTCTCAAGTGTTATAAGTATATGGATCTTTACTTGGTTCATCTACCAACACTGAGAACAGCTTCAGAAGTAGAGACTCACTCAATCGCCGGAGCGAAAAATTATCATCTTATTTGATTAGCGACTAAATTTATAATGAAGACGACAAAGTTAACAATTTCAGCTATTTTTATGCCTTGTCCTTGGATCTTAAAAGAAATTCATAATTTGAAACAATCACATGCTTTATTTAAATTATATGTTATGGCTATGTGTTTAAATTTAAAATCACTCTACCGCGAAATTTTGCAAATAAAGATAAAATCTTTAAATGGGATTTTTATCGTGATTTGTGTCAGATTGGTTCAGATCGAAGGTCAACCCATTGGCCCGGAACGCATTTTTAGCTCTACTTACATGCGATAAAGATTATCCATAACTAGATATAAGATACTATAAATCAGAGGAAAGGAAACAATTGAAATACCAAAGTGCTAAATCATACGACCAATCGCAACGTTTCGCTGTAGCTTCATACATTAAATTAGCGAAACGTTGCGATTGGTGCATTATTCAACACAGTGTTTAATTGCTTCTTTCCTCTGATTTGTAATATCTAATACTGATTATGGAACTGAACAATAATAATGATTATCCATAACATCTTGGAATTAGGAACAGAACAAAGTCTCGTGATTTTGTACCTGTTATATTTTCAAAAACATAACTTATAATTGTGAAAAAATTATTTTCTAATTTAATCATATCAATTTTTAACTCAAAAATTATAATTAGCTTTCAGGTCTATTCTCTAAGCAAAAACGTTAACTTTTAACATCCGAATTCATTCTAACACCTCCTTGCCTAAAATTGTTATTCTGTAAGCAAAAACTCTAACTCCAAATTTATCCAACTATCGCGCGCTATCGAGGAGTGTAAAAACATGATAAAAACTCGAACAAGCAGAAAACGTAGCTATCTTCACATGGATCGTTAACACCTGGTGTTAAAAAGTAAAATGTTAACGTTGCTGTTAAAACTTGGTTTAGAGAATAGCATTTTTTAACGCTGGTGTTATTACTTTACTTTTTAACACCCAATTTAGGATGTTACATTTTAACGTCTGTTTTTAGAGAATAGACCTGTTTGTGTTTCAATACGAATACTTCTGAACCTTGATGATTTATTTTAGATAAAGATGAAAGCAAAGCCTTAGAATGAAAAAAATGAAAATAGTTACATATATTTAGCAGAAGACACATTTATTACTTAGAATATAATATGTACTAATTTTCGTTCGTGGCCATACATGAACACTCATCGGAAGGTCATACTAAGATTCCTCCTGAGCCAAAAAGTTTGCAATTCTAAATCGAACAACCGATTATTAGATTTTGTATTTTCTACCTTCAGAACTTGCCTAGGAAAATGTTTAAAATTTAAAAAATTTAATTATAAAATAGAAAGCATTTTAAAAGTTGTAGCGTAAAAAATTTGCCTTAAAAGATTATATTAATATTCTGATAAATTTTGAAGGAGACAATAAAAGAGTCTCGTCTTCTGCTGGAATTATAAATTTTTAATTTATTTATAACCAGACTATAGTTTCGAGAGGTTTGCACTCTTCATCAGTTTATTACAATTGATTGACAAATTTATAATTCTAGCAGAAGACACACACTTTTATTGTCTCCTTCAATATATAAAAATACTCTGCTACTCCGGCAAAAGAACTTTCAATTTAATACTATAAATTGTTTAAATTTTCAGATTACTGGTTCACACTGTTTGTTGACAAATATTTTCCCAAAATTACAAAGAAAAAAATCTCAAAAAAATCATTTTTTCTCCAACTTGTTTTAAAATTTACTTTAGCTGATTGAAAAAGCATACCAAAGTACTCCATAAACAATCTAGATCGGTGTAGATTTTATCTTGTTGATTAATCATTTATTATTATATTAGTCACCTTAATTTTGCAATCAAATTAATCCTACGCTTAAAATTGATTCAAAACAAATTCTATTGGTAAATTAAATCGTAATTTTAGTTCACAATTTTTAATTTACTTGACTTGAAAGAAAATAAACTGACACGTTCTGATGTGGCCATCCACTTGACTTTTCCATACAACCTGGCCCCTCACTTATATTTAATAAAATTATTTATAATCATATATGGGTGGAGGAGGGTTTAGTTTTTGCATTTTTAGACTTCTGTGGGCCCACGGATTATGTATGCAAAATTTGGTGGAGTTTGGTACAAGGCTCTAGTTTTTTAATTTTTTGACCCCCCCCCCCATTCTGGGAGGTTAGTTTGTGGATTTTTAGTCTTCTGGGGTACCACTGATTATGTATACAAAATTTGGTTGAGTTTGGTAAAAAAAATTTGCCAAGATTTTCATTTTTTAACCCTCCTCCCCATTTTGGGCGGTTAGTTTTTGCATTTTTAGACTTCTGGGGGTCCAGTGATTATGTATACAAAATTTGGTTGAGTTTGCTCAAATGGCCTAGATTTTTCTATTTTTAACACCCCTCCACCCCTTCCTTATTTGGGTCGATATGCACCAAAATCAAATCAGTTCTCAATGTCAATGCACCAAAACTACAACGTGAAATTTGGTGTTGATATTCACACTAGTTTTTGAGCTACTTCGTCCACAATAATTTGGTAACGCACAGACTAACAGACTAACAGACGAACAGAGTAACAGACATTTTGACAAAACAATTATTATCTCGAAAAATATAATTTTTTCGACGTTCACTTATTAGGGCTTTTTTGTAGACCGAAATACTATGGTTTCGCCCAATTTTTTTAATCAAAATAGTTTCAGCCGTTTTTGAGATATTTCGAAAAAAATAATAAAAAAAACACTTTTTTCATGCCGATTACAATACCTGACCATATATAAAATAAAAGTACTGAAAGATCTTTATTAGATGTTCATTTTATTATGGGAAGTGTATAAATAGTAAAGTATTTCCAAACGGTTTTTCAAGATGTCATCAAGAAATACCCGAATTTTTCATCCTATTT